>OX419760.1:58332910-58767910 GCA_948567375.1 Lunularia cruciata | reverse complement strand
AGATCCTTGGCTCTAAAGAATCTTCATACTTGTCTCTTTGATTATGACTCTTTTTTGGACCTGACTTCTTTGTACTCATTCCTTAGTATTGCATATACCTTTGGAGATGTCTTCTTTGTACCTTAACATGTACAAAGGTAGAATCAGAAGGATACTTAGACAAGAGTTGTCTTCTTTTGAACATGCAAATAATTTCCTTATCCCTATAAAAAGGAAAAAAAATTGCAACTTTTGCAAAATTTTGTGCATCACAAATTCTCCTTCTTTGGTTGCAATTAGTAGAACATTACAACTACCAATTATTGCATTTCCTCATAAAATCATTAGAGATAAATGTTAAAAGAATATCTTGTGGTATTTCTCTCTTCACTAAAATCCAATCTCTATATCCTACTTTTGACACACATCAATAGCATGTTGAAACTTACAATTGGCTAGACATTAAATTTGTTTCTCATAACAAAATTTAGTTCTATATGATGCAATTGCATTGATCAATATCACTAACTAAAAGCAACAACTAAAAGCATCACCAAGTTGAGAAACTCCATCACTTGGGTCATAAAGTTTATACTCAATATATATACCAAATATTGTGCCTAGACCTAACTATCCACAATCTAAATTATAATATGAAAAGCTTTTAAGACAAAAAAACATGGGAATATGAAACACTTATGAATTATCCATTTTACTTTATTCATTTATATCTCCTATCAAAATTTTAACCCAAATGTCAAAGTTACTATGTCACCAAACATTTACTTACTCTATGATATATACTTTCTACCTTGCTCTACTTGCAGCTCAATGACTACTCCTAACCTTTGTAGCAAGCTTCTCTTCTTTCTTCAACATTGAAGGCTTATCATTGCCTCATTTTTCCAAAAGAGATGATTCATAGAAAGGAACCTTATCTAATACCATTATAACTTGTTTGACTTGTAAAGACTCTTCTACAAGTTGAACAAGAATAAATTTCAAACATAAGATACTTCAACCAATCATTCTCCTTCTTTATATATCAAATTGCTACCACAAAGCCAATCATCATCTTTCAAGCAAATTGATGATATGGCATATAAGACAAAAATAACTAACATACAAGTCAAAGATTTCAACCACAAGGCCCATTATGCTTAACTTTGCTCATAAGATACTCTTGAGTTCATCTAGAAGTCTAACCTTAACTTCACAAACTACTCTTGACTTCACCTATAAGTCCATGCTTTACTTATAAGTTTTCACCAACTACTTTTCTAGCTAATATATATGACTATATGAGACGTCTAACTTAAATTTTAGCTACACAAAGATAATTACCTCTTTATAGAGGAGAGTGGCCATTGTAATTTTGCATACCATGCTCATCTTGTCATTTTGAGAGAGAGTCTTGGCCATCCCATATCCTATGATGCTCTCAAGGGTTCTTCTTCTCCATCTAGTGAATAAAATTTTAGAAAACATGTATCATCCAATTCAATAATAGTTTGTCAATTGAGCTTGCTTGGTTTTTTTTTTCTTTGGCATAAGGTTTTACACTTCTTTCTTTGGCCATGTACTACTTCTTCTTTTGGTAATTTTTGGTGTTTTGTACTATCTCTTGTTTTTCTTTTTGTATTTTATTTTGTATGATATTTTTGATTCCTTCATGTTTTTCCTTTTGGTATACTATCTAGATTCATTTCTTATTTTATAACTCAAACTAGCTTTAAACTTTTATAAATTGATTCTCATGTAAATCAGCATACTTTCAATTGAGAATTTCTCAATTACAAGAATCAATTTAAGATCATGTATTATTCACATAGAAAATTACAAGCAATAATCAATTTCACTTTATAAATTGCATTTCCTTGTCAGCAATTTAATGCTTTGAATAGTTAAAAATGACTCTTTAGTTGCATAAATCACTAAAATTTAGGAATTAATCAAAAAACCCTCCAACTAGGGTGTAAAAATAGCTAGCCATAATGAATTACACATTTTATTAGTGGTTATTTTTGTAGCTAATTTTTAGATGCAACTTTAGTCTCCATTAGATTGAGAACATATTTCTCAATATAACAAGGCACTCTGTGAGATGCTTAGAGCTATGGTAGAAAATAGATGGTTTGATTAAAGATTACCAATATAGAGGCACATTGATTTATAGAGGATTGCTTATTTTGACTAAGTACCACTTGATAGATTAAAGAGGTGCTTGAGAAAGCACCCAAGCTATGGCAAGTGTATCAATTTATCACTATTTGATAATATGAAATTTGACTTCTTAGATTTAATTTCTCAATAATTATCAACACTACCATACAAGTATCATATACTTCTATAATAAATTGAAAAGAAATATTCAAGTATGATAGATGTGTTTCTAAGAACCATGATGGATCAAAATTTTGATTTCACACAAATGAGATAGGGAAATTGGACCAATGCATAAATGGTGCATTGCACAAGGCTCTTGGTGAAAATGAAAGACATGTATCATTTGTATATCACACCTGCTACTTGAGCACTTTTTTTACTCATTGTCTTGTTGAAGGAGACAGAAGACCATTATTTGTGTTGCACAAATTGCATCCTTTGGATTGAGATTTTGGCTTTTTTAGAGATACTTGATGAGGTACTTGGACATCATGAGCCCTCTAAGGAACCTTGATGATGTCATGCTCTATTGGAGTGTATCTAACTTCTTGCTTTGTTGGATAGTCAATGAGGTTGCAAATGTCCATAGGATTTAGATACTAAAAGTGTTTCATAAGAGAATCAAGTTCTTTTATGATAGAACTTCAAGCATGTTTGGCTCTCCTTGGTTTAGCAAGCAAATTTTTCAATGCTTAAAGAGTTTTGCAACCATCTCAAGATAGTATCATGCAATGGCAACAATCCTTTGATAGGAAGGTGGATGTGATGCCACACCTTTGCATGCAATATGTTCTTTTTAGTTGTTTTGTAGATTCTAGCTAGGAAAAGTATAAGAATAGTCATTTGGTAAACAAATAGGAGAAAATGGTCAATAAAGATAATTTTTGGTGAGGAAACCTTGTGCTTTGAAGGCAAACCTTTGGCTTGGGAAGACGTTTGGCTAGAAATAACATTTATCCTACAAGACCCTTGGCTTGAAGCAACCCATATAAAGATGGCATTGATAGATCAAGAACCATAATAGAAACCGTTTGATTGGACTAACCGGTCACATGTGCAAGTAGTGACGGCTCACTAAAAGGCATGCTTATCAAAATTTTGTAAAGGTTGAACCAATAGAATAAATATTTTTTGGAGCTTGGAATCTCTTCACTTTTTGCAGAATTCATCTAGGCCAAATCAACCATGCTACCTTCTCCCTCAGCAAGTAACCTCTACTTGGACTTGGGCATTTCAAGAGAGAGAAACTATGCTAAGGGAAGTGGAAAGGGTAAATGAGGGTGAGGAATGATGAGAGGAAAGAAAAGAAAGTAAGTAGTTATCCCGTTTGCACCATGAAGGATACGCAAAACTCCATAATTCATAATCAAGTCTCTTGGACTAGTCAAGTGTAGGATGTATTATAGATAAGAGCTAGTTTGCATCAAGAATCTTAAATTCTTGTTGTGGAATTGGGAATTGAGTGATCAGGCTATGATGCATGAAATTTTTGACAATTAGGATCTTGAGCTAATCAATTTGAGGAGGAATCTTAGAATAGTAGAAGAGCATTGGAAAATAGTGTTGGGCCTAGTAATTTGGGACCCCATACAACATGACTTTAGATAGCTTATGGACTAGACCCAATTTGGCCTTTGGGGCCAAATTTAAGTCTACCTTTTGCTACAAGAAGAGTAACAATGGTTGGTTTGTCTCTAGATCTAGTGATCATGCAAGAATGATCTTGGTAGAATTGGTTATGAAGTTGTTCAATTCCAAATAAACAATTCATTTAAACAATAGCTAGGCTATCTTCTTTTAATACTTGTACCAAGAAGGACTTGTGAATGGGGCAGCAATGTTTTGGGCTAGAACAAGAGACCTTGCAAGATCAATGAACAAAGAAGGTGAAGTAACTCTTGTCTCTCCCTTTGTCATCTGTTTCTACATGGGTATGGGATTGCTAACCAAAGAAGAAAAGAAGAAGTATCCCAACCACTTCTTCCCATATGGACACTTTGACAAGCCTCAAGAAAGAGTGTTGGTGATGCACAAATATGCAAGGCAAATGTGGATTTTTCCTACATAGTGAAATACATGGAGGTAAAGGAAGCCTACAACATTCCAGGCTTTGAGAAGCAAAGGCAGGAGGAAATCACCACAAAGTTGATACTCAAAAAATGTCCCACTACTCTTATTAGGTCAAAGGCAAAGGCTACCAAGAGGATGAGAATCCTTTTACAAGAGGAAGAAGAGGACAAAGAAGAATAATTCCAAGAAGAAGGGGTAGGACCATAGCCAAATCCTATACCTATGATGAGTGAGCAATCCTTCACGTTGATCATCATCTTGTTTGACAAGGACACAATAGAAGATCACAAAGGTGGAGAAGTAAAATCCATCCCAGCCCCAACTTTGCTCCAAATGACCAATTTTCAAGTAGAGGGAAGAAACACCCACCCTTGGACATCACAACCACAAGGCCAAACCTTTGAGCCCAAAGAAAAGCATGGAAAAGGGCTTGGGGATAGAAAAATCCCTTTATTCCCAACCATAGGGGAAGTAGAGTTAAGAGAAGAGTGCATCCTTTGTGCAAAAGAAAGACTCAAGGTGAAAGATGCAGGTTTATACCAAGATGATGTTATTCCCTAGGCCAAAGAACAAGTTCACCAACATAATCAAAGGCAAAATAAAGGATCATCCAAGACAAAGATATCCGCCCTAACGAGACTAATATAGGACCAGCAAAAGCTGACTGTCTTTGAAGGCATTGAGAGAGTGGAGAGTGGGCCCTTGGCCTCATTCAAGATTGAGAGGGGAGAAAGCTCAAGCAAGAAGGAGGTTAGGAAGATTGTAGTAGTGCCTCTTTCCCAATCAATAGTGCACAAGGTGGGCCCAACTCTTGACTTGATGGAGTAGCTTCTACCCATCTTCATGGAATCCAATACGAGAATCATAGATTATATGATCCTTGTCCAACACTTCACCATCTTTTGCAAGGAAGAGCTAAGGAAAATAAAAAAGCAAGGGAAGAATTGCAAGACATTTGCACACAACATTTGGAGATAGGGAAACAAAGTAGCAACTTGGTGTAGGAGGCAGCCAAACTCAAGGAAGAAGGTCAGACCCTAAAGAAGGAGATCAAGGAAGAGCAGACATTAAGGAAGAAGATGTCCAAGTTGCAATAGGAAGAAGTGCATCAATGCCTCAAGCTGGAAGAATAAGTAAAGGCACAAGAGGAAGAGATTGATGCAATAAAAGGAGAAATAAAGAAGGTAGGGTATCTCTTGTGGTAGCAAAAGTTTGTTGTTAGGAAAAGTTGCGAGTAGTAGATACCCAAGTAAAGAAGCTTATGGTGACATTATAGAAGATGGAGGACAAACACAATAAAGAGAAGGCCACTATTTGGGAGGAAACTAAAGCTCAAATGTAGGAACATTGGAACCAATTCACTTTGGAGATGACAACTACTTTGGCAAAGATGGAGATTGCATGAGACCAATAGAGGAGATCTTGAAGGAGATAGAGAAGTCTCCTTGGAGAAATTGAAGTTTTGGGATCTCCAATCCCAAGCGCACACTCTAATTATGAAGACCTATTCCAATGAGCGATTGCAGCAATTAGCCAATAGGTTGTTGGAACACACATCAAAAGAAATTTGAAGATGCCACAAAGGCACTTCTGTTGAAAATTATGTGGTATCAAGAGTGAGTTGATCTTTTGATCAAGATTTGCAAATGCAAAGATAGCTCTTTATAGATTAGTGTAGATTTTAAGACAAAGATAATTGTTAGCATGAGGGAATAGATAGAAAAAAAATTTAAGTATAGAATGCATCCTTGGCCTGAAATTCTCTTTGCCCGTAAACTCTACACTTGCCTTGATATATATCTCCTTCCAAAAATACTTTTTGACTTAGGACCAATTGTAGTCAATGATTATAGAAATGTAATTACTTGTATTGTAAATGACAAGGAGTAGTTGTGATAAGTGGCAGTGGCGGTCAAGTTTGAATTGCACTCAAGATAAGATTAGTAGCTAGGGTTGCCATTAAGTGGAGTAGGAACAGTTAGGAGATTATGTGCATCCTCAACCATTCATCTTCAGTCAAGAGTTAGGAAACTATATATATGGGTTGCAACCCATAAAAACAAGGTCCACTTCTTTCATGAATGAAGCATTCAGCTCAAGCATCTCTCTAAGCCTTTGTGTTAAATGGATTTTTCTTACATCTTTGATTGCATACTTGGTCAAGTAGAGGTGACAAATCTTACAATATGAGTGTGTGTTTGAGTACATGCTTATGAAATTTGAACTGAATCAAGGAAGTTACTCGTGACATTCAACAAGAATAAGAGTTTGAGTACTTAGGTAAGAAATTTGCACATTATCAAGGAAGTTACCCTTGACATTCTGAACAAGCAAGTCAATGTAAGGAAGGGTTATAGGAATGATTGAGCATTGAGAATAGCATAGAATAGAAAAGCCAAGTAGATAGTAAATTATTGATTTTTTTGGGATTGTGGTTTTTAGGAAGAGATGTACGCAAACAATGACAACATCAAGGTGAAAGAACCTTTGGCATGAAAATCAAAATTTAGCTTGAAAACCAACCTTTGGGGTGAAATATACCTATGAGAAAGGACTAATTGCCAAGTTAAAAAATACTCTTTAGGAAGATATGGCATTTGGCATGAAATGTACCACCACTATCAAGTGCTTGTTAGATTAGATCTTTTGATTAAGTGGTTGTTAATTTCTCTTTTTGGTAGGATGCCATTATGGGCATCCCTACACTCTTCTAGGAGTGGTTTCTACCCAAGAGGTAAATAGGCAAGAATAGACAACTAGTGACATTGTGACATTTGTCTTTCATTTCTATTCAATTCCAACTAGTATCCTCATAGGAATGACCTATTCTTATTGTTTATACTAATAGTAGGTTGTCACAATGGCCATTGAAGTTGTCCATGATGAGGAGAACCTTATGGTTGACCATATGTACATCAAACCATTTGTTCCAATCAGTAAAGATAATTGGAGTCATCCAAGCCTTTTGGTTTTCATGGTAGAAACACCCAAGTTTGTGCAAATTGACATTCTTGAAGCAACATGGATTTTTCCAATGACTCAAAATGTAAGTTTTTTGCTCCCATTGCCATTGCAATAGATGGTTAACATAAGGCACTTCTTGCTCTATTTTCTTCTTTCAAGGAGCTTTGTTGCAAGTGAATTGTCTGCTTGCATCTAGTAGAAGAGGCTGGTCTCATTGATATTTCTCCAATCATACTGGTCAAGTGGTTGGCAATGATGGGGCCATGTATCTTTAACAATGGTTATGTTGTAATATGCACTTTCTCCAAATCAGCAAAATGACTTGATGTTGAACCAAGTCTTGAAGCAAGCAAGCCATCCATGAGAGAACTCTAACTTCTCCACATTTAGATGATGTGATTTGAGGAATGACTCACCTTTTGACTTGAGCAGATTGCCAAATATGTTTTTCTTTATGAGTGAGAAACCATTATTGTAGTGCAGTCTCCATGAGTAGATATGTAACAATCCATATTTTTTTTACTATGACTAGGAATTCCATGGGGATGCAAGGTCCATTATAGTCAACAAGAAGAGTCTTTGTTTCTCCAAAGTCATTGACACTATAAATTGTGATGTCTTAATTCCAAACTCATCAAAAAACTAGTTGAAAAGCACCTTTTGCTTCAATCTTGGTTCATCTTCATGCTTCTTGCACCTTGGTTGCTTGATGTAGCACTTAGATAAGAACTTCATATTTCTTTGGCAGTTTTTGCTCCCCTACTTTGGTGGCATCAAATGTTAAGTTTTCATCATGGAGTTGTTGAAGTGATGCAGGCAGAGAACAAGCAATCTACATGCTTATAGCTCCAAATGTGTTGCCTACAAGTTGGTTAAGTAGTTGATCTAGTCAAGTGATAGATTGGCCAAACTCTCATAGATAATAACCCTCTTATCTTATAGCTAGTAATTGGTTCCAACAGTATTGGCTAAGAAAGGTTTATTTTATAGGCTTCTCTCCAATTTTCTTCTTTTTTCTTTTTTCTATTTGTTTATTTTATTTCTATTAGATTAATATATCTTCTTATTTTTAAAAAAAAAAATTACTTGTGGAATTATAGGAATAGTATTCATTTTTAGAATGCCTCCTTGTCTTTCTTTTGCACATAAACTACCATAAGAAATACTCTTCATTTAACACCATATACTCCTCATATACATAATTTGTTATTGGACTTCAACTCTTCTAGTCTACATCTAAGATTTTCAAGCTCACTTAGAAAGAGTCTCCTCTATCTAACCTTTACCACCTATATGAAAACCTTTACTCCTACAAATGAAGGACTCTAAACTGTTTGATCTTTATATGGAAAACCATACATAACTTGATACAATTTTGCTTAATCCTTCTACCATAGTTCATCCTCAATCTCGTAGCTTTTATGGTTAATATCGTGTGTATATAGATCACTACCAACATCATCAATCATTATCAACATCATACATAGAAGAAAAACTCATAAAAATTTCATACATGAACTTTAAAGTGCCAGAATAATCAGTTTAGTTCACACACTCAACTCAATACTGCCAACAACAATTATTGATTACAACCAAACCATACCCATCCTAGCTAAGAGATTCCAAGTGATGCTTTCTTGCCTTTGTCCACCATAGCAAAGAGCTCAAAGGCTCAACATCAAAGAAGTGAGCACTCTAGAGCTACACTTTGATGTATACCCCCATGGACTTGAACTAGCTCTCTATCCCAAATGGTGCAACTAACGGCCTATCTGACAATGTGAATGGTGTAATTGATGATAGACCCAACGGTGTGATCAATAGCCCTAAATGAAATCTGGCCATCACTAAGTAATCTTTGAGCAACTATGAATATGACTCTCGCTGCAAGGACTAACACTCCAACATTTAAGTAAACTAGCTTTGACATTGCAAATCTCATGACAGTTGTCATGCATATATGCATTGCTACATAATATACATCACTATCTATATCATGCATTATAGAAGTTTTCATGACATTTGTAGTGTTGAAGCAAGTTTGCTCAAACGTTGGAGTGGTAGTGTCGGCAGTCATAATTATTTTGGTTGTTATTCATGGACTACTTGTTGGATTTTTTATTAGTGCTATTGATCACATGGTGAGACCTACCATCTCTTGCGCCATTCACACCACTGGATTTGCTATAAGCGGTGCTATTAGGGTTGAAGACCTAGGTTGAGTAGAGGAGTATAGCTCTAGAGAGCTCACTTCTTTGATGTTGAGCCTTCAAGTTCTTGGCTATGGTGGAGAGAGGCCAGTAAGCATCACCTACAATCTCTTAGCTAGAGTGAGAGTGGCTTGATTTTAATAAGTGCTTGATTGTTGGCAAATTTTTGAATGAAGGATCGAGTACAAATCTGATTTAAGTGTGATTCAAGTGGAAGAATGAACTGATCATTATGGCACTTTAGAGTTCATATATGAATTATTTGTAAGTTTTGCTTCTGTAATGTATAATATTGACAATGATGTATGTTGTGTAGCAATGTATATATGCATGACAAAGCACAACTCATACAAAAGTTATACATGAATTCTAAAGTACCATAATTGCTCCCTTAGTTGGCAATCAGGTCCCTCTAACTCCATATAGCCATCTATCCCAAGCATGTGATATGCCTTATGGGGGGCAAAGATGAAGAGGTTGGGTGCTATCAAGCCACATTGTTAGTTGCTTGTTTGCAATCTATTGCATAAAGAATGAACAATCTATAAGTCAAGTACATTGAGGATATAGCCATTGTCCTTGAGGAACTACCATGAAGAGAGGAGTCAAACATGCCATATTTTATCCTCTCAAATAGCTATCACACACCAACATAATAGCAACTACACCAAAAGAGCCACATAACATACATTGCAAGCTTGCACAAATAATTGCCAAGCTTTGGTCCATAGTGCCATTAATGTTTGGGAGATGGCATGGTGCACAATTGCATACATGATCAATAGAGATATACCAGCCTTAAAAAATAAGCATAGCAAGGTAGATGTGTGCAAGCCTAGCACCATCTCCTCATTTGTCTCACCATGCCAATGTGCTATTTTCTGATCCTATTGGCTAGTACATTGGTTTCTATTCCATCCATCTACATCATGATTCACCACCCTAGGTCTATGAATAACCATGAAATCATTCTCTTATAAATTTAGAGCACATTGTGCAAGCTTCTTTGAAAGCTTGTTGGACTCCATTATCACTTTAGTGGTTGATGATTAGTGATAAGAGTGAAGGAGTTCCCAAATGTGCTATTGCTAAGTAGTTTCCCTCATATGAACTATACTTCACCTCTATTGAATTGTTATATTGACTAGCATAGGCCACCATCAACTCCTTGTATTCATCATCCTATTAGGTGAGCATTGTTCCAAATCCCAATCCCAAACTCTAATTAGTATGATCTTTGAATGGTTGTCCTCTGATTGATCTCCTAAGAAAAAGGGTAGATGTCAACCTCTCCTTGAGCTCTATAAAACCCTCTTTTTCTCATCCTCCTACCACTTCTCTTGTGTAGGCTTGGTTAACTTAGTTAAGACCTTGGCAATGGCACTAAATCCTTTAACATATAAGCAATAGAAGTTTGCCAACCCAAGGAACGACCACACTTTACTTACATCTGTAACCTAAGGAATAATTGCAATAGAATCCACCTTGGTTTATTGAACACCAAGTCCAATAGGGTACATAATGTGACTCAAATACTCAACTTGCTTGTGGATAAATTTGCACTTCCTAAGATATAATTAGAGTCCATGAAATCTCAATCCCTCCAAAAAATGCCTCTCATGCTTGTCCACAATAGTGTTATAGACCAAAATATCATCAATATAATACCAAGAAAAATCTAATCCTATTATGGTCCTACCCATGACCATTTGGAATTGAGCAAGAGCATTCTTTAACGTAAATGGTAAGAACTTCCATTGGTATAATATATCTTTATAGTGAGGATCAACAACCCAAAATGCTATCTTGGGCTTATCCTCCTTCTTGATTGGTAATTGATGATATCTTACTCAAAGGTCCAAAGTATTAAAGACCTTTGTATGTCCAATTGCATCAAAGGTCTCCTCTGATGTAGGCATAGAATACCAATTAGCCCTAGTTTGTCAATTGATAAGATGATAATCTATACACATCTGCTTATCTATGTAATTTCCATGCATATCCTTCTTAGTTGGCATCATTATAGTTGAAGCATGTTCTCCATGTGAAATCTCTATCAAAACAACCTACAAAAGGTCTCCACTCCTAAATCTTTCCATGTCACTATATTTGTAGGATGTCAAACAACTAGCGTATCACTAGTCAACTGAAAATATCATGTCCTTTTAGAGCAAAAAAATTCCTTCATATTAAAGGAAAAAAACTTGTGTAGCTCCTCAAGAATTTCCAAACTCTCCATCTTTCCCTTTCTGTAAACTTGGGTCCAATGTTTGATTCCCAATTATCCTCTATAATTGATGTAGAAGTGGAAAATGCACTAATTGACTATTACACTAAGGCCTTGGGAGCAATAATTTTATGCCTTCAATTGCTATAGTCCCCAATCTCAAAGCAAAAAACTCCCTTTGCTCTAGTTGCAAGCTCCACATGTCCTCTAATTGCATCCCAAGTAGACCAAGGATGTAACCCAAGTAGACCGCTATCATTATAATCATTGGGTGTGTCCCAAGTATACCATGCCCACTTAGTTCATCACTCCCAAAATGTGTATGAAATGTCTTTATAGGCATAGAGCTCACAAGTCTTGGAGTGGTGATGTCTATCAAGCGCATCCTATATTGCTCAACCAATCCAAGGCTCACAATCTAGGTCAAATAGTTTAGGTCGATAGCTTGACCTAACACCTTATGCCTAGATGGCTCTAGCATTAATAAAATAGAGATAATACCAATATGGAAACCCATTTCCCACTCTCTCTCTCTCATTGGCATTGGGCTTCACCAACTATTGTAACAATGAGTTCCAAACAAGTCCAAGACCTCATTCTCAAAAAGCATGGGTGCTTGGGAAACTCATGAGTGTGGATAAAGTGGCTCTAGGCTGCCCAACAAGGTTCACAACTACCATAGGTAACCTAGTAGCCACTATCATTGTTTAAGATTGGCACCTAACATCCAAAAGGGAGGAGCCTTATCTTGGGAGGATAAGGCTTTATACAATAGGCTGTATTGTACCATGAGCTTTGTTTTATAGGAACTTGGTTCTAAGTAGCTCCCTTGCTTACAAACAAGTTCTTATAATATGATCATCTATTTCTTTGTTGTTTATTATGGTGATAAATTCAGTGATATACAATTTCAATCAAATCTTTGATTTGCACAAGATCTTCTTCTTGCCTCATCTTCCATTGAACTCTTTCCATTTGTATATTTCTCATCTTTAGACTCAAGGAAAATTTAAGACAATCTTAGTGAGAATATATACTCTCACACCCTTTGCAAATATAGTCATTGATGCATATAAACCAGATAAGGCCAAGATTTTCTCTTGTAGATGGAGTGGTTTGAGCTTGGCTCCATGCTTCTTCTTTTATTGACTTATTTTTTCTTGTTAAAAGAGTTCATTATGTCCTTCATCTATTATTAGGATTCACACATCCAACACTTTTGGATCTACTAGGCCATTGTGCTTTGGATAACCAATATAACATACAATGCATATATATATATTATGTACTCTGGGAGTATAGCTTATTAAAGTTTTTGATGATTTTCAAGATATAGTAGGAGAAATCCTATAATTTACACCATCTCTAGCATAGATTAAATGCTTGTTGGACTTGCCTGGTCTGGCTACTCTGAGAGTAAGGGCAAACATAGTGAATTTCTCTAAAAAGAGATATATATTGCTCGATATACTGGTTGCAAATCCGCTACAAGCAAAGTCCTTGGCACATGCATCTATACAAGCAGCGGAGCAAAAGTGACCATATCCACCAAGGTAAGGAGGAGCATCACGTGTCATAGTTATGCCTTGATGTTTTTGTACTTTGGGCATTGGAGATTGTTGTGTATCTTCACCATCAACTTGATGGTTTTTTTAGAGGCGACAGAAGGATCTTTATAAAGGAGAGAGAGCGAGAGGATATGAGAGTTTTACCTGCTATGTTTTCTTCATATTTTAGACAGAAAGTCTCGGTCACTCTCTAACAATGTCATTCTCAAGTATTAAATCTTCATAGACGTGCAGTAATAGTAGTAAGAGCTACCATTAGAACACTTCCACTGTATTTACCAAATTAACCCTTAGATTACATTTATCATAGAATTTCAGTTGTGAGATGTGGAGATGTGTAAGCTGAATATCGCCTTTAGCTGGTGCTTTGCCTTCTTTTATGCACTTTTCAATAGCTTGTACTTTTTCTTTTCTTTGGACTATATTATTCTACAAGAAGAAAGTACGTTTTGCACGTCATAACATATCATTTCAAGAGCAGGGATCACAATGCACGCCAATAAATAACGTAGGAGATAAAATAATAAATAAATAAAGCATCGCTGCCACTCGATCACAGGGGATACCATGGCCATAGCCTACCTTGTCAATCTGCATTCACGATCCGAATGTGCATACAGCAATTAGTAATATAATGCATGTAGCAGTTTATATATTGCATAGCATGCGGGAACGTCATGCACTGTGTCATTCGAGTCCGCCATATAGACACCGGAATGGTTGTCGACTGTGCATCACACAATTTTTATCTCCCGGAGGTTGTATTTAACATACAGCAGGCCCTTGCTCGAATCTTCAAGAGCCTGCAGCAATCGTTGCCTACCATGCTCTCGCCAAAGTGACTGACATATCTCTGGCACTCCAGTTCGCAATCTTCTGGTGGACAGGCAGTTCCCTGCTTCCAACATTGAAACACATATTTCCTATTTACTCGAACTTTTGACAAGCTTTTGTTTATCAGGTTTTGATCGGATTCAGAACTTGATAACTAGGTCGTAAATGTCATATGAGAGGGACAAGAACAAATTCCAACGATACGCTTGAATCATCAAGGATATCGCGCTTATAGGGAAAAGATCTCGAGCCAAAACCTAGCAGTTAACGGTTGATGTGACTTCTTTAGAATCCCAAGTGGATCCCAATTAAAACTGGGAATGATTAGATGCTGAAACTGTAATGCAATCACCTGGCAGTTACTCTAGTTTGACTTTACACGGTACCTACGTGGTCCAATCTTCTTGTCATCATGACTTCCTTCATCTCTCGTAGAGTCGAATGCAAGAGTACAACGAATGCTATTTTTTATTGGAAAATTTGTATAAGTCAGCCCTGTGAATGAAGTATTTCTGCTAAACTGCACACGTTTTCTTCGTCTTATCTCAAGCTAATGTTGATTCGTACATATACTGTAATCTTTTGCTGTGGGATTTTTGAAGACGTTCTAAAGGCTGCAGATAATGATAACCTGTAACTACAGCAGAGAGATTCGGTTCAAAGGTAGTCCCCTTTATCGGCGCAGTACGAACTAAAAGTAAGCCAAACAGCCTTTTCTGTTCCCTGCCACTTTTCTTTTCTACAGATCGGATCTCTATTTTCCTACTTGATGTCTTGGCTGCCATAGTCGTGTAAGCTTATTGGTCTGTGATCTACGCCGCATGTACAGAAGAAGTTTGTGTGTAGTAAGCCGTCTTTGCTCAGCTTCGTAATGATCTTTCTTGTTATAGTATCAATTCAAGCTGTTCTAATAATTCCGAGGATTTGCAGATAATTTTGGATATTCATACTGTTGAATCCTTATAGCTAATGACACCTTCGCTCAATGACGCATATTTAGCTGGTATGACCAAACTTGTTCAGAATCTATAGTATAATATAGAGAGGAATGATAGTTTGTCTATTTCAGTGTGTTCTTCTTCAATTGATTTCATCGTGTGATGTTACATGAATCTCATAACCTGAGCTTCCGAAGTACTGAACCAACTGGATTTATCCTGATGTGTTCTTGGCTAACTCGAGATCATACAGTATTACACCTCAGAAGAATCCTTTTGGATTCTTCTGAGGTGTAATACTGTAATCTTGTATACAGTAAGCAACTTAGACGGTACAATTTATTGCAAGAGCTTTTCTATGTTTATTATAACTTTCGGGCTTCATCACAAATGACATGTAACCTTAGGTTACACGATGATCATGAAGTGGGGTCTGAAGGGATGTAAGATGATCCTGTGTTCTTTAGGCTTGGTAGTACTTAAATGTTCATTCTATGATCGGGCTGCTAGCACGCTGGAGATCAATTACCACCGTCTAATATGAAACGCGCTCTCCTTACATCTTCATCGTATGCTACCATTCCAAGAATGTGGAACATGGGTTACCGTAAAGGTCTGTATCTCATATGGAGTTGAAGATTTCAACCACAAGAACTCCTTGCAAAGCATATCTGCATAGAGCACTGGTACATATTTTTGACAACTTTTCTTTATAGACTAGCAGTGTCATGAGCAATCATAGGAATAGTCAATCATTGTTCGCGCTCTTGACATAAAGCTCAAGAAGAGATATGATAACCCTTTCCTCATATGCCTGCGGATACCAAAGAAGTTCGAACAATTATGAAAGCTTCTCACCTCGGTGAAAACATTTTATTCGGCTGCTTGTGCTGATGATTAGGCAACTACAGTCTAAATGTTCAAAACACACGTGTTTAATATCAACACCTTTATTTATACAGCTGAATCCACGGTTGTGGATGTTAGAATCAGAATAAGATACTAGTGTTTGAACATAAGCTCTGGTCAAGAACAACAAATGTGAGATGCACACATTAGGGGGTTTCAATCCTAACTTTCGCGGATCTTTACTGAGTTTAGCAGAAATCCGTAAAATTATTATGAGTACATTAGTGGGTTTCAGAAATAGTTTTCCAAAGCTAACTTTAATATCAACACCTTTATTTATACAGCTGAATCCACGGTTGTGGATGTTAGGATCAGAATAAGATACTAGTGTTTGGACATAAGCTCTGATCAAGAACAACAAATGTGAGATGCACACATTAGGGGGTTTCAATCCTAACTTTCGCGTATCTTTACTGAGTTTAGCAGAAATCCGTAAAATTATTACATTAGTGGGTTTCAGAAATAGTTTTCCAAAGCTCTGTATATTTTCATATAGATTATTACAAAGCTTGTTGTGCGCGCAGGAGGAAGAAAGAGTCTCACTAAGCAATTCTGGCCAAGTTCCTTATTATTGGCAAACTCCATAATAGGTGGTTCTTAAAAGATAAGGGATATGGAGTTTTCAGTTGTTGCACCATGACACATTAATTACATTATTTGATTAACAAAGTGTCCGGTTTAGGGTGAATTTGGTCTGCGCCGGTTGCTGCCGGTATAATGTGTTAATTTAGGATTAAATGGGAATTTCCCCGTCGCTGTTGTTCATTGCTACTTGTCGCTGTTCATTGTTGCTCGTTGGCACCCGAAGCCACTCGTTGGTCATTGCTCGTTGTGCTCGTAGCCGCCCATGGCCGCTCAATGGCGCCCGTAGCCGCTTGTTGCCGTAGGCAGCCGCTTGTTGCCGTAGGCAGTCGCTTGTGGCCGTAGGTAGTCGCTCGATAGCGCCTGTTGATTCTGCATCCAAATGTGAGCTTGCATTGCAATCAGGTTCTTGATTTTCTTTTGCTAAATTTTTGTTGCACTTTTAGAGTAAAATTCTTTGACCTTCAACTAATCTCGCAAGACAATGTGAATCATTTTCCATAACTTGCAATATCTCTCTTGCCGCACTAATCTATGGAAATGAACCGAACCACCACACCAATGCAAAACTACAAAGCACACCGGTTTAGTTTATAGACAAAAGCATTTGCAGATACTGAATTTGAATTCAAATAGTTTAGAGCGGCATTTTGAATCCACCAAAAATTATCATAAATCACATCATCTATTCGATGATTATTTATTTCACTATGACAATCCTAAACATCGGTAATATAATACATGATTTTTATAAATGAATAAAAATTGCATATAATATATCATAAAACAATTTATGAAGTGTTCATTTATTAACATCTCATCCCTATCTCTATAAAAACTCACTAAAAATAGTTACAAAATTGTATTATTTATCCCCTAAACATCCGTCATAATTATTTCTGAAACCCTTATTTAACCCTTTGGGTTTCAGTTCTTAAATATAGATTTTAAATTGAAATAAAATATATTTGGTAAGTTGTTTGACACATCGTAATAGGAGTCAAACGTCAGAACCCGTCAAAATATAAACTATATAGATGGATACGAAATTTCTCCATATATCCATTAATACATATTTGAAGAGTACCAGAACCATAAAACTTTGATCTGTCGCGATTTAAAATAGCCATATACATTATAGAATACCCTAAACATCCGATAGTGTTTTAAAGTAGTGATGATTAACAGCTCCATAGAGTTTTTTCGAACGGACCCTGCCTACGATTAACCCGAATAACGAAGGAAGTAGAAGGCGCTCGGCCGTACACAGCAAGCAGCAAAACCTCCTTTTTCGGCCAGGTCTGTTAGTCGGTACGGCTGAAACTTCCAGCACTGGACGACGATGGGGATATCGACATACTATTATACACATTTTACGTACACCTGTCATCCGGAATAATAACCGGTCCGTCCGGCTGACCGACGGGGGACAGGGCAGGGAAAGGCAGGGCGGGCAGGCGGGCAGGCAGGCATGGCATGGCATGTGCAGGAGCTGAGCCGCAATGGGACGGACCG
Source organism: Lunularia cruciata (assembly GCA_948567375.1). Lineage (NCBI taxonomy): Eukaryota > Viridiplantae > Streptophyta > Marchantiopsida > Lunulariales > Lunulariaceae > Lunularia > Lunularia cruciata. The sequence goes on along the minus strand of OX419760.1, from coordinate 58,749,948 downwards.
GTTGTGTACAGTCTTGTGACATACATACCACCTACTGACCTTATGGATGCATGACTACTGGACGCGGGCAGCCGCCCAGACCGCGTTCGGAACAGCTCCTGCCCTACTTCCACGTGTATCTCGGCAGGTCCGCAAAACCGGTTCCGTATTTAGAGTAACCAGGGGAATGACTGTCGTGGAGACCGAGCCGGATTGGATCGAAGTCTGTCGTCGACTTGACTAAGACCGGTTCTTGCCTTCGAGCTGCGTTCCGTTCTCTTCTAAATTGTGTGCGAGCTCCTGCGTTCTGTTCAATCTCCATTTGATTTCTTTCAGCCCGACCTGATCTTCTCCAGGCATCATTCGAGTGTCTTCAGGACTTAAGGATAGATATCTACACAGCCACCCAGATCATCATCGCTCCTCCCATCCATTACTACTGTTTGTGTTCTTCACTTGGAACGAACGGTTGCCTGTCTTTCTGTGTCCCTCTCTCGGTCCCTTCTCTTCTTGCTTCTTAATACCTACCGTTGCGGACTCGTCTTTGCACTTCAGTGCCGATTGCTTCTTAGTGCAGTGTCCGGGTGGCCTGGAGGGAAGAAAGGCCAGCATCTCGTAGTTTCTGCAGTGGTCGTGGTGGTGGTGGTTGTCGCTTCTGTTGTTTGGCTGGAAACTGAATTTCAGTAGCCTTGAGGATATATCTCAATTATCATATGAGTTTATGTATCTCAACTATCTTATGTATTTTGCAGTAAGAGGACGATCCAGTTTTGCTCAGTTTTGCTCTCTGTTCAGGATATCTGACACATATAACTGCGTGGATTTCTTTACTTCTATCCAGTTGACTTCTTCAGAGAAGATCCAAAACTCTTTGCATCTCGCTTCGGCTGTTAAATCACCAGATGAGAAAGTGAAGGTTCTGGATCTGGATTGTCTTGCTCTTCCTTCGCACAGTAGGCTTGTTGCAACCGCAGTCCGCTCGGCTGCTTGTTTTCAGCCAAGAAGCTGAATAACCGCTGGGAGATTCAATACTGTCTGCAGAATGCAATAGCTACATTCTTCATATATTGGAATTTGAGTCCCGTGCCTGCTTGACAGAAGCAATCTATGCTTCTTATTGCCGTCACATATCTTCTCGGAGCTTCGACCCCGTAATACTGGCTTCCTCATTTTAGCTCACCGGAAGTAAGGTCTGAGATTCTTCGCTGAAAACAAATAACAGGAAGTTCCGAGTTCTAGGATTCTGTCATTCAGTATGGGAAATGCGGTGATTTGTCTGGTCGCAAAAAGAGCAGTGCGAGTGGTTCGTCCGGATGGAAAGGTCGAGGAGCTGGAATACCGTGTAGAGGTCTCTGAGCTCATGAAACAATACCCAGAGTACATGGTAGTTCACTGCTCAAGCAGTGGCAACTCCCTCGGACAACGGAGCAAAATCAGCATCATGAATCCGGAAGAGAAACTAGTGCCCGGTCAAGCATATGTACTGTACCCAATTCCAGATCAGTACAAGAAAAGCTTTCTCAAGATTCCAAGTCCAGATAGCCAAAGCAGTTCAGGATCTTCAAGGGAAGGACAGAAAAGGATGAGGCAACGGAGAAGAGCGCCGTCGCTCAAAGCTGTGGTTGAATGTCTAATTCGAATTCTAAAAAGACGTCCATCGTCTCATAGACCGCTCAACGAGGGATTGTCACCTCTTCTGGACTCTAATAGTGATGATTTATCCTTTACAGCCTCCAAATCCAGAGATAAGCAGGAGAGGCTTACACTGGAGCCCTATGTGTGGAGACCAGCACTGGAAGCTATTCCTGAGTCACCATTCGGTTATCATGATATGCCACAATCCCCCTTCTCCTTCGACAGAAATGACAGAAGTTTTGACAGCATTGTTCAACAGTCTCCCAAATCTCCCTCTGCTATCGGGTTTGGATTCGAAAGAAGTCGTCATCCATTCAGCTCACTTTCTCGAGATGCCTCCTAGAGAACCTACGGTACTAAGGCCATCACTTCTGAGCTCATTTGTTTCTCCGATTTGCGCAAAATAATACTTGTGGATCGCCGCGAGAACGAGCAAGGATGGCACTGGAAGTACAATTCAGCTTTTTGATTCGAAGTTCGTGGAACGTACTGACAGTGGTGCATGTCAGAACACTCAACAATCAGGCCGTTTCCGGAGACAAATCGCGCATTGTCTCACAACGGCCGCAGATTCTACGGGAAAGAGAGCAGAGATTCTCGCTTCTTGTAGCGATGAGGAATCAAGCATTGAGATTCTTCCCGTGGGTTGATTGTGAAGGGGCTAAATCTATGACACTACCTTTAGTAGTGACATACTTCACCCGTTCCTTTTACATGACCAACTACCACCACGACGTGTATTGCAAGAATCACATTTTACACATTGTAAATAGGCCGAGCAATCTACAGTTCGGAAACCTTCATGCTAGCTTAGTGAGTGCTCGAAAGAGAATTTATTTGTTTTGGCTAAATGCATGGCGAAAGCAAAGAAAATAACACTCGCCGAGAAGAACATCATTTTTGTTAGTTCACAAGATCTTAGATAAAAGCAGCGTTTGTATTTTTAACGCAGTCAATGCCTGTCACTCATACCAAGTCATTATGACGATTCTCGGTTATGGACTTCTTGGCAGCTTATTTGGAGGTTGGGAGGTTAAAATACAATCACTGTTCATGCAAATTGGAAGGGTGTTCGTACTTTACCGCAGTTCTGTGACTGTATCTTTAAGAAGTGTGAATTTCTACCATCTTGTGTTGAGGTCGGACGATCCGAGGATTGCAGTGATTAGAAGCAATTTTGTGCAGATGCTTAGTTATCGCACTCAGCAATCGTCATCATCAAGAAGCATGATTATGAATCTCGTCGCGAGATCTCCATTGACACCACCTGGAGACCAAGAGGTGTGAAGTTAGATGCAGCTTTCTGCTCGATTTCTACTTGTTCATGTCTGATAAAATTCTTAGCGCTGCGAAAGAATCGCAAATCTATCCGTCTACTCTTTTCTGTTCCCTGTACACAATTGAATCTGATATTTCGGGTGTAAACCTTAGGAAGGGCGCTAATGTAATCGTCGGCGTTACACAAGTCAGACCATACACAGCGGAGAAAACTTTGGTGAGCGATCATCGTCTCCTTGTTGTAGGATGCTCCAAGCTGTCAGTGGTCCAGTCGCCAAGTCGCAACTATGGTACGAATGGGCCAGACGGCCTCTTCTCTACTTGTCTCATGAATCGTACGGTGGCATCAACATTTCCACACCAAAATGTGCTGCTGGAATCGGCTTCGCTTGGATGCCGCTAAAGCGAAAAGACGAGCGATGCAGTCAGAAATTTTATCTCACTTTCTAACTATTCCTCCTAACGAGACCAAGAGTTCGGTAACATCCTTTCTCTACACTTTTTTAGAGTGTTGCACTATGAGCCTTTAAATCAATCCAGACCGGCTTACTAAGAGAGGAATATATTTCGTCATGGTCAAGTTTTGCAGATAGCACTTCACTCCTGATGCAACACGAAGTGAATGTGGAGCAGATGCGAATCTTTCCACTCAGAGCCAGAAAGCTACGGTATTGTTCCAGTTTACCTTTCCTTCGATCTACGTGAAATGCTCACACCTACGTGGCTAATCTCTCATCATTTACTTCTGTTACTCCGGTCGCCGAGGTCATTAGAGGCAAGAATGGACCATCGATTTGCGGTTATAGTGATTCTCTGAGATGACGTGCAGCACTCATTGATTCTGGCAACATCTCTATTTTGTATTCCTTGTCACTCGTCCTAAAATTCGTCCACAAGTTACTCGCCTCTATTTGTCAGTGCCAGTACCTTGGAATGAATCCCTCACACTGACCCTTAACTCTGTAGCCTCCTCAGCTGTAGGAACATGCTCAATTTAAGGGTTTTGACTTGGTGTAGAAGACCTGTTTAGACAGATGTACATGATTAAGGCAGCCAGTTTGTCTAACGAGATTTCGTTTATACGATCGAATTAAAAGCTTTAGACATTAAAAATGTAAAGAATGAATATATTCCTCAATAAGTTCTCCAGGAACGCACCTATTGACTCAGAGATGGCTAGATAAACAACATCTTGACAAACTTGGCAATCAAGTTCTTCTCTGTAGTCCTGGTGATTACCGTTACCCACATCGATGTGTGAATCCTCGAGGCTTACTCACAACTTTGTGCAGTGGTCCTGAAGCTTTTGTTTCTACCCTTGACAAAGAAATTTCTGGTGTCGAAAACTTATATATTTTCTGGTCACAAAACCTTTTGTGGCTCACTGTTCTTTGTTGGAGATAAGATCGTAGCCTCGTACCGAAGCTGCCCTTTACGGTTAGGCTTCAGTGACATGAATAAGGTAGTTCGCTAACAGTATTGCTGGTTGTGTCAGGAATTCCCGTTGATGTTGCTGCTCAACATAGAAAAAGGAAACAGAGGCAGACTGATGTCAGCAGTTTTTTTACCCAAGAGTTTTTGTTTGGCATGATCCGAGTGAATTACGAACAATAATAGCTGGTATGTATGTAGTAAGTACTCTTATTCCTAAGCATCTCCAGATGCATAGATTCTCGTTAGCTCCTCTACTTGGTTGAATGTACCTCTGTTCTTCCGACTCCCATACGTGATGTTGGGGATTGAGGAAGCAAGTTGAAACTGACGGAGGGCTCTCATCTCCAGCGTCGAGGATCTTTTGCATATTCCTCTGGGATTCAATTCGAAGAAACCCTGTCTATTGGTGGACATTCGTCCAAGCTGTTCAACGCATAGATTCAGGAGTCAAACTCGAGCTCATTGGTTACAGTGCTATTCTGTACCTTTGCTTTCATTTGCTGAACATGACACAGTTATCTACGCACAGATATATCCAAGATCACAATAACCTGAGACTGCCAATTATCACTCTTGGATTGCTTCCCACTGTTCTACAAATTCCCATATGTCAGCTTTCTCTTGGAACTCGTTTAGGCAAAGGCAGGCATGGATTCAATGAAACTGCATGCATATTTCCTGCTCATTTTGTTAGATACCGTACCGTTCTCGCCTGCAAAGTGTCACCCTGGAATCTGCATGGTTCACAGCCATTGAAGATTTAGAGTCATGGTGCTTAACGAGTATCCACTAACGTCAACACATGAGAATTTTGAAAGTGAGAATGGAAGCAGCTTTCTTGCATCCTCGACAAGACAGCCACAAAGCATCCTAAACCTGTGCTATATTATGCTTAACAATCGTCTCATTGCGTACAATGCGCTGGAGGGAGAAAGTTATAAGTGAATTTTGTCTAGTAATTCGATATGATTAGATGTTTCTGTAAAAGGGCCACATACTTTTCTTCGCATTGTCATGGTTTTGAGATCACACTGAATTGGAGGATTTGTACTTGATCTTATCTGTACAGTATTGCAGTATCGATAGGAGATGTTTTCTTTAGATATGTTTTCCCGCAACTTCGATGTCCTCCAAGGAACAGGACCGTAAGGAAATAACAACTTGTCACTTCCTACTTAGCAGTAATCTGTACACATTTTCGACATTTTCAACATGGTGTATATATCCTGAGAGGAAATCCTACATATTTAATATCCCGCAATGACGAGCTATACTTCGATAATTCCTCTTCGGATGATACCGTAAACCCTAGGTTCACAAGGTGAGTGGAGCTTGATTTCGCCAACTTGGCAAACAAATCGAGAATGAGGGACTCTGACGGAGCTCGGATATCAGATGACGCCAATATTTTCTGGTTTAGCCGTTTCCTGCCACGATCTCTGAAACTGCATGCTCAAGGCCAGAACAGATCAACATGGTATACAGGGACTGCTGGTCGAGCGGGTCAGTATTATCGTGAGTAATCCAAGGAAAAGTCATCCTGATAATATAGTAATAACTACTAGACAATTGGACGTAAGCGTGTAAGCACAGCATGGCATTGTACTCGTCAATTTTATGAATTATTGCGGTCAGTCTAGGTTCCTCTTCAGTACGCCTTACTTCCAGATATTATTTCGATGATCAGACTGTAAACGTCTTGCAGATTGGGTATGACACATAGTACGTATGATGGAGAATCTACAGATTTTGAAGTGTATACCAACTACAAGGAAAGATTAGTACCTTCCCACCAAACCTTCATGTCATCTTTCAACTGATGACGTCGAATCACGCTTCATTCAGAAGCCAATTGAGCTGTAAAATGCTCTGAATGAGTAGCTTGAGAAAATGCAGGGGTCAATGGAGACCGTAAGGCCCATGGCACTTCGAGGCTTCCACTAAAGGAACACCACACACTTGTATCGGAGCTGCTCAAATACATCAGACATGCGTATTAGAGAAGATGCTGAATCGAAGTTAACGTTATCGAGTAATGACACCTTCAAGACAGCATAATTTCACTGCTGTCTACTTAACTAACTGGCTGAAAGGCGTGTTTGCTGGACTCATATAAGAGTGTTCAGGATAAATGTCTCACTTCATTGTGGATGTAGTACACAGCAGAAATTTCAACGGCTTCTAGCGTCAAGCTGTCCAAACGGTTTAGATCTAAGTAAATTAAACAAAGAAAAACAACCTTGGCAAGAACGCCGTTCTGCAGAATATATGACTCATGCTCCATTAGGATCATTAAATTCTGTAGGTGGAGTAGCAACAGAAATTAATGCGGTAAATTATGTTTCTCCTCGAAGTTGGTTATCCGCATCTCATTTTGTTTTAGGTTTTGGAATGGAAACAGGAAATATTGACCCATCCACCTTGACGCGTTTATTCAAGGTCGAAATCTATGGGATTTGGTCGTGAAACTTTGGTTGTATAGTTAACTACTTAAAGTATCTCCAGACCTTATGGTGATATGCTCCTACTTTATGGACTTCGATTGTTTAAGCCTATCCTTACAAGGTGTATCTTAATAGAAGTAACTGTTTTCCACATACCTATGTAGTTGGAAAACATAAAAAACCTTGGGTTGCATGGTTCCATTTCAGTACTAGTACATACTTCAAGTAGTTGACATGTTGTGAGGTGTTCAGGGAGAAACGAAATCCTTTTGGCTTGATTGATGTCTTCAGATGTGTTGGGAAGTAATCACCAAAACCCTGATAATCACAACCAATTGAATAGAGACATCTGATTTTCAGGATGTTCGGAGTCTCCCTCGGGTTTAGTATTAACGGAAAGCAAGAATCCATTAATGGAGATACAGACTCCCTCTATGTGTGTAAGATGCTACTTGTCTGTTATTTACCACCTGTGTACAGTCTGGTATGACTTTTTTTTCTCGTGTAATTTTATGTCAGGACCGAGTACCACCTCGTGAGGTAAAGTGTAATAACATATGATTCAATACCCCGGAGGAAAAAAGGAAGGAGTACGAAGCACACACGAGTGCAAAAGAAGATAGAGAGCGCGGGCTCAACGGTAAGGATGTGATGTGACACGCGAATGAGAGGTGACCGACCGAGATGATGTCATGGTGGTCATCATCCCTTTGTTGCTTACCCTCTCCGGGGAATATAATCCCTTGTTTAAATTAATCACTCCAACCTTTCCAAGAATCAGATTCCTGGATCGTCCTAAATTTTTCTTTCATAACATGTCCCAACGGTGCTTTACACAGAGGATCTCGGCTCTGCATCCCGTCCAAATTGACGTCATGTCTGACGAGCTCGTCCTATCTTACCATAGCACGAATTTGGACTCTGCAGGTGGCAATCATGCATCAGGTACTGCCAATTCAAGTGCAAGCTCTCAACTTTTGATTATTTACATGGAGTCGAGGGTGACAGAAAAGTGATTCCTCAATCTGACAGTCGTCCAGGTCAAGTACCTTCTACGTTCAGGATAGACCAACATGAGACTATCGTAACCTTGTATGGCTGTAAGCCAATTTTCCAGGTTCTGATAGGTAATAGTAAAACCATAAATTTCTGATAGGTTACCACTTGTCTAAACAAGTGGTAATAATCTGAAGGATATTTTCATGCGATTATGAGTTCAACAATAGAATATGATTTTTCAAGGAGTGCACGCAGGTGGACTCTTTGACTGGAATGTGTCTCTCAAATGATTTCAATTACAGAACTGGAGCTCCTGCCAAATTGTAGACTTTTGAGTCTTCCACCCTGGCCGTTGTGGGATCGTTCTTATCTCATTGGAAGGCTCCATAAACGCAACACATGCACATAATGGACAACAGTGTGCTATTATCGAGTAACACATCATTTAGTACGACTCGGTGATCCAGTAGAGATCAAGTAAACTCAAGAAGGTTGCGGTAAAACTCCAATCCTGATTCGAGTGAATACGTGGCCCTTCTCATTATAATTTTACTTTGACATTCCACATCCTTTCACTTCACAAGAGTCATGATTGAAGATACTATTGAACTAGCCTTCTTATATATGGCTGGTATATGTATGTTTCTATCATGAACTGTAGCTTCTCCATCGCTGTGTTCAGATAATCAAATGGAATCTTCTCAATATCGCAGACAATATTATGTTTTCCACAAAAGTCCAGCATCTCTTGAGTTTCGGCAATTCCTTCGATTGTGCTACCCCCAACAGTTTTACGCCCTGCACACGATATCACAGATGCCAAAGTCAGCAACCGATTACCGGCGGTCCCTCTTAATGTGGTTCAGCGTTTCTTCCAATGCTCTTCCAATGTGTCGATTCCAATTCTTTGGCGCGCCAGGGTCAACCAAATAGTTATATAATATCATTCAACTAAAAGCTATCACTATCGACTTTCCATTTCGATTTGTCCATGTTCAGAATCCCTTGCCAGTCACATCACAAATACTTATAATTCACTTCATAACAGTATATCGCTATGACAAATCCATTTCTCTTTAAACATTTGTAAACATACCTATGTAAGGCCGATTGATCCTCAAGGAATCTCGATACCAGCTACTCCGACCAGTATAAGTTTACCATTTTCCTTCAAAAGGGCAAGATACAGAGAGTGTTTACCAGAAACGGTATCAATTATCAATTATCAATTATCAATTATCCGTCTGCTGCCTGGAATAGCAAAGACAGAATGAAATTCAGCATCTGCAGTGCAACAACGCACTTTATCTCCTAATGTTCAACAGCTATTTTATTTGCATATCATATCAACATCTAGCAGGCTGTTGAACAAATACATCTTGAGGAAATAGCACACCTTCATTTGCTTCTCATCTTTGATGACAATGAAACCATCGGCACCCAAGCTCTCTCTCGCTTCCTTTTCCTTGCTAGGCGACGTACTCAGTAACATGCATTCCATGAGCTTTTGCAAATTTCACAGCCATATGACCAAGACCTCCCAAACCTACCACACCGAAGTTCTTTCCCCCAGCTTCCATCCCATAAAACTTCATAGGACTGTACACTGTAATACCAGCACACAGAAGAAGGTGGAGCTTCATCTAAAGGTAGATTACCTGGCATTTTCAGAACGAAACTGCGGAATAAACACAGGAGTCAGATGAAAAGTGCGTGCTGTTATAAATTACAGAACTCGAATCGTACTCGATGTTTGAGAAAGTTTTAGATAAATATATTACTGCAAGCTGTCTGCGATACAAGCTATAGTCATTGATGATAACAAAGATTCTAGAATAGTTTGCCCTTTCCATGTTGTAAATAATGCTAGATTCCATGGTCTAGGATCGCCCCAGAACTTACTCGTCAGTAACGACCATGAAATTGGAGTAGCCACCGTAAGTGGTTGTACCGTCAACGTCCTTTGCGTTGTAAGTATAAATAACACCCTTGCAGAATTGTTCCAAACCCTTTCCACAAGGCACACAAGTTCTGCATGAATTCACCATACATCCCACTGCCATGTGGTCGCCAGGTTTGAACTTTGTCACCTTTGATCCTACGTCACTCACTACCCCCACAACCTCATGCCTGTAGATTCAACATTCAAAACTCGAACTTGTAAGAACAAACAAGTAGCATAACATTTCTACTATGACAGTACATAGAGAAGTAATTTGCCGGGAGACCCTCCATCTATTCTGCCCCATAACACTTGCACCGTCTTTGAATTTCGGTGAAGAATTTCGAATCAGTCTCGATCACACTAAAACTAATTACTAATTAGGATGTGTCTGCAACATACAGATCATAAGTTGTTGTAACCTGAAGCATTTAAGTACAGGTCCTCAAATTACTAGAAGTTTGATTTGTTCGATGGAGAATTTAGTAAAACAAGTTAGGGAGATGAGGAATCTCTCGTTCTTCAACGTAGGTTCGTCTTCAATATACTTGGTCTTGACCTTCTGTACAGAAATTTAAGGTTTCTTTGCCTTGTTGATTATCCTTTCCAAAGATAGATCTGGTACCGCATAGATTCAAGGAACCGAACCAACACACTTATCAAGTCATAATTTGAAGTAAGGAGAAGCTAGAGCTGCAGTCGAGAACTTTGACCCATTCTGGATTAGCTTTCAGCAGACACAAGTGCTTCAAAGACTGACAGAGGTTCTCGAAAGGTTCATGCCCTTGTAAACCACCAAGTCAGATTTTGTACATACCCAGGTACCATGGGGTACACAGCAATTTCCCACTCGTCTCTTATTTGGTGCAGATCGGTGTGACAGATTCCCCGGTGAAGTATCTTGAAAGTCACATCCTTCGGGCCGGGCGTCCTGTAATCAGGGATACAGACGTGAATAACGACAACGTTGATGATCATGAGGTGCCTTTCGAATTCGATCGCGTAATATTGTCAATCACTTCTCTATCCCCCCTCTTTATTAGTATCATGGAACGTAGCGAAAGCTTGAGACTCAACAAATTTCCTCCGTATCTACAATATTCCAGAATTAAGACACCGAAAATAGGGCTCCTACATTTAAAGCATAAACTGTAGTACACGTGATCATTATCAAACACTCATATCCGACAAATCTAATTCAGAACCAGTCTAGGATAATTTAACGAGAAACGCTTCAACGCAGGACCGTAGAAACTGTCCACTATCAACATATTGAATCACCTAAATCAGCTCAGAACGTTCACCTAACAACAAGACCGAGGGTTCTGAACATGCCGTGTGCCAAGTTCAGAACCCCGAGTTGAATCAAGGATATGCATATCCCTGATACAACTCGGATTCGAACTGAACGAAAGAACAGAACACTGCTATCTCTTTTACATGTTAGACTCATCTAATCAAGAAACTTTAACCACTCATGATTGTACAAGATATTATTCGAACGCAGCATGCGTAGATCTTCATCAGTGACTACCAATCCGGTAAATTCCATTTTCCGGGCAAGTAAGGCAACAGTGGGGTTCGTAAAGCAATATTGTATACGATAGGCTAATCAGAACGAGTGTTTCTAAAGATTCATGGCTCCTAAAAGAAATCCGGACAGAGGAACATGCAACCAGTACTACCAATACTCAGGTGAAGACAGGATCAGTGACCACGAATGTCCGTTCATCCTCACGCAATAAAGAACCAACGTTCAGATAAAGAAAAAGGCAGTCGTAACATGCCGTCCTTATAATTATATACATATCATGTGTATCTGGCGATGTACGAAAGCTGACAGAAGTACCTTCGCTTGAAACTGAAAGGGGCAAGATGTCCAGAAGTATCTCTTGGTGCCCATCCCTTGCACCCCCATTTTAACCAATTCTCCTAAAATCTGATTCTTATCGTTCGCAGCTCGCTCAGGACGACTTCACGTGTTCAAGAGCTCCTGAACAAAATTCATGATGAGATGCTGGGTAACGCAGTATTCGTTTGAAGTACTCATTGCATAGCGCGCTCTGGACATCCATTTATACCTCAAGTTCTTAAGACGCTTAAAGTTCGAGTGCACGTCGATGATTCTGCGAACACAGATGTCGGAAAAGTGTTCAGCCGACTGCAGCCGCAAAAGAGTCCCCAATACCGTTATTGAATGTAGTCATGACTTGCCGCGGGATCTACGTTCACGCATGACAATATCGCTTCACGAGTGACACAACATGATAGTTGCGCCGTGCTGGGTGCTGCCTGGGGTAGTGTATCTAGAACCATATGGATCTTAGGGTTATTCGAATAAATTTTATACACAATTGTTTTTAATTATTTATAAGTAATATAAATTATTTTAAAATAATCTGAATATTTTATTTTTATTATCACTCAATATATTGTAATTATAATCTAGTATTCACCAATGATTTTATGTTCTCCGACTACATAATTAATCGGAGACAAAATATACTTCCCCGTAAACTCCACCGATTCGCCTTAACAGCACCTCATCTCATTCTTCCCAGAGGCGCTCGCATCATTGTCTGGGGCAGAGAGCGAGGACGCGCCTTCCGCCCAATGTACGCAGCAACTCTTACGAAAATCTCGTGCCCTCTCGTGCTGGAAAGGAATTCCCGACCAATTGACCCTATAAAGCCAAAGAAATCCCGTCAGGATTTGAATTCGAATCATCTGGTCGAGTGTGTCCCTCTCCCCTATTGCACTTCCGGCTGCTGTTATGGCATGCTTTGGTTCCTGTGCTGTCACCAGCTTCCAGTAAACCAAATATCCCTCGTGTGAAGCTCCGCTACACATGTTTATGACTGCAGGGAGCCATAAGATCACATCACACGGTTTATCTGGATAAGCCAAATTGGAATAAGAAGCAAATAAAAATAGACACCAAGAAAACTGGTCACTTAATAGACAAAGTCGGTTCAGATTCTGTACACCGGGAACCATTTTCATGAAACGAGAGTAGTTCCAGTGGTAGAATAATGGTCTTCAAAAACAAAGGTTAGAGTTCGTACCCTTTTCTCCTGATGTAACAACGAATGTGAAATCCCGAGGAGCTAAGAGCTTGTTCATCCCTTCCTTGATTTTGGATACGAACGTCGTTGCAGAGGGGGAGAGGTTACGATCATAACATTTCCCATAGAAATGATGGACTATAGGAACTCCCCACGAATACGTAGACTATACGTACTCGAGGTGCCTTGAGCCTACCAGGAACACATCTAAGCAACGACTGCTGAGTACATTATACATCTATCCTATTGACAGAGGTGAGGTCTAGGGACCAGCACGCAGTAGAGTGAACATGGATGAACACCTATAATCCGTTGATTTAGTGAATGATTCATGTGAAGTAAGTTAGCAAGTATGAGTGAAAACAATCTCACTTTACAAACTCTTTTCTCACGCTTTGCAACATCACTAATGCAAGCATTGCATGGTACGAAACTAGATTTTGCACTTCCGTTATCGATGGCATGCGGACCAACTACTAATTGGTCTTCCTAACCCTCGCCGTTTCCTCATTGGTGTTGAACTTGTCGAATAATGTGAGGAGGCAGACGCAGATTTACCTAGAAAGGTCATAATCCCATTGGATATAGAGATTGTGTTGAAGTTTATGCCCGTGTATGTATGTTGGAAAAACGCGACCGCGTGAGAACAAAAAGAAGGAAGAGAAGATCCTATCAAGTCTTACAAGGAGAAAACAAGAGGTAAAATGGGTCTAAGCCCCAATACTATTGGTGTATAATCGATTTGATTGGACAGAATCCCACTTCATATTGCATTTCAGGTCACGATGTCCTCTGGCACCAAATCGTCACAACCGAGGACATAACTTCGCGAGAACATAAGTGACATCCGGACAACACCGAGAAGAGGAATTTGCCCTACATCACTTGGATATTTGAATTATGCACGTTGTATGGCCTACACACAACTGGAACATGGGAAGAATTATCTAGTGTAATTGCTCTCCTATGGATTGCATCTGCCATTGCTCTCTGTAGAGCATAGACACACTTTGTCTAGAATACGCAATGAAATAGGAGAGTGAGAGTGCTCTCTTCCGTCTAGAATGATGTGCATTCTCGCACTCCTTGACAAATATGTCAAACATCGTGTCATCGTTCTATGTAACTGCAAGGCTAGAGAAACAAGAAGGTGACCTTGTTGCATACCCTTTACTTGGAGACCTTGACTATTTCCCCTCTGCTCGCCACCCATCTAGGAGGATGGAAAGTGATCACTCCTTCCGGCACCACATCACATATAGCGTCTATAACCAAAATATTTGCTATTGTCACTTGATCATCTCAGACCAAGTACAAGTCTGCCTTGATTCATTTTGTCTACAAAGCATACCAATGCTCTCTCCAAGCAAGGTATCCACTCTCTTTTGGCATAGCATATATTACATCCCTGATAGCATCTTGTGTAAGTACCCTCTATTCTCTAAAGGACACCATGTCATGTGCACCGCTGATACATCTAGTGTAGAACCACACTGTCTACATGTATGCAAAGTACTTTATACTTTATGGAAAGAGGGGATGATTATTTTCTCTTTGGTTATTATTGTGTGATAGAGAAATGGTTTCTCTTTCAAGCTTAAGTCATGTGCACCGCTGATACATCTAGTGTAGAACCACACTGTCTACATGTATGCAAAGGACTTTATACTTTATGGAAAGAGGGGATGATTATTTTCTCTTTGGTTATTATTGTGTGATAGAGAAATGGTTTCTCTTTCAAGCTTAAGATATCTTTTATCGTATGCTTGACAAAGAAAAATTTAACTTACCATGATCTTTAATCTCCTTACTTTTCATTTGGACTTGTTTTGTAGATTTATTATTGTGGCAGAGAAACATAGTTTATCTTTCATGCATAAGATGAATTTTTCATCTCTTTAGTTTTTTTGGTTGGACTTCAGGTTTAGATTGATAGTTTGCTACGTTTCAGTTGGAGATGAGTTTTAGATAAACAGTTTCAACCGGTTTTGCATTATCTTCTAGTTAACTCATTTATTGTTTGTGTTAGTAACTTATTACGGTATGTTTTTGTTTTTGTTTTAGTAAGAGTGTAGGCTCTTGAATCTTATTTTGACTTTACATTAGAGTATTCTAGTTTGTGCTAGTTATTTTCTCTATAATAATGAGGTTACATCTAGGTTTTGTTTAGTTCATCCATATACATTTTCATTATTCACTTGGGTATAATATTACTTAAGATGTAACATATGTCCATATGACTTGATGCTATATTAGATCTTATATGACTCCTTACTTTTTTTTGCTATTTTGGAGGACACCAAATAGCTATCCATAGTACCATCACAAGTATAGTGTTTATAGTGTTTCTGATGACAGAGGAAAATAAATTCTTCATTTGAAATGTTAGTATGCAAATGATACGAGCAAGGGTAGATTCATATGTGGCCTAAGAACCTTAGGTGATATTAATAGAGGGTATAGTGAAATTAGTGGATGTTATGATCATAGATCTCACATGTATTAAAATCTTAGAAGGGTAACTACACATCCTACTAGATGGGTGGCTATGAGAACTGCAACAAAATTTCCAAGTTTAAAGTTACCTAATAATAATCGAGGTCTTTGAAAAATAAGTATCAACGTAGATATGAGGTCCCCTCTTTTTTCCTTTAATCTTGGAGTTATAAAATCACTGAGTTATATAGAGTTATGAATATCATATTTGTTAAGGATTTTACAAGAACTTACAATATTAGACTACAATAATATCCATTTCACGTTCTCTTTATTCCTTTAATCTTGGAGTTATATAGAGTTATGAATATCATGTTTGTTAAGGATTTTACAAGAACTTACAATATTAGACTATAATAATAACCATTTCACTTTTCTATCTTATGGCGTATTTTAAATAGCATCAAATTCATTTTTTAACTTTGTAACTTATTTTAAATAGCAGTGTCCATTGATTGATTAAGGGAATCTATGTGAGAGTAATCATACTAGGTTATGTTTTCTCTGTTTACACTTTGAAAATATAATAAATTAGTATAAATTTATCATTCTAATGCTATTGGAATCTAGTCTCAATTTTTAGCATATTTTTTCTAGCATTTAAATGATAAGAGTATCAATTTCACTTTACTGTTTTGTAGTTTATTTTAGACAGCTATGTCTATATTGTCCGAAGTTCTTATTCATAGCCTTCCAAGCAAATTGCTAGTGAAGAAACTCCATCTGTGATTCTTATTCAGTCCAGACATTCTTATATTTCATACTTTGTGTCTATCTTCTTAGAAGAATTGATTGTAGCCGAAGGAAGAAACCAGATTGGTTATAGCAATTCAAGTACGACATCCGTCACATGCAATTCACATATTCTTTGCTGCTGATATCAGGGGATGCCAACAGCAAAGTTGGATCCCTTGCCTCCTTCCGATAATTACGACCACCTGCCATAGGTACATACATGCATGCGACTGGAAGAACAACAGCAGTGTTGCCTCAATGTTTGGCCGCCTGTTCACACCGGATTAACAATCCAATCTCTGTGCAGATTGTTGGTGAGCAGCACTCTTCCTTAGTTGCTTCCATGAAAATTGTTTACTCACACCGAAGGATGTCAACGTCAACAACACCCCGTGGAAGGTTCACTTACGATTTTATGATGGCTTTTCCGTCCTTCCAACAGTCCCAACTGCTAGTTCAAGATTTTGAGAGTGAATTCTACCTCAAGAATTGGCTATTTCGGCGACAGCCAACCAGTGAATATTGCTCTTTCGCAAGAGTTCGTTCGTGCATGCATATGCGGCTCACTTGGAGGGCTCTGGTAAATCCCAGGTCTCAGCATGGGTCGACTTTGTGCCCACCTCCAAAGGACATGCTCCGTGAGACGGTGATTTGGTACTACACTCGACTTGAATACGGTGTATGCCAAAGAAGACTCTACTTACAAACGGAGATAGCGGTTCGAGGTTTGGGGTGTATTATTCAGAGGGTAGAAAATTGGCAAATTAGCAACGTGAATTATTAGTGCGATTGAGAAGCTGTTGATAGTAGAGTCCAGTTGGTGATCGTAGTTTCTCGGATTGGTATGTATCTGGCAACTGAGAATTACTGTCCTGTCGTGAAGATTTCCTGGGAGCTGCAATTCTCAGATTGGTACGTATTTGGCCACTCTACCTGACAACTACTATCCTGTCGTGAGGATTTCGTGGGAGCTGCGATAAACTTTATGGAGTGTTCTCGGTGATCAATATCTTCTTGCGATATGATAGGCTCTCCTCACTTTCACTAGTCAGCATATGAGGACATTTTGTCAGTTTCTGAAAAGAAAATAGAAGCATGATCTCCGACCCCTCTCCACGTTACTCGTTCCTCGTCCTTACAGAAGGCACCAGACCAGTGGAGAACTGAATCTGCGAGACAGGGATACCTTGTTTAGGGTTTAGCTTGTTGCCTTCATAACTCGGTACCAAAGCATCTCTTTAGAACCACAATACACACCTCAAGGTTCACTACGATAATCTGGGTTAATGGTAATAAAGGTGACAGGCCAAATCCTGCACCACTAGATCTCAAGAGTTGTCCTTTTAGGCATATATGAAGCAGATGATAACCAACAAGCGCGGCTCATTCACGCAAGTCAGGCCATTCGGAGTCGAATGAACCATCACTAGGGACCGAGAGGCTGTTTCCCCAGACACGAGGGGGAAAAACTTTGAACAGTAACTCTGCAATGAATCCATCGCTGACGGCAATACCTCGGGTTTATGCAATTGAACCAACTACCATACTTCTGTTCATTTGCTTCATCCAAATATGGATCGACACATCGGCGTCAAATCCTCCCATCTTCTCTTAAGGAATTCTAAATCGTGTCCACTTAAAAACGATATCCGTGTCAAGACTTTCAGCGCCGCACATTGCACTCATCATGAGTGTTCTTCATGAGATAAGTTCAACACCTATATTGGCATTTGGTAATATTACCGTAATGTGTAGCTCTAACGACACGCATTAGTGCGGACCTATTGGAGGACTCCAGCTTTCTGCCACACAAAACTAGATAGTATCTCCTTTACTCCACCTCTCGCAGCTACGGCAGTGAAAGAACTAGAACGGGCATCATCTCCATGCAGCTAGTCCACGACAAAATCCACTTTCCTGAGTAACAGGACATAGTACACAGTGAGCACGATGGCATGACTTCGCACCGTAGGTACTTTCCTGCATAATACAGCTATACTCAAGTATGTACAGCCTCTCCTTGGTCTACACATGGCAATAGGGTCTGAACCATATGATTTTACTCTGCCGTTACACTTCATTTACAAAATACTTCACATTGGATGTACTTAGCTTTAGTGCGCAGTAAGCTGCTAGTCTGAGAGAACAGAGGTACCTACAATAAATCAGAATGAAGGCTATTACTGCTGTCTACCTACTGGTAAAGATAGACAGCAAATCACTCAATGAAAAATGCTCTTCATCCGTCCAGTCCAGAGAGGATTATCAAAGCACCATTACACCAGAAAGTTTGACAAATTACAAGGCCGGGGTACCTTCAAGGGGGAAGAAAGCCCTGCACAAAAATGATAGATGGACAGATTTGCTAAGAGGCAACCATGCTGAAACTACCTAACTAAACACACCTCAATTAATTACCCCAACCCACCTCAAGTTCGTTCGGTGCTTATTATACTTCAGAATGACTAGCCAGATCTTGTCAGGGCTATGACTGCCCACCCTCGAGGCTTCAGGAACTCTTTCCAAGGAGTCAAAACACAAGTAACTGGCTTATACAGTTCTCTAAAGAGAGGAAAAAAAAAAGTCTCCCAAGTGACCCCTTCTGTACATTGCTGACCACCTGATCATCTCAGAAATTTAATCCACAACAAAATAGTAAACTCCAGAAGTTTGCCATATCACAGATCTGGACGGCAGCTTGGCGTTTAGAGCACTGAAATAGAGGTTAATCCTGTGCGTAGCCAGATGACTGACCAGACCACTTCTTTCAGATAGAAGGCAAACCATACTTCTTCCAGATGCCCTTCGCATGTGTTGCCCGGAAACGATCTTCCAGCAAACCTTGTCCACCTCTTCCGGCACACTTCGTCAACTTCATCCAGCGCACTTTGACCTCCATTTAGTTTCTTGCCTCCGTTATCGTGCGTATATTGTCTACATGATAGTGCAACAGCGACCACTACTCTTCTCTTCCGTTCCTGGAGCACCCTGCTGTGCGTATCGTCGTGATTCGGATGGGTTGTAGGTGAACTCAGTTGTGTCAAGGCCATACTGCTCGCCGTGTCCCAGTTGGAAATGATTGGCACACAGAAGGGGGAAAGCGTCAGAAGACGAGACGGACCGACAGCACGTGCAACAAAATGCTACACTCCTTAGCAATTCGTTGGGAAGTCCAACGCCATTATTCACGCGCAGGATGTCTGTCAGACAGAAACAGGTTTTACAAACTGTTTGAAAGAAAAACCTTCACAGAAGAGGATCCAATCAGCAAACCTTTTCTCGCATTCTTTTGCTCCACTCGTCATTTCGTACTGCTGCGCGGTTCCCACCCTCCGCAGGTGCGGTACCGGCTGCAGGAGGATTGGCAGCACTAGGTGGCTGGCGATTGGCAAGTGGTGGACGCTGTGCTCTTGGTAGATACTCGTCATCACTATCGTAATTAGCCTTCCTTGGGTCGGCCATTGCTCGTAGGGTACACGATGTTAGCAAAGCCAAGGCCTGTATGGTACCACGTCAGTCAAATGTTGAGGCACTAAGTTGCCTTTAAAATTCCATCTGCACCTGATGATGGCGCAGTGTCCTTCTCGAAGCATATTAGCCCAATCTTTATTTTCCCTATGTTAACACCACCGCACTCAAATTACGTTATTTTGACCCTAATAATTCACAATTTAAGGACAGTATAAGGGATGAGTCAAGCAAGACAGTGATTTCGCAAGGGCATTGACATCTAACTAGGCTGTTTGCCCTCCCTTTATAGCTCAGTGCAAAGAATACGATCCGTTTATAATAAAGTAAATTCACGAATGTGCTCCAGCCGCAGAAACGAAGCAAGGCGTGGTCTTTTAAGGTGTATGAGAAGCTATACCTCGACAATGAGCACTCCTAAGCCGAGCCACTTGCAGATATCGGCATTTTCCCCAATAAAGCTGATAATGTTGTTGAGTTGTTGGGTTGGATCGTCAGGAATTTCCTGTAAACCGATCCAGACAAAGTGTTCAATATTCGTAAGAACGAGAGAAAAAGAACTGAAGTTTTCTGCTCCAGTCTGCTCTGAAGTAGCCCAATAAGTCAAACATGGAACAACCCACTCCATGTCTGATAGCCAACCTATACGTCCAACCTTCCAGTTCGTAAAGATCGTATAACGCGGGAATTCTTACTTCATCTGCTACAGCTATCTAGTCATTATACAGTCTGAAAGCGAGAATCCTGGCACTTAAATATACTCTAGAACCTAATCCCAGATGTTCCTTTCGATGATACTGAACCATAACCAAACTTAGTGAGCCTTCAAGTTCCAAGCGGATATCTATTCATTGCGGGTCCTGGAAGATGTTCTCAGTAAGAGAGTCGAACACGCAGCGAAGTTACCGCCAAGCAAACGTTTGTGGCACTTCCCTTCCATCAAACTATTAAAGTACACGGTAGCGTGTAGCAAATACATCCACGACGCACAGTAAACAGCCCAAGCTACAGATATCTGGTGGCAAAAGTTGCATAAGGTACTCCCACATTAACAATATTTGTGTCACTCAGCAAGCACTGACCTTGCGCCAGTCTTTATAGAAGAAGATGGTGCCCGTGGCAATCGCCTGCACTATCAGGAACACAATAATCAAACATGTGTACTGAACACTCAAGTTAAGGATTAAACAAACGGAGATACGTGTCAAAACACTAGTAAACCAATGTAAAATGCTTCTTTCATCTTCTTCCCTTCTCTAGTTATTGAACCTTGTAACAGTACGGCAGCTGCGCTAGGTTGTGGAAGCTGATCTAGGAAGACATTGGAGTTTCTTTCATGTATAATCCCCGTATCCGCATTACAAAGGATCTGAAAGGTGCATTAGAAATCTGAATCTGTAAGTTCTTAGGATACGCATGAAAGGCAACAGGCACTGGTCGTCTCGGCAGCAATATGGCCCGTGCAGGTGATAACGCATGTAATAATTCCTAAGCCAAGGAAAGCATAGATGAACCTGCACAAAGGAAATAACATAATTACACAAGCATAGATTACCCATGAATCTTTCCCACCTTGTCTGTTTACTTTTGATCAACACGCATGAAAAACCAGAATTGGCTCGATCGTGCAGACCAGAGCGTAAAGACATGAAACATCATCAAACGCCTGTGTGCGACCATCAACGATGTGCGACTGTGTGCCTCTTAGATGCATGAACTTCGGATCTCTTCACACTGGACATCAGTATTACTCTTTAAGTCACGAAAAGGACTCACATCTCCATCCCCAGCCCAGGTTCGTGTATGAAATCAATTCTAGTAGCCAAAAATTCCGGAAAGTGACAATGAATCTGCAATAGACTTTAAAATCCCATAGGGAGACTTACCAGGGAGCAGGAAGGTTGTCCGGGAAGAACGAAGATTTCAGCTGGTTAGCCGAATCTATGACAAAGGTGAGACTTTCCATGGGTTGCCCTTCTGACATGCCATTCCCTGTGGGTAAGCTCAAGGCCTCCATAGTAGACTTCGCAGTTGCAATCAGATCGTTATACTCAAAGCCCTCCTCCACAGGAACTGGGGCGGGAGCTGGAATAGGCGCATGTTTGTGCCACTGATTTAGCATCCACAGAGAATATAGAACTATTGCGGCCCCGACGAGTGTCAGTAACAAGTTCAGCAACTTCAGAGTGCACTGCAGGAAACCCCGGCAAGCCATGGCGCTTCACCTGATCAAGATTTCTAACCACTCCCCCGTCGCAGCACGGACTTCGACTGAATATTTCCTAAAAATTGAAACTTAGGTTGTGAATTCTGATGGATATGTTTCGCAAGAAGTATCGACTACACTATGTGAACCCTATGCTAAACCTGTCCCTCCGCAACCTGCACGACCATCTCCTCAAATCCAGATGGCGTACGGATGCCCACACCAGAGCCTGCAGAAACGGCGGATCTACAACATTCAGAAAGAGAAGACAGGTAAAACGGAGGAGCTTGAAGGACTCCTCCACGCAGGCCATGAGCACCATGACTCAAATGGTTCCCGCATCTAAATGAATAAGACATGCAGAAGAGACGAGCATCCTCATTACACTTGCTGCTGCTGTTAAATTACGCCAGAGGAAGTACCCCTGAGAATCGGATCGAGATAGCAAAGCTGACGACTAGGCCATTCATTCATCCTAGTACATCAAGGCATGTATGTAAATAACAAGGAACGCGATCTAGGAACGCATTTCCGCTAACACAAGAGCTTCACAGAAATTGGAGATGCACGACGACCGAATCCTTACACAATCTAAACTCTCAATTGAAGTCTCACTTCAGAATTGCCCTTCCTGACCACTGGATCAGCGCGCAGGAGAAGCAAAACTAAATACTCCAATCGGATCGCAGCGACAGAAAGTGAAGAATCTCTCACATACGCCCAACGATGACCGTTCACATTGTGGCGCCAAAGTATATATCCCAAAATACTCCACTCTACTCACTCCCTCACTCACACTCACAATATAACGCACGCAAACCGAGAAGGAGTTCGAGAACAACCTGTGGGAAGAGCGCGATCAGGCGAGTACCACTATCAATCGGAAATCGGAGACGAGCCCTGGAAACAAGAAAAAAAGCGGCAGGATCACTTTGACGCACGATGTGTAGGTGCAGATCGTACAGGAGAACACCAGTAAGCGGTTCATGGAGGCGTCGTTAAGGCGATTCCACCATAGCCAGAGAACAAGGGGGAAAGAAGGAAGCCCTCTTCCTTCCACTTAACTCACGGGCAGCACACATATGCGCTGCCCGGACACCTTTCTTGCATGTCTTCTGCTAATTTCGCTCTTAATGCTTTTATTTGCAACCCTGTGATTAAACCAATCTATGGCTCATTGAGGCCCTGAATTCAATTATCAGATGCCTTTTCGTTTTCGCGGGGTCTTCTCTGGTTCCGTGACACGTCCAGGCAAGGCATATGCCACAGCCCTAATCCAACTATTTTAACGCTGCCTTATCGCTAATAAGTCGACTAACTACATCGGACAGATCCCACTAGTCAATATTTTGTCCGGGAGTTCCCCCCTCTTCCTTCTTCTATAGTGCAGTTTGCGATTCGGATCGCGTTAGCAGACTAATCACGTGATTAGCGGCTGATCAGATCTCCCGGGAATGTTTTTGTTGGGGAAGTTGATTGCGCGATTCATTCCTCCTTGTGTTTCATAAGGAGCAGCCTGTTTCCGGGCTTCTGGAGCGAGAAATCAGCCAATTTGACTTTTCTTTTACTTCGTACGGGATGTCCAAAGGGAACAATCCCTTCCCTCTTTAACATTGCTGGATTTCATCGGAAAAGCTTTGCTCTTACTTGCCTAGTGTGAACGTTAATTGCTGATGAATCTTCCTTATAATTAAGTACTGTGCCGGTAGTTGTCTATTGCAATCTATTTGAGTGTGCTACGGGTGTTACCAGCCCTTCAAGTAGAAGGGAGCTGCTTCTGGGTAGGAATGAACTCGGTGACAGGGAAGCAGGATTTGTAGCCAGCTAATCAAGCACAAATTGGTATATTCACGAATCTCGCCATGTTCTGTGCAGCTCTCACGTTCTCCTCTGTAGTGTAGTGTTGTCAACATTGTCTGGGGCAGGTCAAGTCGTCCTTATCTCGCCCACTTGAGTTGAAATGGCATAAATTTAACTTGATGCAATAATCCGACTTTGATCATCTCAGATTATTGCATATACATGTTGCTTGCAATGAAACAAGTCAACTCAATGAAGTAAGATAATAAATCTTGGGGAACAAATTTTTCACTCTACTCATCCTATATAAAGCTGGATCAAAGCTACTAGTAAGCGTATCATATGATTGGGCTTTTGGATAACTAGAAGAAACAGATCACCACATTATCATCATCAACCTCGTAAGGTCTGATATCTGCTTTGTGTGTCCTACTGCCATATGTTGGCCTTCAACTCGGTCACGTCGAGTCTACGCTTCAAAAATCCAAAATGTTTGGTTTTTACTACATCCAAATTCGGAACACATCCAGCTTCCCACTTTGTAACGAGAGAAGAAAGAATTCTTTTAAACTGCAATTTGGAGTATATATTTTCCTATTCTTGGTCCCACTGTTCGATTGACTTTAGTTCTGCACTTGCGTTTGTGTGATGTTATATGCACAGTCAATAATTTACTGATCAACAGTAAATAGGTATCATGCCTGTTCATGCTGTCTTCTTCACGTCAACGGGAGGTAAAAACTTACCGAGATCGCGGGCGTTGCTTCTCCCATTACTTTGCTCATATTTTATTTCAACACGCTATCAAGGGAATCACGAATCAAGAGAGCATCCCTTCGTCAAAAGACAAGCTCCGACTTGTTCAACTTAGTAGGACCAAATAGCATGGGGATTGCTAAATTATCTATCCCTCTAATATTCTCCAATACCAAAGTCTAGTTTCGCTCATGTGTTGCTAGTAGCAGCAGATGTTGTGGTTACGAACTGAAAGCGGGATGCAGTTTTGGAAGCAGTGATTATTCATACTCTAGATGGGTGGTGAGCGGCACAGCAACATGCAAGACCTCCAAATATAAATATATGCAGCAAGGTCACCTCTGTGTTTACCTAGCCTTAGAGATATATGGAGTGATGGACGCAGCGTTTGATACATTTGTTAGCAAGTGCTGGAGAGCTTATCATATTAGACGTTATATCACTCTCACTCTCATATTTCATAGCGTATTTTAGATAGCATGTGTCCATTGTATAGAGAGCATTGGCTAGTGCAATCCATAGGAAAGCAATCACACTAGGTGATACTTCTTTGGAAGCTATGGTAGTTTATAGACCTTACTACTTGCATAGCTTGGATATCTTAGGTGCAGTAGGGTAGATTTCTCATATCGATACTATTAGGGCTTACCTCCAGTTTTACTCTTTGATCTCACCTTTGTACGGCTTGATGGAGTCTTCCCATCCTTCATGTTTTCTATGTGGTTGCCTTTTCTCTTCATTTTGCTCATGCATAGCATTTTCTTGTGGTGACAAGAATTGCAAACTATCCCATTACACTAGAGTAGTGTGTCAATTTTATCATTATCTTAACGTTAACCTTACATCCAAGCCTAGTTTCTATCTAGTCAAAATTATGATCTGAATCATGTCCTAGGCCACATCTACGCAGTTCGGTTCCACCTCCACCTCTAAACTTTCTTGGTTTGAATATATGAACAGAAGTAGAAGTCATTAATGGAGTTTCAATTACTATTTTATGGATACCTATACAGATTCTATAAAATTCTTTACAAAAATAAATTTTATGGCTAATTTTACTCGTAATTTTGGATATAATTTTTTACAAGGAGATCCCATAGCCATGGAAAAGTTAGAGGTCGCTTTTGGATATGATCTCTATGCGTTTCCACATTCTTTAGTGGATTATCCATAAACATTAATTAGCATGTTGAATTTGAATTTCAAATATGGACACGTGTTTCATTTTGGCATTCCATGTATTCCCTGCCTTAGTGAGTGAGATTATTGATTGCAGATTTCATTCCTTTGCTTTTTAATTTGATACTTGTACACACATTTCTCCATCTCTCAGATTTCTTCTTTGGTGTTCATATTTATATTCAAGATGTTCCGTATTGTATTATTGCTTGCCACAAACTCATGAATAAAAGTGCAAGGTACATGCGGAAGATACATGCAGAACACCACCAAAATTTTAGTGGAGGAAATCATTGCTTGCCACAAACTCTTGAATAAAAGTGCAAGGTACATGCGGAAGATACATGCAGAACACCACCAAAATTTTAGTGGAGGAAGCCATTGAGAACAATAGATGAGATGAGTGGAATGGAAACAGAGACAATGATCCTAAGGATTACTTATTAAGGTGATGGGAGTTTGTTATGTTTGATTAATTTTGCAAGAAAGAGTTTATACATTGTGAAGCACTAAATTTATAAATAATTTTTTTATGAGTTTCATTCATGTTTCTTTTAGAAAACTCAAAATGATGATCATACATCCTCTCATGCAATAATGGATCTCATGAAAGAGCACCTTTATTTAGAATTACATCTTATAGAAGTATATCCTACAAAAGTCATACTCTATTAGGGATCTAGCTTGCTATAGCTCTCAATAGATTTGTACCCTATTGAAATGGATGGTGAGTGTGCAGCAAGGAGGTTGAATACTTGGGAAATTAGTGCAAGATCCCCACTCATTTCTCAAATAGCTTTATCATTGTAGTTTTATTTTATCTAATCTTGGAAGGTAAGTAGAGTGACCTAACAAGGAAGAGAGAGAAAGGAGTTCCTCTATCTTTGCTCAAAAAGGATTTCTTGGGTGAGTGAGATTACTTGATGGATCACTCTTCCCTTTAGCATAAAAATCAAAAATTGATTAAAAAAAATTTGTTTCAGTAAAAAAAGATTGTTGTTAAACAAATTATCAAGTGGTATGTGATAACAATCAAAGAATAATTTGATGATTAGTAGAGCATAATTCATTTGCAAGAGATAAGGGTTGAAATTTTGTTTAAATATTTGTGTGTAAATTTTGGAAGTTTAGTTTGTTAAAGAGAGTATTGCTTATATGCAAGAATGTTTAGATTGTGTCACAATATGATATTTTTGAAGAAATATCCAATTTAGATGGATTTGGATTACAAAGGAGCATGCAACCATTTTTACACCAATAAGTATCTTATTTAGAACTCAAGTTATGTTCCTCTTAGACATGTAGTGCACTAGTTCAAACAAGCATACACTCAAGATAAGCATGACTTCAATAAACGTGTTTTTCAAACCATGTGCCCAATGAACATTGTAGAGGAAATGCAAAAGCTAAGTGTCATTCATAAAGGAGTGTAATTAAAATACTTGCATGAGCAATTCTTATCTCTTGTATAATTTTGCATAACTTTGTAATCAGCAAATTTAATATTTGGTTAAAAAATATAGGGATTTAATAAGTAATATTGATAAAAATTTGGAAAAAGTAGACCTCATCCATATCAACAAGAGGATATAGAGAAAATAAGGCTAAAGGTGATGTGAAATTACATTTGATATGCAACTTAAGAACGATAATAATTGTTGTAATAGAATTGTGTGTTTATGTGCGCACTTGTATGCTCTATAAGTTAAACCTTGTTTATTTATTCCAAGTCCTTAGTACCACATTAAAGTGAGCAAGGCAATGCTTGCAAGTGCTTGGGGTACACTTTGAAGTTGTTGGGAGTCATATAGGATGTACTAGGTGTGTGGGGTGCATCAAATACTTTGGGTTTGGCTTAGGTGCTCCATGGTCTAATAGGATGTATTTGGATTAACTCTTTTTTAGTTGCAAATTTAGTTGTGGCGATCTATTCTCAATGTGAATGTCCACTAAAAATCAAATGTAGTTAGTGTTAATGGTTGAAGAAGAAGGAAGATTCATCTCCAAAGGATAAAGATGCTCACCTTTGTAAAGTTCTGTATAAGGACCCAAGAGTGGGAGAAAAGGAATTTAGACTACCATTAGAGTGAGGGAGAAGGAGGAAACAAAGAGAAAAAGGAGATAAAGAGAATTGAGAGAGAACAAACATGAGAATAAAGAGTTGTAGAAAGAAGGAAAAGGAAAGTTACAAGTGTTTCAGAAAGAATTTGGGAGTGGGATATTTAAGAGCTTATAGAAAGGAGAGAGGACTAGAATTGCAAGAGAAAAAAGGGAAGAAATAATTTTGGAGATTGGAAAGCTTTGAAAATTACATATTTTACATTCACAATTACAAATAGTAGAAATTGAGAGTAAAAAATGGAAATTGAATATGCTAAGAATAAGAATATGCTACCAAGGAAGAAGGATTGTTGGTTTTTTTCCATATGGTCCTTGCTCACATGATATTCAAAAAGTGGAGATGGATGGATAAAACTCAATTTAGAGAGTTGTTTGATGCAATCAAATATTTGAATCTTGATTGATGGGATTAGAATTTGTTGTTAAAATATAGAGTATCTTTAGCCAAGATTAGTCTTCTCTTCTATTTTGAAATTTCACATTACACTCTAATTTTCTAACAACTTGCACAATAACCTTAGCAAATACTAGCAACTGCCCAAGAATCCACATGTACATCTCCATGCACTCCCATAGTATTTTAGAACTTTGGTTGTGTTATATGGTGCAACAA
Source organism: Lunularia cruciata (assembly GCA_948567375.1). Lineage (NCBI taxonomy): Eukaryota > Viridiplantae > Streptophyta > Marchantiopsida > Lunulariales > Lunulariaceae > Lunularia > Lunularia cruciata. The sequence goes on along the minus strand of OX419760.1, from coordinate 58,721,798 downwards.
GCACAAACATCTATTGATCTACCCCTCAATATAGATTGTGTAGACACATGCAATCTACTGTAGCCCAACCAACGTAACTTATCCAACATCTAAGAGGACATATTGGCACAACATGGTCCTCACAAGGTAACCAATGAGTGCTAAAAATCACACTCCAACACAATTCTGCCTTCAAAGAAACTTTGCATAGTGCATCCTATGAACTTGAGTGCATCCAAGCACACACCAATGTAGACCTTATGTTTTTTATCTTTTTCAAGTGTTCTTTGAATTTCTTATTAATTCAATTGTTTCTTTCTTTTATAAGTTGCTCTATCTACAAAGTTTATCAGGACTTGGTACATGGAAACAAACACATACCAAGTATGTGTGCAGCTATTGGGTTTCTCTTAAATATGATCAAAGTGGCCTTTGCACTTCCCAATGGGAGGATTGGGAGAAAGAGATATGTGGATAAAAAAATTTGTGGAAAATTTGGTTATTTGTGTAGGACTATACAATAAGAGGTACTTACTAAGCAATTTATTTATCTTGCTTAGAGTGCATTCTTCCAAATGATAAGTTTTCTCTTCTTCATCCATACTAGGAGAACCAATGTGGTGCATGGACATATCATTTTGAATGTCATGACAAAGACTCATAGATCTAAGATAGAGGATTAAGGTCATATTGAGGAGGAGGACTTGTTTCATGATGTACAAGATGAGGATGAGGAGGATGAGGAGGGTGAATGAGAGTAGAGTTTGAACTATATTCAAAAATTTAATATTTTCACTTTTATAAAATGTTTTTACTCCACTTAATAAATGCAATTTCACCAATTTCATTTGAAAGTCTTCTAAGAGAGAGCAATTGAGTGCAAAGCAGCTCACCCATATCTTGATTGCCATGTGGTGCAAGCAATGGCTTTGTTTCCCTCTATTTTGGGGTTTTATAAATCATTTAATCGGGAGAAGTTAGGTTGGGACCGCAAAACTATATGGAGCCTTGTAGTGGAGCGGCGTCTATGGTACCATAAGGTGAAGGAAATGATGGGGTTATTCCGTGGTACCTTCTTTGGACATAGTAGATGATTTTAGCGTGATTTTTAGGGGGTTTGGTTAGCCTGTGTAGTGCGGGCAAGATTAATATGAATGGCGACTAAATAGTACTACATTACAATATTGTATTTGGGATGGCACTAGATTGGAGGCAATGTGGCAAGCAAAGAGAGTCAATGTGAACTCTGAGATTGGACTCCTTAGGAATTCATAGAAAATCAGAGTGGAGATATTTTTGAGTTAGATATTATTGTGTTGAAGAGAGAAGTTGTGTGAGAAGTTGAAGACTACATAGAAGTTTTATGCCAAAGAGTTGATTATTCCTAGTACTTTGTTAGAGTAGTCTTCCATTGCTCTACACATATGACCCAATGTTCCTACACTACATGAGATGTTGGGGCACAAACTATCAATAGAAAGATGCAAACTCATGGGACATAGACCACTGGTAGAAAGATGCATACTCATGCAACTTAGACTATTTTGATAAGACCTAGGGAGGTATAGTAGAAGGAATATGGTAGAAGTATGGAATGGAGACAGAGTGGTTGAGAAGGAGAGGGTGATTTTGAGAGATGAGGTTTCAATGTCTTGTGATTTGAAGCAAAAGATGACCTTATTTGGGCAATTCATTCCTCATATCCTTTTTACACAAGAGATGTAGAGTATGATCTTAGTTTTGTACATTGGATGTAGTGGATATTATTATGTGAGATAGTAATACTCTATTCACCTAGTGGTGTAAGTTGATATATTCATTTGGATGGACTCCTTAAAAGGCATAAATAGTTTCAAATATGTATCTCAGCCTAGGTTAGAGATTTTGTTTCATATTGTATGTCATTGTTACCATATGTAAAAACCAAGGAGATAAATAGAAGAATGGAAAGTGAAAGATCACATTGGGACTCTTGAATGAATGAAACTCCCAATGCCTAACATGAGCTTGGGCTTTGGTATTTGGGAGTATACAAGGCTCTTGAGAATCTTCTCAAGAAGTTTCCTTGAGTTTCTTTCTTGGAGTCCAAGCTAAGTTAGCCAGAAAGCTTCTCAAGAAGCTTCCTTCTAGAAGCCACCTACTTGGCATGCAAGTTAAGCTAGTTGGAAGCTTTCTAGAAGCTATCTACTTGGGTGCTAGCTAAATTAGCTAGGAAAATTCCCAAGAAGCTTCCTTCTAGAAGTCACCACTTGGCATGCACATTACTCAATACTTGGAAGGTACCAAGTAGCTTCTTAGATACTTGTAGAATATTCTAAGCTAATTTGGCCTAGTTGCTACTAAATTAACCTTAACTAATTGGTCGGTAAACTCCATCTTGTTACATATTCCCCCACTGCTAGTTGGTGGGGGAATATGTAATGTCAATGGTGACATCTTCATCAACATTGAAGCTTCAAACTCTTGGATGGCTGTTTGTGCATTTTGGAGATGAGAAAGAGGCTCCTAAGTGGCATCATGAAGGAGGTACCCTTTCTAGAGGACTTTGTACTTTGTATGTTATTGGCGGCCTTGTTGAATATGGCAATGTGCAAGGATACAATCAACTTCATACTCCTCATGATCATTGATAAAGATAGGAGGACGAAGAGATTGGACACAAGAGAAAAAAGAAGATGGATTAGGAACAAAGGGTTTCAACTTAAAAACATGAAAAATATGGTGCATGTGACAAGGCAAGACAAGTTGATAAGCAACATGAGAAATGATTTGGTTAACATCAAAAGGTCCAATCCAATTAGGAGCAAGTTTATGGACGTGGGTATCAAGTGGGAAGGGTATGTTACTAGAGGAGAGCATGACCTTATCACCAAGTTGAAAGGTGAGATCACAATGATTGTGGTCCGCATATTGTTTCTAATGATTTTGAGCAACAAGGAGATGAGATTTGGCTTGTTTGTTGGCTTGAGATTTGGCTATGTCATGTTGGGTCACCACCATTTTTGTTAGAGGGTACCCAAGGTCTTATCCACACCCATGTGAACAATGATTGGTAAGTCATGGGCCTCTTGAAGGCACACAAGTCAAAGATCACCCTTTTTTAGAACATAGATCTGATTCTCATAGAATAGAAGACCTTCCTTGAAGGAGAAGGTGTTATATTCCTTGTTGCATGTTGTAAGATGACCTTGTACCATCTGAAAGAAAGGATCTTGTTATAGAGCTATCCTAAACTCAATTTGGGCTTTGGAGGTGATTGATACTATTGTAATTGCCATAGAGATGAGAGGAAGAGACTTCAAATCAAATAGTCATGATAGGGCATTGAGGATAACATGGAACTGACCGGGTTTGCACTCAATTTTTGATGTCAAACAATTGTAGTTGTTCTTCCCATCAATGATGTTGACTCTTCATGTGTTCCAAATGTAATGTTTGCAATAAAGGTTTGTGATTAGTTTGCATGATCACTTGTTTCCCCAAGAGATAATGCCTCCATACCTTGGTGGCATATGCCATTGCTAGTTATTCTTGATCTCAAGCATAGTAAATCCTTTCTGCGGTATTTAGTTGGTAAGACACAAAGGGAATAGGATGTAACCCATCTAGAAATTCTTACTACAACATGGCTCCAATCGCAAGGTTAAAAGCATTGAAATCAACCACACAAGGTAGTTGAGGGTCATATGGTTGAAGAATAGGTCTTGAAGACACTATATGTTTTAGCTTCTAGAATGCTTCTTTGTGTTTGGTTGTCCATTGAAAGCTCGAGTTCTTCTCCTAGAGATTGATCAATGGTGTAGCCACATGAGCATAATATTGGATGAAACATTGGTAAAAACTTCCCAATCCACTAAATTCCCATACTTATGTAGCCTCCTTTAGAGTAGACCAATCAATAATGGCCTTGATTTTCTACTCTTCCATCTTGATATCCTCCGATGAGATCCTGTGATCCAAGAAGGTAAGTTCCTTCTAACCAAAAGGCACACTTTGACTTTTTATAGTAATACTTCCATTGACAAAGTTATCTTAGGACTTCTTGCACATGATTTGTGTGTTCTACCTCTAGCTTACATTAGATTAAAATATCCTCCAAGAACACCACCACATATTGATCCAATAGCCCATCCAACACTTGATGTATCTGATCCATGAAGATTTTTGGAGTATTAGTGAGCCCAAAAGGCAAAACTCTCCACCCAAAATGCCCATACCTTGTGCAAAAGGTAGTCTTTTGTACATCTTCCTTATCAATGGGAATTGTGCATTAACTATTTTGGAGATCCAACTTGGAGAAATATTATGCATCACCCAATTGATTGAGAAAATCATCAATTTGAGGCAAGGAATATGCATTCTTCATAGTTTGTTTATTGAGGCCAAGATAATCAATACAAAAGCAAAATCTTCAATCCTTCTTTGGAACAAATAATATTGGTGCTCCCCAAGGAGATGTACTATGTTGTATCAAATCCTCATAAAACAACTTTGTTAATGTTGTTTAGAGCTCATCCAACTCCTTTGGCAAGAGTCAATAGATTGGTCTACTCTTTGGAGTACTCTCTAGCAATAACACAATTGTGAAGGGCATACAAGAATTGGAGGGTAATCCCATTGGCAGGTCATCTAGAAATACATATGAAAACTCCTTGACTATGTGATCAACTATTGCTTGATGAAGCTTTTGATCCTCCTCATATCTTCCATGCACAATTGGCTTGATCCACATTGCAAAACTAGACTTAGCTTCCTCCAAATCTTACTCTATGGTTACTTCACTGACAAACTTCCTATCTTGGGACTTATCTTCCTTCAAAACTTGCTCTATGGTTGCTTTGCCAACAAACTTCCCATCTTGGGATTGACTATTCTTAGATATCTTACTCAAAGGTGCTAGAAAACTTAATCGGAATTTCCTTCCTTGGTATTGTATTTGAATTTATCATTGGTTCCAATCAGATTGAACCTTATGATGTTCAAGCCAAGGTAGACCTAGAATGATATCATAGTGTAGAGGTTCCACTACAAATCTCACACACTAGGATGTGAGGTACGGAATGCAGAACGTTTTCTACCATCTACCATCATCAATCTGCTTCCAATCACTGGCTTGATAGGAATACTTAATTCCATGGACATGTAATTCTTTAAATTTCAAGAATCAACCAAAATCCTACAACCACGTTCAAATATCATACCTTGCAAATGAAGGAAACTTGCATAGGTTGAGCTTTTAGTTCCATTCGAACTAATCAAGTTCCCAATAAGTGGCTCAAAATCTCCTATTGGGATTCCTTTTCCTTGATCATTCCGCTCCATAAACTCATTTGGGTGATTTGTCAAGATTGCACATTCTTGAGTGTACATTCACCAATGTGATGCTCAATTTGGCAATAATAAAAGAAACCATTATTTTGATACAATTTTTCCCAATTTGCTATACCAAGTGGTCTTTGTTGGATATCATCAATCTCTATTGGTGTTGGCACCTCCACTAGTGTGTAATGTATTGGTAGGTTTTGTGAAGGTCAAGGTCAAGACCAAGTTGTCGCAACCAAGGAATCAAAATGCTCAACCACTTGCATTGCTTCTTCCAAGTTCTTTGACTCTCTCATAATCACTTCTAGTTTGGTTTGTGATTTCAAGCTCCTCACTAATCAATCCAAAGCTTCACCATCCAATATATCTAGAATTTGCATAATGGTGTTTGGAATTGCATCATGTAGCTTCTTACAAAACTAATATGCTTCAACTCTACCAACTTATTTTGTGTAGTTTGTGTGGCATTTATTGCTTGGAGTCACCCAATTATTGCACCCTTGAATTCTTCACATGTCAAGATTAGCACAACAAATTGCCATTTAGCTTGTTGTACTTAGAATTGCCACCATAGTTTTTACGCTCCATCCAATTGGCTTGAAACTAAGAGAATTTATTTTCATTCATCTTAAAGATTTGTAGCCTTGAAATAACATTCATAGTCTAATACAAAATTTCCCATTGCACCTAAGATATTCTTGCCATCCAATACCTTAGGTTTTGGAAATCGGATTTGCTCTTCTCTTTCTCAAAATGGTTCTCTCTCTATATACTCTTGTCGTTGATGGTCTTGTTCATCCAACAATCAAGTAAGGTGTTTGATTTGTTGTTGCATAGCAATGATAATCTCAAGCATTGCCATGATGGCTACTACTCTATCACACTATTCTCAATTTATCTAAATTAACACATAGATGCAACACATCCACCATGCTCCATAAGTGTAATACTCCAAGGATAGGAGACCTGAAGAGAAACACACACTTTCATACTCAAGCTCCAATGCCCCAAAGGAGCACCTTCTTTTTATTATATAGACAAAGAGGATCTCCTCCAAGGAAGCTCCACCATAGGATTAGGCACATAGATAGGTGACATGTCAGCAAGATCCACCCTTGGATTACTTACTTGGATGGGTGACATGTCGGTTTTGGTCCTATCTGGTTGGCCAAACAAGCTTTGACCAAATGGAATCTTTTAGGGAATCTTCCTGTATGAATCTTAGAATCACATGGGTGAGGTACCATTGGAAAGCTCTTGACAAGACAAAACAAGGAGGAGAGAAGGACAACCTTTTCTCTATTGGGGGGATGACTTTGCATATTTTTGAGGCCTAATTCATCCGTTTAGGACTCCAAAATTGCCTTCAAAGATTTCAAGCATATTTTGATTCCTACTCTATTAGTAAAAGTCCCATTTTGGTGATACCTCTTTCTGATCTATTTATTCCATCATGCGTAATATCCTTCCAGATGTTACCAAACCAATTCTCACCTTTAAATCATATGTCTAGCTATTGGTTCTAAGGTTTTCAAATCTATTTTGATTTTTTCTCTATTGGTAGAAGTACTCTTTTGGTGATACTTCTATCTGATCTATTTTTACAATCATGTATAACATCATTCCAGATGTTACCAAACCAAATATCACATCTAGATCATATGGCTAGCTCTTGGTATTACAAAAAGTTACAACCGGAAGTACCAAGGGTCCCTCAAACAAGGTGTTCATATTCAAAAAATTCTTCCCAAAGCGTGAGGTGATGAATTGGGTGAAATTATTCTTGGGTAGTACACGGACAAAAAAGTCTCAATGGTTTGATAAAAATGGATTTGGTAGTCCATAAATTCCATCCATCCCATTCTTGCTTTGAACCAATGTAAAGACCAAGGAGAGAAATAGGAGAATTGAAAGTGAAAGATCACATTGGGACTTTTGAATGAGTGAAACTTTGAATGCCTAGCATGAGCTTGTACTTTGGTATTTATAAGGAGTATAGGCTCTTGAGAAGCTTCTCAAGAAGTTTCCATAAGCCATTTTCTTGGAGTGCAAGCCGAGTTAACCTATAAGCTTCTCAAGAAGCTTCCTTCTAGAAGTTGCCTACTTGGCGTACAAGCTAAGCTAGTTGGAAGCTTTCTAGAAGCTTTCTTCTAGAAGCTAACTACTTGGGATGCAAACTAAGCTAGCTGGGAAACTTTCCAAGAAACTTCTTCCTAGAAGTCACCACTTGGCATGCACGTTACTCAATACTTGGAAGGTACTAAGTAGTTTCCCAGATACTTCTAGAATATTCTAGGCTAATTTGGCCTATTTGATACTTCATTACCCTTGACTAACTCATCAATAAACTCCATATTGTTACATCACATGAACAAATAGCTCAAAGATAGAGTTTGAGTACCTCTTCCAATCCATGTGGGATGAGGATTTCTTACACAAAGGAGTATAGACTTGGATGCTCTTGGTGAGCTTTTTTGCCAAGGGGATTCATATTTTGGATATATGAAGATGTTATATGATAAGACCTTATTCTACTTTTCATGAGTATTCTTTACCAATTTGATGTAACTTGTTAATTGATCATCTATAGGTCCATATTGTAGGAACTATCCCATGATGTTATCCACCTTCCTAGATTTACTCCTCAAATGAGAGTAATTACATCACATCATGGGACCTCTTGTTAGCTCCCTAAGATACATTTAGAGCGGATACATACTCTACTATTGACTTTTGCGCCAATGACTTTTGGACCTTTGGTTATGTTAGACATTAGATGGAGATCTATATGAGGATTAAGCCCTATTTCTTTTAGGATCCACCTTAATATCACTTGGAGATTCTATATATATATATATATATATATATATATATATATATATATATATATATATATATATATATATATATATATGATATTATAGTCTATTGTGGGTTGGTTCCTTATTTCCATACCTTGATGATGTATTAGAGCACCGTAACAACAGAGATGACCTAGCCTCATAAACTAAAAGTGAAGTTATTATCAATCTCTACTTGTAAAATTCATTTTTTTTATTTTTTATTTTTGGTTCAGATATATTGATTCTTGATAGACATATATTGTGATATGGATTATGTTTGCAGTTTGTGGTAGCCATGAATATAAAAATGATTCTTGAATGATCACCATATGACTAAAAGTATTGAAATGACTACTAAATGTATATGAAACAACTCTTTGGTGATGAACATAATGACTAGAATCATTGAGATGACTAGTAAATGTATTGATGATAAGTAAGAGCACATGTGTCAAAATATAATATACCCTTTTACGACCAACTTCAAGTAATTCTCAATCAAGCAAAATGAACTTAAGCTTACAACATTAGAGTAATAAATGCAATGTTAACACAAGATCATCACTTAAACATTCTTCCTACAACCAGCGTTTCCCATATATGATCACTATTTATTATGCTTTTTCAATTATCATGCAATGGCATATAGATATCAAGGGACTAACTTAATTACTATTACCTCCATGTCCAAACATAATTTTAGTACACAATGAAATTGTTAAGAATGGATCACCACATTTCAAGAGGTGAATTAATCATTTTTTGAGGCTCATAAGGAGTCAACACACACCAACCTAGGCCTAGCTTAGACACTACACATACATAAACACCAACAAAATTAGCAAGATCCAATGCAAATGTAGCTCACCCCAAAAAATGCCACAATTTCCAATGTAAATCCGGTATAGAACCAAAACAAACATAGTTAACCCCAACAAACACCACAATTTGTAGTGTAGATCCAACTTAGACCTAGTGTAAACCAATGTAAACCAAACAAACGCTACAATCTCTATGATAAGCCTGGTGTAGACCTAGCATAGTGTAATATACACCAAAGTACTCATGTGAACTCTTTGCATGGACCAAGTGCACTACAATGCTTACCAAACCAAAAATTTTCTTTCTTGATTAATTTTGTGATTCAAAACACTTATCAATCAAATAAGAAAAACACTCAAGAAACACTCAAGTAAGTTACTCAAAATATAGAACACAACAAAAAAATAGTAAAATCTAATCATGGAATGTGTTACAACTCATACTTATCATTAGCCAAATCATTATTATCATTTGCACTTGAAATGCACAATGTCTAGTATACTATTGGAAATTTAGAGTCATTGCTATTACTATCATATGGAAGTGCATCTATCTTGAGAAAATTATGATTATACTTTTTATCTTCTCATGAAAATTTCTTGCCTTTGCTAATTCTAGAGTCATGGAAGCGCTTTGATTATACCTTTTTTTCTTAGAATTCTAAGCTTTATTTATTTATTTTAGTCTCATTTTCTCTATTCTCTACATCTTCTTTATCTTCACTTTCACTTGAAGCTTCTCGGTCATAATTAGGTTATGAGCTTCAATTTATGCTAATTTACATCTCTTTTTAGCTCCCATCAATTGACTCTTCAATTTAGAATGGCTAGCAAGGTCCTTGAAGAAAGTTGCAATTGTGAGTGCTATTTTGAGAAATCACCTAAAGGTATCAATTTGCAACACCTTATACCAACCTTCCTCCTCTTTTTGATCTCCATATGCTCTTCATCTCAAGTCAATTTCCATTTCAATTGTTCTCCGTCCACTTCTCCTTGGTTCCTCATGAATCTTTCCTTCTATATCTCCTTCTTGTAAATATTTCTCATAATCCAACAATTTAGAAAGTAATCAACTCTCTTCTTTAGCCTTAGATGCTATTTTCTTCTTCTTCAAGCTCAAGCATACAAGGACCACTTGTAAAAAGAAATGATTGCATAGTTTTTAACAAAGAGATGTACTCTCCAACATCAATCTACACTTTCTTTTTAGAATTCTTGGTATCATTCCAATTTCTTAACCTTGGACATCAAATCTATCACTCTTGATCTCTCTCTCTAATTTCTTTATTGTTATTTGATCAAACTTGTTCAGTTTAGCCAATCAATTCATAAATATTTACCTCATTTCCAAGCTCCATGCTTAGAATTATTTGCAAATAAATGTTAGCTTTGCATCCAGACATAACATCCATTCTATCAAATACATACATAAATGATTTAATTTGTCCTTTATGGTTCTTCACCACACTTCAACTTCTTCATGACGAGACCTTCACTTGTCCAACAGATTTGTGGTACTTTATATATCATCACTTCAACTTCTTCTTGACTAGACATTCACTTGTCCAATAGAATTTTAGTACTTTATATATCATCAACTCATTAATCAATCCCATTCTGGATGAGATATGTTACCATATAATTAAATTCAATACTCTTTTGAAGAGGCTTTATGCAAGTTCCCTTGTGAATTGGATTGCTTAGAAGTATTTGCAAAGAAGTGTTAGCTTTGCATCCAAACATAACATCCATTCTATCCAATACGTACATAAATGATTCAATTTGTCCTTTGTGTTCTTCACCAACTTCAACTTCTTCATGACGAGACCTTCACTTGTCCAACAGATTTGTAGCACTTTATATGTCATCACTTCAACTTTTTCTTGACGAGACCTTCACTTGTCCAACAGATTTGTAGTACTTTATATCTCATCACTTCAACTTCTTCTTGACTAGACCTTCACTTGTCTAACAGAATTTTAGTACTTTATATATCATCCACTCATTAATCAATCCCATGCTTGATGAGATATGTTACCATATAATTAAAGTCAATACTCTTTTGAAGAGGCTTTATGCAAGTTCCCTAGTGAATTGGATTGAAATGTTGGGATTCATCAAAGTAGTTTAAAATTTAGACATAGTGATGAGAGCTCATCCTAAATTTATCATCTTTCATTTTCACTTTGTTCTCCATCTTGATTCTTACCGAATGTATGAATGATAGTATACTCAAGAGCTCTTGAAATCCACTTGTCCTTGTCAGTGATGGAGTGGAAATGAAAGGAGAAAGAATAACTACATGAATTGGAGGAACAAGACAAAAAGGATAAGTAATAGGAAGAGACTAACTGACTATAGGAATGGGAGGAGAGGAAGGATAATTCACGGTTTCAACCAACTCAACAATACCATACTCCAATAAGCTCAATATGGGTGAGAAAAAATTAATTTACAAGTGGTGTAAATTATGAAATTGAATCGACCAAAAGAAAATCAATGTGTTTGACATCAACGCAAAATCTCAAAATTGGTATATATTAACCATAGGAATCAATTTGCACCACAAGCACTAAAACGAAACAATGAAATTGAACGAAACTATATCAATTAGTGAACCGAAGGAACCGTTAATTTGAACCAAACGAAATCAATTCGTGTTTAAGAAGGAACCATGGAGGAAAACGAGCTCTATCCAAGGATACCAAAATTTTAAATTTATAGAATCTATATACATGGTGTAGCATATTCTTATAGTTCCTGCCCTGACATCCGCCCCCCGTCCTCTAGGAAGTCAGAACTCTTACCTAGTATACCACGTAGACTATAATTGGAATGGCTAAAAATAAAGGAAATTCACCCATGGATTGTTTGAGGAATATCGTTTACTTATTGACTCTTTTTATGGGTATCCACTAAAAGATTTACAGATTCCCCCCCTCTACCCTCTAAACCGTGGTCATGGCGCAAATAGAATTAGATAATTGAAATCCCTATTATTTATGGACGAGGACTCGTCAATTCATGCCATGCTCTTCTCTATGATTGAATCCCTTTCCTCCCCGAAAGAACACTTCACGATAACTCCGGACTGGTGGAATCACTCTCTCCTCACATCATCTTCTGATCGGTCTGAATTATACCTTTCCATCCAATTTCTTCTCATCCTCCCCTGTCACCTCCCTCCACCTGTGCACTCCTTTTAAGGCACTCCGCCAGTCTACATGACTTGTTTGAAACCTAGGCTCATTCCATGTCATTTCTGCATGCTTGCGCCGTTGCTCTCGGCGTCTTTTCACAACTGTATTACCACAAGAGCCCTGGCAGCTTTATAAAAGTACCTCATATTTATACATTCACTACGTCTATGATCCGTAATATCTCTACCCTTCCCTTGTGCTAGCTTGCATGATATTACAGGGCTACGTGTCCCCTGCCACTGTATCTAGTTCATACATAACTCCGATCATAGATGAATCTACCAAATGAATAGGCATGAGCTATTTCCAAGGCACCTATACAGATTATGTATATTTGATACAAGATACACGAAAACTGGTGAAGTGCATATTCGTCCTTTCTCATTCTTCTTTGTTCTCTCCGTAAGCCGTCATTTTATGCTCATTTCATTCGGATATCATTGACAAGTCACGCTATCGAACAAATCCTACTACTCTCTGCTAGCCGAAGTCTACAACAAACAACTTACTTTTGCAGTATTCGCTCAAATGCTAAAGGTGTGTGACAAGAGCGCTTGACGAGAAATGAAACGTAAATACGTTTGTGCATGAAACTCCAAAATGACATCCCTGCTAGAGGATACGTCAGTGCGGATGCCGACCGGCTTTACGTAGATTTCCACTTTACGTTGCTCTATCCACCGAATACCGTATAGTTCCTGAGACGTCAAATGGTGGATGATAAAGCTAGCCAGTAGACTTCCCAGCAGTTACTACACTCTAGAAAAGGAGAGGCCACCACATAGAACACAAGAAGGATGGGAAGACCCCATCAAGCCGGACAAGGGCAAGACAAAAGAGGTAGAATGGGGCTAGGTTCCAATAGTATTGATATGAGAAATGTACCCTACTACACCTAAGATATCCAAGCTATGCAAGTCATAAGGTTTCCAAACAACTGGAATATGCTTAGAAGCATCACCTAGAGTGATTGCTCTCTTATGGATCGCACCAACCAAACCTCTATGTAGAGCAATGGACACAAGTCTAAAGTATGCTACAAAGTATGAGAATGAGAATGGTACCCGGCGTCTAATATGATAAACTCTTGTGCACCCCCTAACAAATGTGTCAAACTCCATATCCATCGCTCCATATAATTACAACGCTAGAGGAACCAAGAGGTGACCTTGCTACATACCCATATACTTAGAGACCTTTGCCAGCTGCAACTCTGCTCGCCACCCATCCAAGAGGATGAATAATCACTCTATTCAAAACTGCATCTACTACACTCTAGGGGATTTTATTTACCGAATTTAGGGGGGATGGCACCCCCTAAGCCCCCATAAATATAGTAACGGGTTTGTAACCAAAATTTAACTTATTCTAGAATAATAATTTAACGTTTAGATTAAATCTCTATTGGGTATAATTTCAGATTAAATTTCTGAGACTTATGGTCTAAGGGACCTTTCGTATACCGTAAAGACTTATGGAAGGGTCTCCAGTAAGAAACAGGTACCCTCCTCTCACTTCCAGTAACAATCTATGGACATCCTATAGATCTCCCGTACCAAAAATCTACGACACAACAATGGGCTAAGTGAAACCCCTTTCTATGTTGAGATCCAGTACAAGACAAATAGATATCCGAACTAACTTAAAAGTACAGCGGAGAGTGGAAGCAGACAATCAGTTTGAACTTAGTTTCCGCTCGAGTATTTCGACAACATCTCTCCCATAAAATAAATCTCAAGCTTCGTGGATACAAGCAATACACCATTTAGAACAGCACTTAGAGTTTAGAGTTTAGAAAGGATCATTACAGGTAACCGGTTCAGACTTGGTGAAATGTTGGTTTGATTGAAAATGCTTTTCTTGTGAGAGCCAGACTGAAGACCTAGGAAAACGTCGCATCCTACTTCTGGATTCATGCTGTAGAATTTGCTCTTCGGCAAATCCATGTCAAGCAGTAGTACAGGAAGCCCGCCCTAGTCTAGTTCGGATAAATCCTTCTGGGAAAATGAGAAAATCCAGTCTTTAAGGTTGTGCTAAACGATGAAAGACTTTGCCCATTTTGGCCGCCCAGAAGCTGCCTACCGTAGTACGCATCCACCGATGCACGCTACGTGGCAGCTTTTCAAAGCGACACTTATTGTCGGTCGCTGTTTCTTCAAAAGATGTCTATGCTTCTATTCCTATATGATGTAGTTGGTCTGTTTTGAATATACCACCGCAATTAACATAGAAGGAAAACAGAAAACGATGTATAAAACATAAACGATGGAAAGACACCATCAAGTCGTACAAGGGTGAGACAAAAGAGATAAAATGGGACTAAGCCCCGGTCTGAAAGATTTGCCCTACGGGAACTAAGATATATGAGCTGCGCAAATTATACAATTTACAAACAATTAGAGCATCGGACAAAGTATCATCTAGTGTGATTATTTTCCTATCGGACAAAGTATCATCTAGTGTGATTATTTTCCTATGGATTACAGGTACCATTACACTATACATACAGAGCAATGGACACTAGCTCTCTAAAATATAGTATAAAGTATAAGAGTGAGAGTGGTACCCTTGGCACCTAACATGACAAGTGACCGTGTCTTCCCTAACTAATGTGTCTAATGTCATGTCCATCACTCCATATAACTCCAATGCTAGAGGAACAAAGAGATGATCTCGTTGCATACCCCTATACTTGGACCTTGCAAACTATTGTTGCACTTGCAGCCCATCTAGGGGGATGGGTAATCAATTCCTTGGCAATTGTATCATGTGTAGGGTCCATAACCACAACATCCGCTATTGTCACTTGATCATCTTAAGCCAAATATAAGTTTACCCTAACATGTGTCTTTTGCAAGCATATGAATGAACATTCCCTCCAAGCAAAGTATACACTCTCTTGTCTCATAACAAACACTATGTCTCTAATAGTATCATGGGTAGCTATCCTCTATCCTCCAAAAGGACACCGTGTCATATGGACCGCAGTTGCATCTAGTGTAAAACTACACTCACAAGTGCGTAATGAAGATGTAGATGGGTGGACCAAACTTATGCAAAACCTCATCGCTATAGAGAAAGTAATTGGTATGAATCAAAATGCCCTAATGCACGGTCGAGCTAGGATCCAAGAGCTTGCACCCTTGTTAGAGCAAGAGTGAAGATGTGCTCTAGTAGCTTGAGGAATGGACGAGTCGGCTTCATGAGAGTTCATTAGCCATCTTGGCCATTTCTTGGTACAATTCGTGCAAGTAAATATTACAAAGTAGAGGGAATGTAGCGTATGTTAACACGGTCGCTCCATCAAGGAAGACTATAAACCTCTAGTACTATCTAACAATAGTGAAGCAAAATATGGAAGGTCTTTGCATGCACATGGAGATAAACTATCTCTCGTCTACCGCAATAGCATTTAGAGAGGAAAGGATCAATCCTCCACCCCTCTTACATAAGTCTCCAAAATTGTCCTATCAACAACCACAAAATGAGAGGAAAGTAGGGGCATTAACATAAAGGAGCAATTTATAGTAAATATACATAATCTCTAGTTTGTTGTCCATACAATGCATTGACTACTATGTTTTTGGGATTTTGAGAATTATCTAAAACATTATTTAAATAATTAAGAGTTTAGTTTTATTTGAATATTTTATTATATTGTGATTAAATTTTTTCATGAAAATAAATTTAATCAAAATATTATTGATCTTATAACATATAATATTAATGATATATGACTTGGGAAATTTGAGTCTCATGAATAACGCTAAGTTCTGGAATATAGTGTATTGTATTACATGCTATAGAATGTTATTTTAAATTGATTGTATCATTTAGCATCTCTTGTTTCTTGTAGGTTCTATCTATAATTGTAATACTATAGAATGTTATTTTAAAATTGATGATATCATTTAGCATCTCTTGTTTGTCATAGGTTTCTATCTATAACTATTAGAATACTATTTTTTCAATTGACAAGTAAGGAAATCACAAGAATATATAGTTTTGAAAATTGGTTTATAGTGTACTGTTTATCATTCTTTGTTTTTTATCACTTTTTGCATAATTTAATTTTGCGTATGTCTACCCTATGCAACTCCCATTATCCAGTTATGGTATTGTACAATATACACTTGCTTAAGTCCACATTATGATCTGGAAAGTTTGATGCGGACTTAGCTAATAAGTCCATGGTAACCAAAAAAAACATGTCAAATTTAGGAAAAGTATAGTTGCACAATTTTTACAATTTGTTTGTCATAAAAAATTGTGTCATCTTCCATCACTAGGACATGCAAGCTCATTTGGAAATATGAGTGCAAAATGTGTAGCAAAATGCAAAGGCAAGGGTCAATGCATAAATGACCGTCAAAGAATGAAGATTATCATTTTATTAGAGCAATCAAAACCACAGTCAATCTGAAGCATTGCTCTGCAGTACAATGTTGATGAGAAAGTAATTCAGAAGTTGAAGCCAAACAAAGATGAGATTAGTGAACTAGCCTAGAAAATCTATCAAGCCACTCAAGAGCCAAAATTATATGTATCCCAGGCAATGTTTCCTGACCCTAAGAAAATACTTTTTGAATGGATTGATGTGGCATGTCGGATTTCACTAGCTTTACCGCCGAGTATCATCTACCACAAGGCAAAACAGATTGCTGACACAATAGAGATTGCCAAGGATAAGTTCAAGGCTTTGTGTGGATTATTCACAAGATTTTGGCATTGGTACAGTTTAATCTGCACCAATTTTTTTGGGAAAGTTGGTGAAGTTGGTGAAGTTGATAAGAGCAATCTTGAAACCCTAAAAGCATAGGAAGATTATGTGCCATGATCGATCAATATGACCCAACATACATTTAAAACATGGACAAAATGGGATTTTTCTTAGACTTGTTGCACATTATATTGTTCTGATGCTAAATGAGTGTTCCTCTACTGTCAGGGGAAGAAACAAGTGAAGGATAGAGTGACATTTATTATTTGTTGCAATCCCATTGGAAATGAGCGCATTCCTATCACCATGATTGGAAAAGCAAATGAGCCCGCATGTATCTCAAGAAACACTTGGCTCATATCTTTAGTAGAAGAATGCTTGGATTGACGTTCCGACATTCAACAAGTGGTTCAATGAGGTGTTTGAGCCCGACGTTCAAAAACATACCGGCCATAAAGTTCTTTTGATCCTTGACAACCCTCCTGTTCACTCAACAATATTCGAATGGAATGGCATCCACGTTGCATTCTTCCCACCCTATGTTACTTCATGGAAGCAGCCAATGGATGTGGTCATCATTGCAGCACTTAAAAAACGATACAATTATATGTTGCTCAAGGATATCATCGCCTATTATGATAATCCTCTGAGCTTGAAGGATCAACTGATATTGGCAGCTTCAAAATTAAAACGAGGCCTTGTAGGTGATTTTTTACAAACATCCTTCACATTTGTTGGATGCTTCAAATATAATGAATGTTGCATAGAACCAAATCACAGTAGAGAGTCTAAAAAACTGCTTCAAAAATGTAGATATCATTTCCAGCTTTCAGGATGGTGTTGATGTTGGTAGCAACAATGACAAAACAATTGAAGAAATCTCTTGTATGGTGAGCAACTGCAACATCTTGAATGATGTCAACGGCCTCGATATTTGGGATGAGGTTGAAGAGTGATTGAAATGATGATAGTGACAATTTGACTCTATTAAAAAACACTCTTCTTGAAGAAATAGATCAAGCAATGAAGTGTCATGCTTTTATAGGAGCCTACCATTGAATCTGAAGAGGATGAGGTCAAAACTACTCCAACCCAAGATGAAGTCAATCAGCATAATGTAATTCTTAAATTGCTAGAAAGTGTTATCAACCTTGATATTAATATGGATGAGCTAAAACCTTCCAACTATTTGCCATAGGAGTAGCTCAATCAGGCCAAGTGAGCTCTCTTTACCCTCCGTTGTATTCTACAAATAGGTCGGTCTGTGATTGCCGGTGAGAGAATGGACAATAGGAATCAAATGATGCTATTTGACTTTCAATGATAGTAAATTTGCAAGATATTGATCTGGATTTTTTTTTGTGTGGAATCGCGGACTTAAGCGTGATGCGGACTTGAATGAGTGAGGACCATAGTTGCATGGTTGGATGCGCATGTAGTGCATATATAAGTATGTTTTATGAGTTCAAGGTGTTATCAATATAATGTTTTTGAAAATCCTATTTATTTAGATTGTTATAGTATTTTATTTCAAAAATATTTAGTGACCTACTAAGATTATAGAGAACAATATTAACTCATAAATAAAATAAAATAAAATAAAAATCATAAATAATAAAATATAAATAAATAATATGATATTATAGTATTTATGATTTAATATAGGTCTTCATAAACTTAGTAGATCACTAAATATTTTTTAAATAAAATATTGTAAAAAATCAAATAAATAAATTATATACGTTAGTAGCAAAAATAAAATCATTAAATTTCTATTCCAATAGTTATATTCTAGGTTGAAATTTAAAATTTTGTTTTTGTTTCGATCATTAATAAAATTAGTAATTTCAGAGAATACATGTGATATACATATATGCAAATGTGATGCTTATGGCTGTCATATGGATATCATTTTTTTTAATATAAAATTATTATTTTTTCTCAATACTAATCTTGGCAAACATTTAAAGTCACTACTTATATCATAACTTAGAAAAGAAAAACTAGATAAGGAAGGTTTTAAATATACTAAAACTAAGAACAAGAAAAAAAAGATTCCATTGTAATTATGCTATTAATTAAAAATAAAATTAGGGCCCACATCCTCCACTCCGATTAGTACTCCCCCTTTTCAATGAGAAAACTTTATATCACAATGATATATAGAATATAGCACTTTAAATTAAGTCCTAAAATCTATGTTGAACCAATCCACAACTTATTAAATTTAGTTGATTAATAGGTTAACCTATAGTCCACTCTAGACTTTGGATTTTCGTGGACTATATCTTCCTTCAATAATATAATCTAATCTAATCTAATCTAATCTAGATGTTGTTTTTCAAGTTTTAGAGGTAATCAAGTCTAAGTATAAGGAAGCCACATAATAGAAGTTAGTTAAAAAAATTTGTCCAACAATTTCCGGGTCCTTTGCTAAGCGAATAAAAGCTCTGCTTTTTTGTTCTGGCCTGATACATGCATGATTCCCCTATGTCCCTCGGACCCGGGCTCTTCAATGAAACTTTAGCTTTAGGTGGTTGTGATCGAGAAACAACAGGTTTTGCTTGGTGGACAGGTAATGCTCGACTTATTTGGAAAATTTATCTGGAAAATTGCTTGGGGCTCATCATGAGACGTAAAATCCGAGACAAAAAAACTGCTAAAACTCATTGGTGCGGATTGAAAGCGAAGATACACATGCCCTATGGGAACATTGAGGAGTCAAACTCGATAACCGCGTAGAAAACACGAAGGATAGGAAGACCCATCAAAGGTCTCAACCACTTATTTATTATCTACTTTTACACGCTAAGTTTCCATTAGTCATATAAAGTGTTATTGAAGGTAACTTGATTGTACATTGGCAAAAGAAGAAATCACAAAATGAAAACATGTGTGACTAGAAAGATAATTTATAGTCCATTTTCCATAATATTATAACAAAAAGTGATATTAGGAAACTATTTTAATTAATACCTAGAATTGCATATATTAAGCATAAAATGTATAAGATCTCGGACTTGCATTATGTTTATATTAAACATAAGTAATTGAGTAATAATATATTGAAGAGTATTTATTGTAATACGAGTACAAAACTATCTTAACAAGTGATAGGTTTTTCTATAAGCATAGAAAACATACAATTTATATGTTACGTGTATCTCTTTTTCAAAGTAAAAATGTATAAAATATCCATATATTCTAGATATTAATTATTAGTAGTAGAAATTCATAATAAAATAAATATTAATACATTTAAATTAATCATTATATTAATAAAAATCATGAAATATATAAATAGCTCTTATAGATATACATAATAAAATATAGATATACATTAAACAAAATCCACTTCTCTTTCAAAGATAGATTACATTAAAAAATTCTCTAACTTGATAAGTGTATATATAGCGCTTTCTTATATAGAGGAACATCATACACTTCCCCGCATTCCCGGTTTCCTAGATGCACATGCTCTCTAAACTCTTTATATATAAGCTCCTTTTCCTTCACCCATACAACCCTGGAGTTTGGGAATAACTACTGCTGTGTGTTCTCTACTTTAAGAACCCCTTTTTAATTAGTCCATCATTTTTGCATTAATGGAGGAGCAAAGGATGCAACTGTCTAGAACGAAGCTGTGTCGATGTTCTAGGAAAGTAGTAAAGCGTTATCTTTGTGGTCTCATATCTAGAATCTATGGCGGAATATATTACAGTTTACAAAAAAGAAGGAGCTACTCTTGAAGGTTTCGCGTGCATAGTTTATGACATGTTTATGGGAGAAATCAGCCAGGTAAATCAGGTTAATTACTGCTTGGATGTCAACAGAAACTTAGCTACAATGCCTCATCCTTTCCGGGAAAGGAAAGTTTCGACTATCTTTTCTTGGCAAAAACCCATGTCTGATGACTAATAGATTGTGACAGAGTAATCCATAGTAAATTTTTCCAAGAACACAAGGCTAAAATTTAGAGAAAAGGTATTTTTCAACACAAGCTCTAACTTTAAGCTCAAACCGACTTCTATGTCTTGTGGTTACTTGACTATATACAAATGCCAGTCTATTCCCAGTTGCACATGTGCTTTAACACCTCAAACATTACTACTATCATATGATAGCAGTGTCCAGAACCTTGAAGTAATAGAACCCATGGTACTTGACTTGAATAAGCAGAAAAAAAGTGAGGCAGCCTCTTCAACATGTTTTAATTCTACAAAGACGGTTGGAGGGTAAATGTTTCATCTTCCACTTAGATAGGGATATGATGTTAGTATTTGTCTTAAACATTTATTGCGGGGCGTGAGAGTTGTTAAGAGACAATCTTCCGCCTTTGGATAGTATTCAACTACAATTCAAACTTTGAAATAGTTCACTTATAGGCAAAATCTGTGAAGACTTCCGTATTTAGTTAACAAAAGGCTAGGGTAGATGAAATTAATAACAACATAGAATAACAATGGAATATCTCTATACTGCAACTATATAATGTTTGATTGAAAAGAATAAATTTTATTAAATTAATTAATATGAAATTATTAAACTTCACGTTCATTGCACCTATATTAACATGCACATGCATTGCATCACTTCTTTGACATTCTCACACCAATACTTATGGTGCTGGTCATTCTAGGTACTGATGGTGCTACAAAATTATCATCAACTAAACACACAATATGCAAATAAATGGATAGATCCACGTACCAAGTTCTCATGTCCCACCAACAATGTAGAGGCTAAATGTATCTAGCCTCTACATAGTACAATAAGGTAAGGACAAGTAGCCAATGCAAAATGCCTACTATCAATCTTTATTATACAAAAGCACTAAAGGCTAAAGCAATTGGTAAGCATTCATAGTAGTGACTTTTTTTTCACAAGCAAGCACTTTGGCTCAAATGGACATCAATCTTAAAACATACAAGCAAGCCTTGTTAAGATTGTCTCACAAACATATGCATCATGCACACAACCAACTCTTACAAAAAATCTAATTTGTGATGATAAGCTAAATGGATTAGGCTCTAGATAGAGATTAAAAACCTAGAAAATTTGTAATGGTTGAAGTTATATTCACAACTTGGTATAATCATCCACCAATCTAATTCAAGAGGAAGAAGCCACTTTTGTATCCTTTTGCAATCTGCTCTTGGATTTACAATTGGGACCACTTTATGTGGATATGACAACCCAATGTCAAAGACTAATAGTATAAACAATAACAATGGTTTTTCTCTCAAGGATATGAGTTGAAAATGACTAAAGATGAAAATAAAGTGTCATAATATCACAATTTGTCTATTGTTTCCTATTTAACCTCTTGGGAAAGAACCACTCCCAAAAGAGGGTAGAGTCACTCCTATGGCACACTATAGAAAAGAGAAACTCTCACAAAATATCTACTCTAACCACTCACAAAATAACCACTCATTAATAACCACTCTCATAAGATATCTACTCTAATAACCTCTTAATAGTGGTTGCTCACTTCAAGCCAAAGGCCTCTTCTCCCTAAAGAGCCTTTTTCCCGAAGAGGGCCCATTTCACCCCAAAGGTCGACTTCACCTTGAAGGTTGGTTCAATCACAAAGGTCCTATCACTTTGTTGATGTCACTTGACTACTTACTTACAAAAGGCACAATCCTAACAAAATTTTATGCTTGGCTATCTACTTGGCTTTCCTAGTTCAATGGTAGTTCCAATGCTATTGTGTTCCCAAAAACCTTCCTTGCATTGTCATGCTTTTTTAGAAAGTCAAGGCTATCTTCCTTGATATAGTGCAAATTTCTTGAGTAGATACTCAAACACACAAATATCTGTAATACTCCAAGGACAAGAGAAAAGAGAAAACACAGATTACACACTCAAACATCCGATGCCCCAAAGGAGCACCTTCTCTTTATTATATAGACAAAGAGGATCTCCTCCAAGGAAGCTCCACCATAGGATTAGGCACACAGATAGGTGACATGTCAGCAAGCTCTACCCTTGGATTACTTACTTGGATGGGTGACATGTCGGTCTAGGTCCTATCTGGTTGGTCAAACAAGCTTTGATCAGAGGGAATCTTTTAGAGAATCTTCTTGTAGGAATCTCAGAATCACGTGGGTAAGGTACCATTGGAAAGCTCTTGATGAGACAATCCAATTATAAGGACAGGCTAGAATTCTCTCACTTGGAGGTGAATCCGCACATTATTGAGGCCTAATTCATCCGTTTAGGCCTCCAAAATTGCCTTCAAAGATTTCAGGCATATTTTGGTTCCTACTCTATTAGTACAAGTCCACTTTTGGTGAACCCTCTTTCTGATCTGTTTAGTCCATCATTGTAATATCTTTCCAGATGTTACCGAACCAATTCTCACCTTTAAATCATATGTCTAGCTATTGGTTCTAAGGTTTTCAAGTCTATTTCAGTTTTTGCCCTATTAGTAGAAGTACTCTTTTGGTGATACTTCTATCTGATCTATTTTTACCATCATGTATAACATCATTCTAGATGTTACCACACCAAATTTCACATCTAGATCATATGGCTAGCTCTTGGTATTACAATATCCTAATGCAACATTCCTCACCACTACTCAACCAAGCATAAAATCAAGAACACAAAGTGTACGGAATTTAGGCCTAAGGCCTAGGCCATGAAGGTCTTTGCACATAAATATGTTGATTATGAAAAGGAGAGCTTGTTTACAATAGGTTGCAACTTATGTACAATGTACTACTTCCCAAAGAAGATAATTTGTGGTTAATAGATGTTGGTAATCTCCTAATTACTTCTACATCACTCATTGTTAATCCTACCTTATCTTATCCTAATGTCCAATTAAAAATTTCTTGCTTGTCTACCTTCGATTCCGCCACTCAACTTGTATTTACATGGGTTACAAGTTCTTTGGCCACAAATTGTTCCTAAGTCTAAAAAGTTTTTATGTTGAAGGCATTTCAAGACATATAATTTTTCTAGGCCAAAGGTATGTTCTACACTTTTTCTATCATTTAACCTTCTGGCTAGAGTTCCTTTTGTCCTAAAACTATGCAAGGAACTAGTCTTACTTGGATTAGTAAGTTAATCTTACCTTCGTATTTGGCAATCATTTCCAATAGCACCTTTGTGAAATCCTCAAATTTCTAATTGGGACTTCATGTTGAAAAATGGCTTACAGAGGTTTAGGGCAAGAGTGCCGAGTAAAGTGTACTAATGAAAACATGTATATATATGCCATGTATCATAAATGGAAATAGAGAAACTAGATGTCACATGTCATAGATGGGACTCAAACACTCACAGTAAGATTTCAATTACCCCTGTAAGAATTCATTTAAATCAGATGGGATGCAAACACTTGCAGTGAAAAGATTAGAGTATGATAATGAAAGAGAATTAAGAGTGTGGAAGGGTGAATTTGAAAAATGGTAGGAAAGAATGCAATCTAAGCTCTTTGAATTCAATTTGGAAAGATCACAACTCTCCAAACTCATATTTGATCAATTTTTGTGTGCACATCAAGGTAGAAGTGGGAGGTTATACAAAGCATCATCTTAAGAAAATTTTCTTGGTGTCCATAATTTTATAGTATTTGTGTGAAAAGATTCATGGTATGCCAACTTTAAGCATCTATCCTTGGATAATTTGACCTATTGGATTAATGAATATGCAGTGTGGTAATCATGTCAATACAAGTAAGAAACCATCTCACTCATACATACATTGCAGTCCTCTTGTCAGTCTCCGTTGTTCTAATCTCATCTTTGATCCTATATACATTGGTAGTTGTATTCTTGCACCTAGATTTGTAGAACTTTTGAAAATAGTTTGCTTTGCAACATCCAGGCCATCTATAGCTCCTACAAGAAAAGGAGCAGCTCTTGCCAATCCAATGAGTAAAGCAAAGTGCCTTACACCTAATTTTCCTAATTTGAGCAAGGGAAAAGGGTAAGGAAAGGATGAAAGATTCAGGATGGTATCTCATCATTATAGCCAAATTTTATATTATTTAGAAGATCCCAAGCACTTTAAACAAAAACATGGGGGAACTAGCAAGCAACCCATTTAGAAGTATTAAGCATTTAGTCTCATGGCAAATTTTTGGTGAGATTTGATAATGGATTTCCATCATCCATGATAGGGTCAAAGTTGATGAAGAAATGGGCTAGGTTTTTGAAGTCTTACAAAATTTCTCATAATTGGAAGGACAAATCTACTAGCAAGGGACTCACCAATAAGGAGATCATACATGGATGGACAATCAAGGATAAACTCATAAATATTTGCCTTATTATTTGAGGATGAATGCATGCTATTTGGGAGTAGAGCTAATATATCTCTCCTTGCCCTTAACAATTTGGAGATGGGGAATGAATTGAATCTCTTTGGATGTGTGGTGAAGAGGATGAAATGTATAGAGTTTCACCGGCCAAGGAGGGTATGTCTAAGGAGGATACTCTTCTATTAGGGACTTCACAAGCTTTTGACTTCCATGTATTGATACCCTTACCAACAAGCATTCCAAGTACCCAAGAGGAGAGTACATTTGAATTCATGTAGGACAAATATTAATATGCACCAAATGAGTCATTTAGAGCTTATGAAGAGGAGGATATCCTAATTACACAATGGAATACAAGAGCAAGAGCACACAAGGAGATTGACAAAAAGACAAAAGAGATAGATGGAAGTGAGGAGGAAAGAAGAGCAACAAAGGATATGCTTGCACAAGCACAAGCAAGAGATGTACAAGAATAAGCAAGAGAGAAAGGTAAAAAAGATGGAGTAGATGCCCTAGATGAGCACAAGAGATGAGAAGGAATCACACAAGAGCAGGAGGTCATAAAAGAATCCAAAGAGTTGCTTGACATTAAATTGCATTTGGCCAAGACATGGCTAACCATACCAAATTGAGGATTGACTCAATGGAAGGAAGAAAGTGCTGTTGGTTAGCTCAGACTGATGTTCTCAAAGCCACTAAAATATAAAAACTCAAAGTAAAGATAGAGTTTGAGGCAAGATCAAAAGTTGAGAAATTTAAATTTAAGGAGAGGATTGCAAAAATCAAGCATCAATACCAAATGACTATAGAGTTAGCCAAAGTTGGTAAAATAAGTCAAGAGCCTTGTGAGTATTCTTGCTTGTTTAGAAACATAAAAATGGATACAACTCATTATGATATGGGGGGCAATCAGTTAAAATACCATGGATCTAATTTTGTCATTGATTTGCTTTTGTAAACATTACAAATGATACATTTGATCTCTTTTGGCAATTTTTGGCTTGGAATGGAATGGATTTTTGTCTTGAATTGAATGGATTTGCTGAATCTTCTTGATAAAAAAGACTTGGTTTATTGCAAATGATGGGTTTGCTTGCTCTTATTTTGGATTTGCTCATGTTTGTCTAAAAGTCAGATTTTGTGGAGTTGCTCCTAGGTGTGACGTGGGTTTACCCGTGGGTATGATGGGGCTTTTCCTATGGAGCATATGGTAGCCATGCATGTTACTCAATACTTTGAAGGTACCAAGTAGCTTCCTAGATACTTCTAGAATATTTGGGCTAATTTGGGCTATTTGCCACTTCATTAGCCTTGACTAACTCGTCAATAAACTCCATATTGTTACCCTAAGGCTAGTCAATATGCTTGAGGAGAAGGAAGTGAAGAAGATGAAGGGGCTACAACATGCAGTCTATGTGCAACTACATCCTCAAGTTTGAGTTGGTATACATCATGTTGAATTTTAAATAGACTCAATGACCACCAAAGGTGCCACTTGTTCTCATCCAAGGTCAATGCCTAATATCAAAAGCTAGAAGGTTATATAGATCACTACTACAAGAACTCAATCTACCAGACATCCATGCCTCTTTGCCCCAACTTACAATAAGCTGGTCATCATGGACAAATCTATCCAAAGCTATCATCAAGGGGTCAAATGACCAAGTATATGCTAATCTCTCTACCCTATAAAGATAGAAGTAGGGAAGATGGATTACACTATGTGGATGGTTCATCTAGTAAGAGAGTGTATGACTATCTAGAATCAAAAGATCACAAAGAGGTAAACCTAATGAAGTGAAATGCTCAAAGTGTCTAGCTCTAAGACCTATGAACTCATCTCTCTAAACATCTATAAAATGCAAATAGACCATGAAATAAGACTCAGTATGAACTCTCTCTAGGACCTCTGACCACTACCACATGCTCCATAGCAAAAGCACAACTCCATTAGGTGGAAGATCTATCCACAAGATAACCTCAAAGTGTAACAAAATTGAATGAAATGGCAAACACCAAGATGTGCTACCTACCCTACTGGCCTTAATTGTGTGTGAAGGCACTAGTCATGCCTAATGGTCAAGCTCTCCCACACACCACAAATAGTGCTATGTTGATGCCATAATGAGGCCAAAAAAGTAACAACAACAATAATCTTCTTTTGTAGGAATCTTGGGAAGAGAATATATGGAATGCACTCTCCTAAAAGATGACGCCTCTCTTTAAACTCAATCTGAGTCTTTTGAGTCACCATATTGTGAGGTTAGGAATGGGAGGTAGTCTTAGTCTCTTGAGTCACCACACTACAAGGTAAGGAATGGAAGGTAAAATTTTGGGTCTATTGAGTCACAACACTACGGAGTAACCCATGCGTGGCATCTATTTGGGTCTTTGTTTCTTATGAGGGCTGAATGTAGAGCTTGTGAGCAATTGCATGGAGTCTCAATCCAAGATAAGCCACACAAGTCCTCACTTGAGCTAGACTATCTCACTCTCCTCTACCTGAACATATGTACACTCTAACCTCTCCATAGCAAATTCTAACATGATTTTGTAATTGGACCCTAAAACCCTCAGCCATGGCAATAGCACCTAGGATGTCCAAGTCCAAGTGAACCAATCTCTACTTTGTAACAATATGGAGTTTATTGACAAGTTAGTCAAGGCTAACAAAGTAGCAAATAGGCTAAATTAGCATAGAATATTCTAGAAGTATCTAGGAAGCTACTTAGTACCTTCCAAGTATTGGGTAACCATGCCAAGTGGTAGCCTTTAGGAGGAAATTTTTTGAGAAGCTTCCCTACTAGCTTAGATTGCACCTCAAGTTGGTAGCTTTTAGAAGGAAGTTTCTTGGGAAACTTCTAACTAGTTGAGCTTCCATGCAAAAAAGAGGTTTCTAGAAGGAAGCTTGTTGAGAAGCTTCTTGGTTAACTTGGCTTGCACTCCAAGAAGGAAACTTTAGGAAGCTTCTCGAGAAGCTTCTCAAGAGCCTTGTATGCTCCCTATAAATACCAAAGCCCAAGCTCATGCTAGGCATTCAAAGTTTCCCTCATTCAAGTGTCCCAATGTGATCTCCCACTTTGGTCTTCCATTCTCCTATTTTATCCTCGGTCTCAATCTTGTACATTGGTATTAGAGCAGGAATGGGATGGTTGGAATCTATGGACCACTAAATCTACTTCTGCCAAACCATTGAGATTTTTGTGTAGTGTGTTGCCCAAGCATCATTTCATGCAATTCATCACATCACGCTTTGGGCCAAATTTTCTAAATATAATCACCTTGTTGGATGAAACCTTGGTACTTCCAATTATAACTTATGGAGAATAGTGGACTTATTGCATCTACATATTAATTTAGATAAATTTTTGGTTGTTTGATAGAGTAATAGCCATGGTGACAATGCCCAAATTAATCATTGCTATGCAGCAACAAATCAAGCACCTTATGATTATTGGAAGAACAAGACCATCAACAACAAGAGCATATAAAGAGAACACCATTTTGAGAAGGAGAAGAGCAAATCCAATTTCCAAAAACCAAGGTATTCAAAGGCAAGAATCTCTCAAGTACAATGGAGAATTTTGTATTTGATCATGATAAATATTTTAAGGTTAGAAAACTTCAAGATGAATGGAAGAAGATTCTCTTAGCTTCAAGCCAATTGGATGGAGCGGCAAAACTATGGTGGCGGTTCCAAGTAGAGCATGCTAAATGGTAGTTTGTTGCACCAATCCGGACATGGGAGGAATTTAAGAGTGTAATAATTGAGCAATTCCAAGTGATAAATGCCACACAAGATAAGTTGGTAGAGTTGAAATAGTTTGGTTTTGTAAGCAGTTATATCATGCAATTCTAGAACACTATTATATAAATTCCATATATATTGGATGGTGAAGCTCTGGATCAATTTGTGAGGGGTTTGAAGTCAAAAACCAAATTGGAAGTGATCATGTGAGAGCCAAAATGCTTGGAGGAAACCATGCAATTGGTTGAGCGCTTTGACTCCTTGGTTGTGACAACTTGGTCTTGATCCCAACCTTCACAAAACCTAACAACACATTACACATGGGTGGAGGAGCCAACACCAATGGAGTTTGATACCATCTAATGGAGACCACTTGGTATAATCAAACAAGAAAGATTATGAAAAAATGGTGGTTGCTTTTATTGTCACCAAATTGGACATGGCATTGCTTAATGTCCACTCAAGAATGTGCAACCTTGACAAATCATCCAAATGGAGTTTGTGGAGAAAAATGATCAAGAAAATAAGGAATCCATATAGGAGATTTTGAGCTACATATTGGGAATTTTATTAGTTCTAATGGGATTGAAGGCTTGACCTATGCAAGTTTGTTTCACTTGCAAGATATGATATCTGATTGGAGTTGTAGGATTTTGATTGATTTTGGAAATTCAAAAAATTGCATGTCTATGCAATTAGCAAAAAAATTAAGTAGTCCTATCAAGCCAGTAATTGGAAGTAGATTGATCATGGCGGATGGTAGAAAAGGTTATACATTCTATATCTCACATCTTGTTACATTCAAGATTGGGAAGGAGTATTTGGAGTGTATGAGGTTTATAATGACACCTCTATACTATGATGTCATTCTAGGTCAACCTTGGCTTGAATGTCATAAGATTGAATTTTGATTGAACCAATAAAATTCAAGGTATGAATTTTTGATTAGGTTGTCTGGCACCTTTGAGTAAGACATCTAAGAATAGTCAAACCTAAGATGAGGAGTTTGTTAAGAAGGCAACCATAGAGCAAGCTTTGAAGGAAGATAAATCCCAAGATGGGAAGTTTGTCAATAAAGGAGCCATAGAGTAAGCTTTGTAGGAAGATAAGTCTATTTTTGTGATGTGGATCAAGCACATTGCGCATGGGAGATCCAAAGAGGACCAAAAGCCTCATCAAGTAATGGTTAATCAAATAGTTTAGGGAGTTTTCATATGTGTTTTTATGGTCTAATATGGAGTTTAGCGATGAAGTTAGTCTAGGCTAACAAAAGTAGTGAATAGGTCAAATTAGCATGGAATATCCTAGAAGTTATTGGAGAAAGATTTCATATGACATAGTACATCTCTTTGGAGAGCATTAGTACTATTTGTTCCAAAGAAGGATGGAGGACTTTGCTTTTGTATTGCTAATTGTGGCCTCCAAACAATGAAGAATGCATATTCCTTGCCTCAAATTGATGACTTGCTTGATCAATTGAGTGGAGCACAATACTTCTCCAAGTTGGATCTTTGGAGTTGCTATTGCCAAATCAATTTGACAAAGAAGATGTGCAAAAGATTACCTTTTGTACAAGGTATGGGCATTTTGAGTGGAGATTTTTGCCTTTTGGGCTCACTAATGCTCCAATAGTCTTCATGGATCAGATGCATAGGGTGTTGGATGGGCTATTGGATTGGTATATTGTGGTGTTCTTGGATGATATTTTAATCTATAGCAAGATAGAGGTAGACTATGTAAATCATGTACAAGAAGTCCTAAGACGACTATGTTAGTGGAAGTTTTATTACAAGAAGTTAAAGTGCACCTTTTGGTAGAAGGAAGTTACCTTCTTGGGTCACAAGATCTCATTGGAGGGAATCAAGATGGAAGACGAGAAAGTCAAGGCCATTATTGGTTGGCCTACTCCAAAGGATGCTATAGAAGAATGTGCATTTAATGGATTGGAATTTTTTTTATCAACAATTCATCCATTATTATACTCATGTGGTTGCACCATTGACCGAACTCTTGGAGAAGAACTTGAGCTTTCAATGGACCAGCAAGTACAAAGAAGTATTCCAAAAGTTGAAACATATGGTGTCTTTAAGACCCATTCTTCAAGTATATTACCCTCAACTACCTTGTGTGGTTGATTTTGATGCTTCTTACTTTGCAATTGGAGCCGTGTTGAAGTAGGAATTCCCAAATGGATTACATCCCATTGCCTTTGTCTCTCACCAACTAAATATTGCAGAAAAGAATTACTCCACTCAAGATTAAGGGCAAAGAGCTATGG
Organism: Lunularia cruciata; assembly: GCA_948567375.1. Taxonomy (NCBI): domain Eukaryota; kingdom Viridiplantae; phylum Streptophyta; class Marchantiopsida; order Lunulariales; family Lunulariaceae; genus Lunularia; species Lunularia cruciata. The sequence continues at coordinate 58,690,609 of OX419760.1, read as the reverse complement.
TACATAGAGACATTATTTCTTGGAGAAACAAGTGAAATGAAAACCAATCACAAACCCTTATTGTAAACATTACATTTGGAACACATGAAGAGTCAACATCATTGATAGGAGGAACAACTATAATTTTTGACATCAAACTTGAATACAAACCCATTCGGTTCCATGTCATCCTCATTGCCATATCATGAAGATCTGATTTGAAGTCTCTTCCACTCATCATGGTGGCAGTTACAATGGTGTCAATTGACTCTAAAGTCCAAATCAAGTTTAGGATAACTTTACAACAAGATCCCTTCTTTCAGATGGTACAAGGTCATCTTGCAACATGTGAAAATGACTACAACATCTTCTCCTTCAAAGAAGGCCTTCTATTTTGTGTGAATTGGAACTATGTTTTAGCTAAGGGTGATCTTTGACTTGTGTGCCTTCAAGAACTCCATGACTTACCAATCACTGGTCACATGAGTGTGGATAAGACCTTGTGTACCCTCCAACACCAATGATGGTGGCCCAACATCACAAAAGATGTTAAAGAGTTTGCCCAAACTTGTGAGAGCTACCAATGCAACAAGGCTAGCAACCAAAAATTGAGTGGAATCCTTCAACCACTCCCCATTCTATCTGCTCAATGGAACACATGAGCTTAGATCTCATCATATCCTTGCCCAAGACAAAGCAAGATCACATAACAATCGTGGTGTTTGTGGATAAGCTTAGTCAAAAAATTGTAATACCCCAAGGATAAGAAACTTGAAGAGAAACACACCATAAGAAACACACAATTTCACACTCAGACCTCCGATGCCCCAAGGAGCACCTTCTCTTTATTATATAGACAAAGAGGATCTCCTCCAAGGAAGCTCCACCATAGGATTAGGCACACAGATAGGTGATATGTTAGCAGGCTCCACCCTTGGATTTCTTACTTGGATGGATGACATGTTGGTCTTGGTCTTGGTCTTATCTGGTTGGTCAAACAAGCTTTGACCAAAGAGAATCTTTTAGAGAATCTTCCTATAGGAATCTCAGAATCATGTGGGTGAGGTACCGTTGGAAATTTCTCAATGAGACAAAGCAAGGGGGAGGGAAGGTCAACCAAACCTCCACTAGGGAAAAATGTGCATATTTTTGAGACCTAATTCATCAATTTAGGCCTCCAAAATTGCCTTCAAAGATTTTAGGCATATTTGGTTCCTATTTTATTAGTAGAAATCCTCTTTTGGTGATACCTCTTTCTGATCTTTTTAGTCCATCATGTGTAACATCTTTCCAGATGTTACCAAACCAATTCTCACCTTTAAATCATATGTCTAGCTATTGGTTTTAAGGTTATCAACTTTATTTCAGTTTCTGCCCTATTGTAATACTCCGAGGATAGGAGACCTGAAGAGAAACACACCATGAGAAACACACACTTTCACACTCAAACTCTGATGCCTCAAAGGAGCACCTTCTCTTTATTATATAGGCAAAGCGGATCTCCTCCAATGAAGCTCCACCATAGGATTAGGTACATAGATAGGTGACATGTAAGCAAGCTCCACCCTTGGATTACTTACTTGGATGGGTGACATGTCAGTCCTGGTCCTATCTGGTTGGTCAAACAAGCTTTGACCAGAGGGAATCTTTTATAGAATCTTTTTGTAGGAATCTCAAAATCACGCGGGTGAGGTAATGTTGGAAAGTTATCAATAAGACAAAGCAGGGAGGAGGGAAGACCAACCTTAACTCCATTGGGGGGGGGGGGGGGGCATTTGCATATTTTTGAGGCCTAATTCATTAGTTTAGGCCTCCAAAATTGCCTCCAAAGATTTTAGGCATATTTTGGTTCCAACTCTATTAGTAGAAATCCCCTTTTGGTGGTACCTATTTCTGATCTATTCAGTCCATCTTGTGTAACATACTTCCAGATGTTACCAACCCAATTCTCACCTTCAAATCATATGTCTAGCTATTGGTTCTAAGGTTTTCAAATCTATTTTGGTTTTCTGCCCTATTAGTAGAAGTACCCTTTTGGTGATATTTCTATCTGATCTATTTTGACCATCATGTATAATATCATTCCAGATGTTACCAAACCAAATTTCACATCTAGATCATATGGCTAGCTCTTGGTATTACAAACCTCTCTCCTTGTAAGACGTAATGTCCTCGTTGTGCAACTGTTGCTCAAATGCTTGCACCAACACCGTTGCATATGTCAAATTGGCAGCGGGTTTCCAAGTTGCTTCATAGAGGGGGTAACATTTCCACTAGACAAGATAATCCACCCGTGGATGACGAGTACCATGCATGCATTTTTGGAGAATACGCTCCACTTCATATTCCTTGTTGCCATCAACGAGTGTCGGACAAGGTCAAATATCTTGTGTGGAATGACCTAAGCCTGATCGGGGAGCATATCTGCATAGTAGGGAAACATGGAACACTATATGGATCTTCATGTGTGGTGGTAGCTCAAGGTGATAGGCTATAGCGCCGCCTCGATGGAGAATTGAGAAAGGCCCAATAAAACGAGGTCTGAGCTTACAAGGTCCCACTAATGTAAGGTTGGTTGTCAATAGCCACACTTGATCCCCAACATTGAACTCCATGTGCCTACGGTGTGCATCAGCATACTGCTTCTGGTGATTTTGTGCAATCTGTAATTTGTGCTTAGCGCTCTCCACCCCTTGTTGGATTTTAGAAACAAATGTGTTGACTGCATCAACCTTGGTAGCCACTGGACGGATCTTCATCAAGCTGGAAGATGTGAAGGGATGCTCATCATACATGAGGAAGAATTGAGTGACCTGGGTGGATGCATTTGCTGAATTATTGTAAGCAAATTCCACCAACGGGAGTAGGATGTCCCACCTCTCTTGCTCTTCTAAGGTGAAGCCGCGTAACATGTCTTCAATAGTGCAATTAGCCCGCTCTGTTTGTCCATTTTTTTGTGGGTGGTAAGCTGTGGACATGGCCAACTTGGTTTTGAAGAAACCTAATAGGGTATGCCAAAACAAACTGGTGAATTGAGCACCCCTATTAGTGATGAGTACTTGAGACAAACCATGGTGAGAGAAGACTGCATCTAAGTATAATTGAGCAAGTTGTGGAGCGGTCACCTCCTTGGTGGTAGGGCGTACATGAATCATTTTGCTGAGCTGGTCCACAAAGACCACAATGGAGTTGAATCCTGATGTGGTCTTGGGTAATTCATAGACGAGATCCATACACACCTGTTCCCAATGTTGTGTAGGAGTAGGGAAAGGTTGCAGGAACCCTGCAGGAGCTTGCTTAGAAGCTTTGTTTTGTTGACAAAGTAAGCAACTATGCACGTAGTCCATCACATTGTTGCTCATCTTGGGCCAATAGTAATGGCGTTGGACTGTATCCAAGGTCTTGTCCACTTCAACATGACTTGCAATGGCAAAATCATGATATTCCGCTAGAATGGTGGTGCACAATTCTAGGACATTTGGAATCCATAATCTGCCATCACAAAAGGTGAGTCCTTAGGTGCTAGTGATGCCTTTGGATGATTGCTCTTCTATAATCTGTGGATTAATTTTTGTAGCCGCTAGAATCTCTAGCCATAATTAAGGGTTAATCTGAACCTTTGCCACCAAGTTGTTTGCCATTGGCATACGGGTGAATGCATCTGCAAGTTGCTTCTTACCTTCAACATAGGTGATTGTCATGTTGAAGCGTTGTTGCTACTCTGCCCTGTGAGCCGGCCTGTCTCTCACTCAGGATGAACCTCTGATGGCTATTATGGTAGCGCACCATGGACTAAGAAGGCAAGGAACCCCAACTCCATCATACTCCTCCAAGGCTAACACTCCAAGACTCAAGACATTGCTCACTAGAGAACTCAATGAGAGAGAGATAGTTGCAAATGAAAGGATGATGAGTACCTCCTCACTCCTTGTTTATATACTTGTGAAATAGTTACGTACCAAAGTTACTAATTACCGTAGTAACTCAAGTTACTAGACTAAAAGTCAAGTAAAGTCAAAAAGTAGAAAGGAATATCTATTCACATGGGCATATTCCCCTTATCTTGACCCAACCACTAAAGCAAGGATTCCTTCACATGGGCTATCCTTGGACTAAAGAAGAATCCAAAACAAAAAGGCTTGCGGGCCCAAGAGTTCTCAACTCTTTCCCCAAAGCCAAACACCTAGGAATAATACCAAGTCAACACACTAAAATCCAAAATAGTGGTGCTCATCTTTTCTACTTCCTCTAAAGTAAGGTCCCATCTATCTTAGCTATGACTAACTTTAGCTAACCATGACTAATATAGAACCATCCTTTATCTCTATATAAATAATATCTCTTAAGTACTTGTAATACAAGCTAAATATCACAATACCACACACATGCACAAATGGGTGTTACATTTACCCCCGGACTAAGTTTTCACTTTGTCCTCAAAGTGAAGGTCTCTCTACCTTCTATGGTACATCTTCAACTTATCATGGTTAATCCTATCAAAGTGTCTTCCTCCCAACTCCTTGAGATCATAAGTGTAATTTCCCCACACCTTCTCTACTATGAAAGGTCCAAAGTACTTAGGCAAAAACTTCTTTTGTACTCTCTTGAATCGAATGGAATCAAACAACATTACCCAATCACCTTCTTTGAAAGGCTCCACCTTCTTCTTGCCTTGCCTCTTGTCATAGCTCTCCTTTTGTTTCCTTTGGGCTTGCTCCACTCGAACCATAGCAACTGCTCTTGCCTCTTCCAACTCCATGAGTTGATCCTTCCTTGACTTCTCTGCATCACTTCCTTGTGCTTTCTTCAATCTCCTATGAATGCTTTGGAAGGTAGGAAGATCAAAGTGAATAGGTAAGGTAGACTCAATACCATACACCAATTGGAATGGAGAATATCTAGTGGAAGTCTTCATGGTTGTCCTATACTCCCACAAAACTGCATGAATCCTCTTGTCCCAATGATGTTTAGCCCCCTCCATTTCTGCATCTTTGGCCAACATCATGCACAAGGTCTGATTGGTTCTCTCTGCCAAGCCATTGGAATTTGGCTTATAGGATGTAGTTACTCTATGTGTGATAGAGAAATGTCGTAGCATGGCTGTAGTAATGCTTCCTGTAAACTCTCCTCCTCTATCAGAAACCAACTCCAAAGGGCATCCAAACCTAGTGATAATGCGTTCATAAAGAAATCTACCCACTTCATCTTCATTCTTGTCCCTCAATGGTCTAGCCTCAACCCACTTGGTAAGGTAATCAGTAACTACCACAATGTACCGATTGTTCCTTGGGGTTCTATTGAGAGGTCCTACAAAATCAATTCCCCACTTCTCAAAGGGTCCTAGCAATGGAATTGATCTAAGTGGTGGAGTGGATGTAGACTTTCTAGCAAAAGCTTGACAAACATGACAAGTTTTGCAATAATCAAGACAATCCTTAAAAATCCCTCTCCAATGGTAACCTGCATCTAGAATCTTGAAAGCAGTCACCTTTCCTGCAAAGTGTCCTCCACATACTAAACCTTCATGAAACTCCTTTATGAGTAGGATAGACTCTTCCTTACCCACTGCTCTTCGAAGTAGACCATCTGCTCCTTGGTGAAAAAGAATATCATCCACCATTGTGTAAGGTCTAGATCTTGCTGCAAGGGCCTTCCTCTCCCTAGCATGCATCCCTTCTGGATAGTTACCTCTTGTCACAAAATCCACAATCTCCTTGTACTCCATTGGAACCTCTTGAGTGACTGAGATTGTCATGAGCTCCTCATCCGGGAAGGAATCATCTACTGGTTCATCTCCATCATGATCATAGGCTCTAGATAACAAATCAGCATTTGCATGTTTCTTTCCTGGCCTATCCTCAATTGTGTAGTCATACTCAGACAAGAGAATCATCCACCTTGCTAGTCTCCCTTCAACATTAGGCTTGTTGAAGATGTACTTCAAAGCCTTGTGATCCGTGACAATTGTGGCTTTCCCTCCAATCAAGTAGTGTCTAAACTTCTTGAGACCAAAGATCACTGCCAACCCTTCTCTCTCTGTGACAGAGTAGTTCTTCTCTGGTGAAACCATCTGCCTACTAGCATAAGCTATTGGATGATCATGCCCATCTTGGTCTAATTGACTAAGAGTGCATCCTATAGCTACATTAGAAGCATCAGTGTAGAGGATGAAAGGCTTACTCCAATCAGGTTTAGCAAGAATTGGAGCTACAACAAGGGATTGCTTGAGCTCCTCAAAAGCTTTGAGAGCCTCCTTGTCTTCCAAAATCACCATGTAATCTACACCCTTCTTCATGTAGATGGTCAATGCATAAGCCTTGTTGGAAAATGAGAAGATGAACCTCCTATAGTACCCAACCATTCCCAAGAATTGGCGTAACTTTGTCAAGCTTGAAGGGAATGGAAGGTCTGAGATTTTCCTCACCTTCTCAGGATCAACTGCTATTCCATCCTTGGAGATGATGTGCCCCAAAAGTAGACCTTCTTCACATCCAAAAATGCACTTCTCTGGGTTGAGTGATGCATTTGCCTCATCCAAGCGTTGCAAGACTTTGATTAGGTGCTCAAAGTGCTCCTCCTTGCTCCCATAGACACAAAAGTCATCAATGAAATCTCTCACAAATTTCCCAATGAAAGGTTCAAATACCTTGTTCATGAACCGTTGGAATGTGGCTGGAGCATTGCAAAGCCCAAAAGGCATGACCTTGAAAGCATAAGTTCCCCAAGGTGTGGTGAATGTGGTGAGTTGTTGATGCTCTGGTGCAATCTTGATTTGGTTATATCCACTATAACCATCTCCAAAACTGTACCTCTCATGACCTGCAACCTCCTCCAAGATCTCATCAATGAATGGCAATGGGTAGTAGTCCTTCTTGGTAACAGCATTGAGCTTCTTGTAATCCACACATACCCGAAGCTTGCCATTCTTTTTCTTCACAATGACAATTGGAGACACCCATTCTGAATTCTCCACCTCAAAGATAAATCCAGCCTCCTTGAGCTTATCAATCTCCTCCTTCACAACCAAAGATATTGGTGGGCTAATGCGACGTTGCTTTTGGCGGATTGGTCTTGCATGTGACTCCACCTCTATCTTGTGCTCCTCCAAGGTGACTTCCTTCAAATCCTTGTAACTAAAAGCAAACACATGGATGAACTTGCGGAAAATCTCCTCAAATCTCACCTTCTCCTCCTTGGTAACATTTGGGCCATACTTGAGGGTAGATAACCTTCTCTCTACCTCCTCAAGTGTCAATGGTGATTTATCTGGGTCCTTCAAAACCTCTGGCTTAGATGCAAAATCCATAGCACACAAAGGATACACATCTGAATTAGATTCAGATTCATCCTCCTCCGTGGAAGTCTCCTCTTCCATGCTTGTGTCCACACCTGAAGCTCCTCCTTCAGAATCAGATTCCCAATAATCAGAAGATGGGGTATCTGAATGTGAAGTGTTGGTGGTGTTAGTCACAGGAACAGTGACTCTATGGTTTGATGGCCCAATCCTTAAGTACCCTTTGTGCCATCGATCAGTTGTGCGTGCTGCTCTCAACCATGGCCTCCCAAGAAGTAAGTCATAGCTTGAATCCTTCAAGACTTGGAAAGTCATGAGATTTTGAACTCCCATAACTGAAACTACCACCTTATCCATCACTCCTACTGGTCGAACTTGTTGCTTGTTTGCCATGCTCACCACAAATGTTGAAGCTCTTGAGGGTATCATACCCAACTTCTTCATCAACCTTTCTGACATGGCATTCACTGCTGATCCTCCATCAACCAATGCATCCTTGATGTTGTGACCATTCACTCTCACATCAATCTTGGAGGCATATTCACAAGCTTCCCATGGTGCTGGCTTGGCATCCACCACCCCCATTGATATTGGAACTTTTGCCTTCTTCTTCTTCTTGCTCCTTGTAGAACTCAAACCACCTCTAAGCTCCTTTCTCAAGGTAGGGTTCAAAGCAATTAATTGGCCCACTGTGATGTTAGCCTTGTGACTACCAACATCCTCCAACACATTGTAGTTCCATTGTTGCTTGGAGATCAAGAAGTCCTCCATCCCCAACTTCTTCCTTGGAGTCTTTGTTGTTGATGGTGTTGAGGTGCGAGTGCTCCTAGTAGACATAGGAGTATCCTTGCTTGAAGTAAATCCTTGAGAAGAGTGAACATCCTCTGCAAAACGAGCTCTCTTCTTCTCTTGTGCCAAAAGCTCCAAATTAGGACCCTTGGAGTTTGCGCACTCTCCCTTCTCATACTTGCTCTCAACCACATCTATGGATGCTATCCCCTTACCTTTGTTGGGATTAGGAGCCACTTGGGTTTCACTACCTCCCTCTTTCCCTCTATTGGCTCCCTCATAACCCCTTCCTCCATGGTAAGTGGAATTTGGGCAATTCCTTTGGATATGGCCTCTTCCTCCACAACCAAAACAATTTCTATCATTGAAATTGTTGGCTGGTTGGCCTCCTCTATATGGATAGTTTCCATAACTCCTAGGTCCTCTCCCTACATTCTGATCCACCTCTCTCTTCTCCCATAGTTGCACCACATTGATCTTGAGATCCGCAAGTTGTTCTGTGATGGTTTGGAGTGGATCTTTTGGTGGAGGTGCAAGAATTGGAGCAACTACTACTTGTGGTGCAACCCTTGTCACCAAAGTATCAGAAGTTCCACCATACTTGTAGCCTTGAGGAGGATGCACAACCTCCTTCACCACCAAATCACTCTCATCCCCTTCCAAACTCTCCTCCATACGAATTGCGATCTTGATAGCTTCAACCTTGGAAGAAGGTTTCTCATATCTCACCTTGCTTCTAATTTGTGGTCTCAATCCTCCCACAAAATTCTTGGTGAGCATGGCCCCTATGCCAATCATTGTAGTCTCCACATCATCCCCACCCTTCCTCAACACTATGCGAAATCTGGACTCCAACTTTTCCACTCTTTCCACATAGACCCTCACTTTCTCTCCATCTCCTTGCTTGAGAAATGTAACCTCACTCATCAATCTCTCATAACTCTCATCAGGAAGAAAGTTCTCAATGAGTGCTGAAGTCAAAGTCTCCCAAGACTCCTCTTCCCCCTCTCTCCTCTCTCTCTTTTGGTATTCTGACTCATACCATGTAAGTGCTGCATCCTCAAAGAAATCTGGTAATAATGAGGCCCACTCATTCTTCCTCCTCTCATTGTTTCCTATGCAAGCTCTCTTGAAGTCTCTCACAAAGGCCTCCACATCTTCTCCATCCTTGCCAAAGAAAACCGGAAGTTTCCCCATCTTAACCCCTCACTATCTTTCTTTTCTCTTAATTTTTTTTTTCTCTTTTCTTTTCTCTCACTCTATTACTAATAGAGTATATACATGACTAACACCATCTGAGAATAATCCACTCTAGGGAACACAAAAGGTTCAGGTTGCTCCAAGATTTCTATAGCAACATCAAATCCTAGAGTGCATATTAATCTAACTCTCATGGATAGTTTATCCATAAGTTGAAAGATTATCTCCATCACTAATCTTGAGAACTAGCTGATGAAGGTGGTAGTATTTCTGTAGCTGTACTAAGACTCTCTCCAAGATCCTTCACCAAAGTTTCCAAAAGTGCTTTTACTCCACTACACTCATGTCCTTTTGGAAGTCCTTCAACTCCACAAACCTCACACAACTCCTTGGTCTTAGATCTTCTCCCTCCCAATCTTGGTGAAGAAGGTCCAACATGCAAACCCAAGTCAAGTAAGCCTCTCCTTTCCCTCAATCTCTTGCTCTCAAAGGTTAATGGACATGAACTTGCCTTATGTCCCTTCTCTCCACATAGAAAGCACTTAGACTCACTCTTTCCTCCAAGTGGTGTAGGTTTTTGGATCCTCTCAACACTCTCTTCAAATTCTATTGTAAACTCTCTTTTCCTCAAATCCACCCCTACAATCACCTCAAACCCTTGGGGAACCTTGCATAATCTCAATTTCCACTCTTGATGACTCTCCATGTTCCCCAAGATGAATCTAAACACTCAAACATGCTTTTTGTTGATCTCAAACTTCTCATGCATGAGATCTCCACTCTGCAGAATTGACCCTTCCTCACAATGTCATTCAAATCTCCCAACCAATACGTCACAGTCCTCTGAAATTTTGCACACTTGATCACAACTCCAGGGCGTCCCTCCCTGCAAAATTTCAGATCTTTTCATTGAGCCATTTGGCCTAGACACCTTTCTATTCAGCACCCATATTTCAGATTTGGTCTGAAAACCACCCCCCTCACTTCAAAAACTCATCACGCCCTGCGCAAAAACGATCTCTCTCTAATTTTTGTGGCAGAAGGTAGGATACAATGCACTGAATTTTCTTGGAAATTTTCAGGACAATTCACTAAAAATTGAAGAAATGGCAGACTCTATACAATTTTCCAGAGAGCATGCAGTTGCGGGAGCACTTTACCCTATCAACTTTCAAAAATTCTAGCCCAGTGCGCATAGAAGCTCTCTCAATAATTTCAAGTGTGCTAACTGAAAGATAACCCAAGCTATCATGTGTAGAAATCTCAAGTCCAGATCTCAAACTTGAGATTTTGCCCAAAATCACCTTAATCCCCAAAATCTGCAATCCACCTCACACAATCTCTCCAATTCCTCTCATGTGTACAAGATGTACAAAATCACCTCAAAGACATCATAATGAACTACAGGGTATACAAATGGATCTTGGTTCTCTAACATAAGTTTAGCCCTCTCCTCTCCTAATGTTCTCTCCAAGTGAGCTCTCATAGCCTCCTTCTGCCTAATGTAGAATTGGACGCGGAACATTATCTTGCCTTCTAGAGAGGTCCCGGCAACGGAACCAAAAATGTGAGCCGGCCTGTCTCTCACCCAGGATGAACCTCTGATGGCTATTATGGTAGCGCACCATGGACTAAGAAGGCAAGGAACCCCAACTCCATCATACTCCTCCAAGGCTAACACTCCAAGACTCAAGACATTGCTCACTAGAGAACTCAATGAGAGAGAGATAGTTGCAAATGAAAGGATGATGAGTACCTCCTCACTCCTTGTTTATATACTTGTGAAATAGTTACGTACCAAAGTTACTAATTACCGTAGTAACTCAAGTTACTAGACTAAAAGTCAAGTAAAGTCAAAAAGTAGAAAGGAATATCTATTCACATGGGCATATTCCCCTTATCTTGACCCAACCACTAAAGCAAGGATTCCTTCACATGGGCTATCCTTGGACTAAAGAAGAATCCAAAACAAAAAGGCTTGCGGGCCCAAGAGTTCTCAACTCTTTCTCCAAAGCCAAACACCTAGGAATAATACCAAGTCAACACACTAAAATCCAAAATAGTGGTGCTCATCTTTTCTACTTCCTCTAAAGTAAGGTCCCATCTATCTTAGCTATGACTAACTTTAGCTAACCATGACTAATATAGAACCATCCTTTATCTCTATATAAATAATATCTCTTAAGTACTTGTAATACAAGCTAAATATCACAATACCACACACATGCACAAATGGGTGTTACAGCCCATTGAATTTGGCGATGAGATAGATCCTTCTATGTCTCGAGGTAGACTAGAGATTTGTGGTCTGTCTCTACCACAAATGCCTTCTCGCCTAGATAGTGCTTCCAATGCTTGGTTGCCAGGACAATGGCCAACTCTTCTCATTCTATGGTGTGGTAGTTACACTTTTCCAGTAACAAATTTTGAGAGAAATATGCAATGGGATGCCATCCGTCATGCCACTCTTGTTGTAGGACTGCTCCGATTGCTATGCTTGATGCATTTGTAGCCAACTTGGTTGGACGTTTGGGTCATACCACTTCAAGATTGGTGTATGTAGCAAGGCGGCTTTCAATTCTTGAAAGGCCAACTCTTGTGTGGTCCCCATGTCCACTTCTTCCCCTTGCCAAGTAGTGTTGTTAAAGGCTGTGCAACCTTGGAGAAGTCCTTGACAAATTGATGATAGAATCCCGTCAAACCCAAGAAGCTCTTGAGTTGAGTCTGATCTTCTAGGGCACTCCATTTTTGAATGACCTCTATTTTATCTGTCAATACTTGAATGCCCTCTGCACTTACTCTATGCCCTAAGTAGTCTCCTTCAGACTTGCCAAACTCACACTTTGAGATTTTAGCATACAATTGATTTTGTCTTAAAATCTGGAGGACTTCTCATAGATGCTGTTTGTGTTCCGTCATCGTGCTATTGTATACTAAGATGTCATCCAGGAAGACAATGATAGACTTATCCAAATATGGACAAAATATGTCATTCATTAGACTCATGAAAGTGGCAGGTGCGTTGGTGAGACCAAAAGGCATCACAAGATACTCAAAGTGGCCATACTTGGTTTGAAAGGCAGTCTTATACACATCCTTCTCTACAATTCAGATTTGATTGTAACCACTCCACAAATGTAGTTTAGTGAAATGTCTTGCTCCATTGAGTTGATCAAATAAATCATCCATGCGAGGTAAGGGGTATTTGTTCTTCATTGTTTGCTGATTGAGACCTTGATAGTCAATGCACATGCGTACTGTAACATATTTTTTCTTCACAAACAAGACCGGAGCCCCATATGGTGATACACTAGGTTGGATGAACTCTTTCTGTAGCGTATCCTCAAATTGATTCTTGCACTCCTCCAACTCATGAGGTGATAGGCGATATGGGGCCTTACAGGGAGGTGTCTTCCCCGGGAGTGTCTCAATTTTATGATCTACTCTCCTTTTTGGTGGTAATCTTGAGGGTAGATCATCAAGAAAGACATCTTGAAACTCATTTACAACATCCTTCAATTTCTCAAGAATTTGTCACTCGAGTTGTGCACTTTAGACTTCTCTTATTAGACCCATGAAACACCTATCAGTCTTACAGAAAGCTATTGTCCTATGACATAGAGAGGCAATTCTTGCATATGTGAATTTTTTTTAACCCCAATGATTGACCATTGGTGGGTTCTCACTACTTTCTTCCTCCAATCTACCATAGGGTTGTAATGCTCCATCCATGGCATACCTAAGATTGCATCATAACGAGCTAATTGTATCACTTGCCACTCAATTGCTTCTTGATATTTTCCTATAGAGAGTGTTACCCGCTTGGGTAATGATTCAATCCTCTGTTTGTCCGTTAAGTAACTCTACTTCTTCACTCTCATCTCTCTCTAGATCCATTCCCAATCTTATTGCAATAGAGCAAGACATGAAATTCTCTATGGCTCCCGGATCTATTAACACTCTCACTTGATTGCCTTCTAAGACCCCATTCACTACAATCAATTATGAGGTTGCCTTTTGGTACCTTTGTGCGCTCATCTTCTTCCTTCCCTCACTTTTTTGCTTCCTTATTGAGTAGGTAAGGCTGCAAGGTACATTTACTGGTGATCTTTGTTTTCCAAAGTGATTTCCACCTCCTCTTCTTCAATGCATCTCTCCATGTTGTTCAAAGATTGCCTGTATGAAGATCGAGGGCCTTTGGGAAGTTAAGCACGACAGTTGGTAGATATATGCCCAATACGATCACAATTATAACAACGGCGTTGTTCTCCTCGAGTTCCTTCTCCTTGTGGGACTCCATCTCTCTGTTCTTCTATCCATCCCCATTCTCCTTGAAGCGGTCGTGCTCCTTGGTCTTGAAACCAAAGGTTGCCCAATTCCATCGGTACTGGTCCACCCATGAGTGGCATTTTTGCCCAATAATATTTAGGTGGAACTACTCCTTCACCTCCACCTAATGCTCTTGCTATTCTTTGCACACAAGCAATGGCTTCAAATATCATGCGAGGATTTTGTACCATGACTTCTTGGCGAATCCGCTCCTTCAACCCTTGTTTGAAATTGTTGAGAGGCTTTGCTGGACTCATGTTGGTTATTGCGACTTGTAGATCCAAAAATACCTCCACATACTCTTGTATGTTGTTCTTCTATTTCAATCCCCATAGTTGGATCCGGGCCATCTCCCACAGAATCCACCAATTGGAAATTCTTCAGCAATCCTTCTTGCATTGCTGTCCATGTGACCTCCCTTCTCTCGGCCAACATGGATCTTTCCCAAATGTTGTACCATGTGAGGGCTTTATCGGTCAAGTACCCACATGCAAACATGCCTGCAACATGCTGAGTGATCTCTGTTGAGAACAAGCAAAAATATCGATTCATTCTTGAGATCCAATTCTCCACTACTCCCATCGGACGCTGCCCCTTGCAAGGCTCAATGTTGCAAGTTTTCTTCATCCGGAGTAGTAATGTGGCTTCATTGTTGATAGGGTTTGTAGGCACGGGTGCCTCTCCAAGTACTTTAGTCACAAGTATTGGATTTTGAGACGGCTCTTCTTCTTGCATTGCTTGATCATTCCTGAGGGTCTACACTTGACTTTGTAACGCCCCTATGGTCATCTTAATCTCTCAAAATTCATTCAACATCCCCTGCATTCCTTGCACCAACTCTTGCAATTGCGGATCTATGGTTCCTGTAACACTCGATTGCTATACCCTAAACTTCAATAGAGAATTAATATGATCACTCTGGAGGGCGCAAAAACTATTGGAACTACCATTGGGACCTTAGAAGCTACCACTTGTTGGTAATATTCCTCACCAAAATTCCTGACCACAAAATCCCTAAACATCACTTTTGGTCTCATTACATAACGAATTTCTACTTGAGTGTTAAAAGGGAAAGGATTTGGGACATTCAAATCCATCACAACAAAATATAAATTGTCAAATGCCACTCTCGATCGTAAATCACTATAGGCAAAATCACTGGGTTTGGCGAATTCATTACTGTATCCATGAACTCTACTCCAAAGTGAAAAACCAAATATACTCTCACTTGCTTGCGCTGAATGTACATAATCTTGATGTTGAATGGATTCAAGAAAGAAAAGCAAGGCATTGGATATTGTCCTCCCGGTGCATCCATTCTATCCTCCTAATCTACCAATTACACCAGAATGCCTCTCCTCAAAATTACTCAGTCTTAGTAGCCCATGTTTGTCCAAGAGAGGTGATCCGCTCTCTTGGAATTCACCTGCTCTGATACCATTGTAATACCCTGAGGATAGGAGATCTGAAGAGAAACACACCATGAGAAACACACACTTTCACACTCAAACTCCGATGCCCCAAAGGAGCACATTCTCTTTATTATATAGGCAAAGCGGATCTCCTCCAATGAAGCTCCACCATAGGATTAGGTACATAGATAGGTGACATGTAAGCAAGCTCCACCCTTGGATTACTTACTTGGATGGGTGACATGTTGGTCCTGGTCCTATCTGGTTGGTCAAACAAGCTTTGATTGGAGGCAATCTTTTAGGGAATCTTCTTGTAGGAATCTCAGAATCACATGGGTGAGGTACTATTGGAAAGTTCTCAACAAGATAAAGTAGGGAGGAGGGAAGGCCAGCCTTTCCTCAATTGGGGGGGGGGTTTGCTCATTTTTGAGGCCTAATTCATTAGTTTAGGCCTCCGAAATTGCCTTCAAAGATTTCAGGCATATTTGGGTTTCAACTCTATTAGTAGAAATCCCCTTTTGGTGGTACCTATTTCTGATCTATTCAGTCCATCTTGTGTAACATACTTCCAGATGTTACCAACCCAATTCTCACCTTCAAATCATATGTCTAGCTATTGGTTCTAAGGTTTTCAAATCTATTTTGGTTTTCTGCACTATTAGTAGAAGTACCCTTTTGGTGATATTTCTATCTGATCTATTTTGACCATCATGTATAACATCATTCCAGATGTTACCAAACCAAATTTCACATCTAGATCATATGGCTAGCTCTTGGTATTATACCTATTAGTAGAAGTACTCTTTTGGTGATTCTTCTATCTGATATATTTTGACCATCATGTATAACATCATTCCAAATGTTACCAACCCACATTTCACATATAGATCATATGGCTAGCTCTTGGTATTACACACATCCATTTGGCACCAACTTTTGATATTGTAGATACTCTAACATTGGTGTAGATCTACTTTGACCATATTTTCAAGCATCATTGAATGCCTTATCCTCATCTCCGACCATGATCCTTGGTTTATTGGAAATTTTTGGCAAGCACTCTTCCAGATACTCAACACCAAACTTGCTTTGTCCATGGCCCATCATCCTCAAACTAATGGTCAAATTGAATGTGCAAATTGCACCTTGGAGGATATGCCTTATGCCTTTATCAACATTCACCATACCAACTAAGATAAATGTCTTGCAATTGATGAGTTTGCATACAATAACTCCAAACATGCAAGCATCAAGTTCTCTCCTTTCTTCATTAATTTTAGCCAAGACCCACTTGTTCCAAATTCCCTTCTTGCTCCTCCTCCATCTCATGTCCTTCATACATCTACTTTCTTGACCACCATATCCCAATCACTCCAATAAGCCAAATCCCATCTCTTTGTTGCTCAAAATCATTAGAAACAACATGCTAACCACTATCATAATGATCTCACCTTTCAACTTGGTTATAAGGTCATGCTCTCCTCTAGTAGCCTACCTCTCCCACTTGATACCAAAGTCTATAAACTTACTACTAATTGGTTTGAACCTTTCATATCATCCAAATCATTTCTCTTGTTGCTTATTGACTTGATTTGCCTTGCCTGGTCATATGTGCATCCACCATATCTTTTATATTTCCAAGTTGAAACCCTTTGCTCCTAATCCATCTTCTTTTTCTTTTCCTATCCAACCTCCTCCTCCTCCCATCCCTATCAATGATCATGAGGAGTATGAAGTTGATGGTATCCTTGCACTTTGCCACATTCAACAAGGCCGCCAAAAACATATCAAGTACAAGTCTTTTGGAAAGGTTATCCCTTTCATGATGCCACTAAGGAGCCTCTTTCTCATCTAAAAAATGCACAAATGGCCATCCAAGAGTTTGAAGCTTCAATGGTGATGAGGACATCACCAACTAGCGGCGGCAAAATATGTAACAATATGGAGTTTATCAACGAGTTAGTCAAGGCTAAGAAAGTGGAAAATATACCAAATTAGCCTAGAATATTCTAGAAGTATCTAGGAAGCTACTTGGTATCTTCTAATTATTGGGTAATGTGTATGCCAAGTGACTTCTAGGAAGAAGCTTCTTGGGAAGCTTCCCAACTAGCTTTGCTTGCACCTCAAGTAGGTAGCTTTAAAGGAAACTTCCAACTAGCTTAGCTAACATGACAAATAGGAGGCTTTTAGAAGGTTTTAGGAAGCTTCTTGGTTAACTTAGCTTGCACTCCAAGAAGTCAGCTTTAGAAATATTCTTGAGAAGCTTCTCAAGAGCCTTGTATTTTCCGCATAAATACCAAAGCCTAAGCTCATGCTAGGAATTTAGAGTTTCTCTCATTCAAGTGTCCCAATGTGATGTCCCACTCCAGTCTTCTATCCTCATATTTCTCTCCTTGGTCTTAGTATTTTACATACTCGCTCTATCTCATGAGTAAAGGTCAAATGTATCTCCTCCTTTGCAGCAAGAGTATCCTATTGCTCACAAAGGAGTCTCTCTCTCTCAAAAAATTCTCTATTTTTCTCCTCTAAGCCTTCCAATCTACTCTAACACTCAAGCACTTATCTCTCTTGCTCCTCTAAACTCTTTAGTCTACTCTCGCGCTAAGCAACGAGTCTCTCTTGCTCCTCAACCACTCAAACATAATCATCTAAAATATGCTCTATGTCAATAGAACAAGAGGATGAAGAGGCTCTTTGATGCAAGGAGGAGGTGCACTCTCTAGGGACAAAAAGAGGGAAGAAGAGAGAGAAGTAGCTCTCTCAAAGGTTGAAGAATGTACAAGGAACTCAAGATACTTATCACTCCTTAACCTCACAATTGGTAAAGCATGTATCTCAACACAAATTTGTTAAACACATGTTCACAATAGGTAACATATAGTCATCCATCAAGTAAAACTCACTATCCACCAAGTAAATACAAAGGTCCATTAATTGATTAAAATTAAGTTAAATCATTTATTAGATCAAGTAAAGGTATAAAAGACCAAGACTGAGGAGAGAAATAAGAGAATGGAAACTCACATTGGGACACTTGAATGAGGGAAAAATCCAAATGTCTAGAATGAGCTTTGGCTTTGGTATTTATAGGTAGCATACAAAGCCCTTGAGAAGTTTCTCAAGAAACTTCCCCGAGCCGCTTTCTTAAAGTGCAAGCCAAGTTAACTAAGAAGCTTCTCAAGAAGCTTCTTAGTTTAGGGTACTTCGTGTGCAAGCTAAGCTAGTCAGAAGCTTCTAGAAGCTTTCTTCTAGAAGCTACTTGCTTGGGGCGCAAGTTAACTAGTTGGGAAGCTTCCTAGATGTTTCTAGAATATTCTAGGCTAATTTGGCTTATTATCTACTTTGTTAGCCTTACTAACTATACCGCTAAACTCCATATTGTTACATATTCCTCCACCACTAGTTGGTGATGTGTAATACTTTGAGGACAAGAGAAGAGAGAGAAACACAAATTACACACTCAACATTTGTTGCCCAAAAGGAACACCTCTCTTTATAATATAGACAAAGGGGATCTCCTCCAAGGAAGCTCCACCATAGGATGAGGCACACAGATAGATGACCTGTGAGCAAGCTCCACCCTTGCATTACTTACTTGGATGGGTGACATGTCGGTCTTAGTCCTATCTGGTTGGTCAAACAAGCTTTGACCAGAGGGAATTTTTTAGGGAATTTTTTAGGGAATCTTCCTACAAGAGTCTTAGAATCACGTAAGGTACCATTGGAAAGCTCTCAATGAGACAAACCAAGGGGAGGGAATTCCAACCCTTCTTCTATTGGGGGGGGGGGGATTTGCACATTTTCAAGGCCTAATTCATCCGAAATTGCCTTCAAAGATTTTAGGCATATTTTGATTCCTACTCTATTAGTAGAAGTCTCCTTTGGTGATACCTCTTTCTGATTTATCTAGTCCATCATGTGTAACATCATTCTAGATGTTACCAAACCAATTCTCACCTTTAAATCATATGTCTAGCTATTGGTTCTAAGGTTCTCAAGTCTATTTCAATTTCTATTCTATTAGTGACAGTACTCTTTTGGTGATACTTCTATCTGATCTATTTTGACCATCATGTAAAACATCATTCTAAATGTTACCAAACCAAATTTCACATCTAGATCATATGGTTAGCTCTTGGTATTACATGACGTCCTCGTCGCCATTGAAGCTTCAAACTCTTGGATGTCTGTCTGTGCATTCTAGAGGTGAGAAAGAGGTTCCCATGTAGCATCACGAAGAGGATACCACTTCCAAAGGACCTTGTACTTTGTATGTTGTTGGCGTCCTTGTTAGATGTGGTAACGCACAAGGATATGATCAACTTTGTACTCCTCATGATCATTGATAGGGATAGGAGGAGGAGGAAGTTGGACTCAAGAGGAAAAAGAAGAGGAGTTAGGAACAAAGGGTTTCAACTTGGAAACATGAAAGATAGGATGGATGTGCATATAACAAGGCAAGGCAAGTAGATAAGCAATAGGAGAGACAATTTGGGTGACATCAAAAGGTACTATCCAATTAGGGGCAAGTTTACAAACTTGGGTATCAAGTGGGAGGGGTAGATTACTAGAGGATAACATAATTTTATCACCGACTTCAAAGGTGAGATCACGACGATGGTGGTCCGCATATTGTTTTTGATGATTTTGAGCCACAAGGAAGTGAGATTTGGCTTGTTGGAGAGATTTGGATATGGTGATCAGGAAGGTTGAAGTATGAGGGACTTGAGACGGAGGAGGAGCAAGAAGAGAATTTGGGACAAGCGGATCTTGGCCAAAATTGAGAAAGAAAGGAGAGAATCCAATGCTTGCCTGTTTAGAATTGTTGGATGCAAACTCCATAGCTGCAAGACATTCATCCCAATTGGTATGGTGAATGTTGATGAAAGCACAAAGTATATCTTCCAAGGTGCGATTTGCACGTTTAGTTTTTCCATCCATTTGAGAATGATAGGCTGTGGACAAAGCAAGCTTGGTGCCAAGTATCTAGAAGAGGGCTTGCCAAAACTTTCCGGTGAAGCAAGGATCACGGTCGAAGATGAGTACACGTGGCATCCCATGATGTTTGAATACATTATCAAAGTAAAGTTATGCCAAGGTTGGAGCATCCACAATATCAACCGTTGGTGCCAGATGGATTTGCTTACTAAGCTTATCCATAAACATCTCAATTGTTGTGTGACCTTGTTGTGTCTTGGTTAAGGAGGTGATGAGATCTAAGCTCACATTTTCCCAATGAGTAGTTGGAATGGGAAGTGGCTGAAGGATTCCACTTAGCTTCTAGTTATTGGCCTTGTTGCGTTGACAACTCTCACACGATTGGACAAACTCCCAAACATCTCGTGTCATGTTAGGCCACCACCATTGGCGTTGGAGGGTACCCAAGGTCTTGTCCACCCCATGTGACCAACTATTGGTAGATCATGGGCTTCTTGAAGGCGCACAAGTCAAAGATCACCTTTGGCTAGAACATAGATCCGGTCCACATGGAATAGAAGGCCTTCCTTGAAGGAGAAGGTGTTATACTCCTTGTTGCCTACTATCAGGCTACCATGTACCATTTGGAAGAAGGGATCTTGTTGTGGAGCTGACCAAAACTTGTTATGGACTTTAGGAGCAATTGACACCGTTGTAATTGCTTCTGTGATGAGAAGAAGAGACTTCAAATCAGGTTGTTGTGATAGAGCATCAGGGATGACATGGAACCGACCTAGTTTGTACTCAAATTTGATGTCAAAAAATTGGAGTTGCTCTTTCCATTGATGATGTCGACTCTTCATGTGTTCCAAGTGTAAGGTCTGCAACAATGGCTTGTGATCAGTTTGCATGATCACTTGTTTCCCCAAGAGATAATGCCTCCATACCTTGGTGGGATATACCATTGCAAGTTGTTCTTGATCTCAAGCAGCGTTATTTTTTAGCTATATTTAGTTGGTGAGACACAAAGGCAATAGATGTAGTCCATCTAGGAATTCTTGTTGCAACACAACTACAATTGCAAAGTTAGAAGCATCAAAATCAACCACACAAGGTAGTTGAGGATTGTATGGTTGAAGAATGGGCCTTGAAGACACCATATGCTTTAGCTTCTAGAATGCTTCTTCATTCTTGGTGGTCCATTGGAAGCTCGAGCTCTTTCCCAAGAGGTCAGTCAATGGTGCAGCCACATGAGCATAATAGTGGATGAACCGTTGGTAAAAACTGGTCAATCTATTGAACGCCCATACTTTTATATCATCCTTTGGGGTAGGCCAATCAGTAATGGCCTTGATTTTCTCTTCTTCCATCTTGATCCCCTCTGATGAGATCTTATGACCCAAGAAGATAACCTCCTTCTACCAAAAGGCACACTTTGACTTCTTGTAGTAAATTTCCATTGTCATAGTCGTGTTAGGACTTCTTGTACATGATTCACGTGTTTTGTCTTTGTCTTGTAACACCCATTTGTGCATGTGTGTAGTATTGTGATATTTAGCTTTGTATTACAAGTACTTAAGATATATTATTTATATAGAGATAAAGGATGGTTCTATATTACTCATGGTTAGTTAAAGTTAGTCATAGCTAAGATAGAAGGGACCTTACTTTAGAGGAAGTAGAAAAGATGAGCACCATTATTTTGGATTTTAGTGTGTTGACTTGGTATTATTCCTAGGTGTTTGGCTTTGAGGAAAGAGTTGAGAACTCTTGGGCCCGCAAGCCTTTTTGTTTTGGATTCTTCTTTAGTCCAAGGATAGCCCATGTGAAGGAATCCTTGACTTAGTGGTTGGGTCAAGATAAGACCACATGCTTAGGGGAATATGCCCATGTGAATGGATATTCCTTTCTACTTTTTGACTTTACTTGACTTTTAGTCTAGTAACTTGAGTTACTACGGTAATTAGTAACTTTGGTACGTAACTATTTCACAAGTATATAAACAAGGGGTGAGGAGGTACTCATCATCCTTTCATTTGCAACTATCTCTCTCTCATTGAGTTCTCTAGTGAGCAATGTCTTGAGTCTTGGAGTGTTAGCCTTGGAGGAGTATGATGGAGTTGGGGTTCCTTGCCTTCTTAGTCCATGGTGCGCTACCATAATAGCCATCAGAGGTTCATCCAGAGTGAGAGACAGGCCGGCTCACAGTCTTACTATAGATTAAGATGTCATCCAAGAACACCACTACGGACTGATCCAATAGTCCATCCAACACCCAATGCATCTGATCCATGAAGACCGTTGGAGCATTAGTGAGTCTAAAAGGTAGAACTCTCCACTCAAAATGCCCATACCTTGTGCGAAAGGCAATCTTTTGCACATCCTCTCTATCAATAGGAATTTTCCAATAGCCGTTGCAAAGTTCCAACTTGGAAAAGTAGCGTGCTCCACTTAGTTGATCAAGCAAGTCATCTATCCTAGGCAAGAGATATGCATTTTTCACGGTTTGCTTATTGAGCCCACGATAATCAATACAAAAATGAAGTCCTCCATCCTTCTTTGGAACAAATAGTACCGGTGCTCCCCAAGGAGAGGTACTATGTCATATGAAGTCCTTCTCCAATAACTCTATAAATGTTATTCACAACTCCTCCAACTCTTTTGGTGTGAGCCGATAGATTGGTCTACTCACTAGAGTACTCCCTGGCAATAACTCAATCTTGAAGGGCATACCTCAATTGGAGGGTAATCCCTTTGGTAGATCATCCGGAAACACATCCGCAAACTCTTGAACTATTTGATCAACCATTGCTTGATGAGGCCCTTGGCACTCTTTAGATTTTTCTTCTGCAATTGGCTTGCTCCACACCGCAAATACAGACTTATCTTCCTCCAAAGCTTGCTTTATGGCTACTTTGCTAACCAACTTCCCTTCTAGGGACTCATCTCTCTTCCAAGCTTGCTCCATGGTTGCCTTCTTGGCAAACTTCCATCTTGGGACTCATCTCCCTTCAAAGTTCACTCTATGGCTACCTTCTTGACAAACTTCCTATCTTGGGACTGACTATTCTTAGGTGTCTTACTTAGAGGTGCTAGACAACCTAGTCGGAAATTCTTACCTTGGTGTTGTACTTGAATTTGTCGTCGGGTCCAATCAAACTGAACCTTATGACATTCAAGCCAAGGTAGACCCAGAATAATATCATAGTGTAGAGGTGTCACTATAAACCTCATACACTCCAAATACTCCTTCCCAATCTTGAAGGTAACAGGATGCAAGGTGCAGAATGCAGAACCCTTTCTACCATCCTCCATCATCAAACTAATTCCAAACATTGGCTTGATAGGAATATCCAATTCCTTTGCTACTTGCATAAATATGCAATTATCTAAGCTTCCAAGATCAACCAAAATCCTACAACCCCAATCAGATATCGGACCTTGCAAGTGAAGCAAACTTGCATAGGTTGAGCCTTCAATCCCATTGGAACTAATCAAGCTCCCAATAGGTGGCTCAAAACCTCCTATTGGGATTCCTCATTTCCTTGATTATTCTGTTCCACAAACTCTATTTGGGCAACTTATCAAGGTCGCACATTCCTAAGTAGATATTCAGCAATGCGATGTCTAACTTGGCAACAATAAAAATAACCTCCATTTTGTCATAATCTTTCTCTATCTGTTGTACCAAGTGGTCTCCATTGGATAACATCACTCTCCATTGGATAACATCAATCTCCATTGGTGCCGGTCCTTCCATTTGTGCATAGTGTATTAGTAGGCCTTGTGTAGGTCAAGGTCAAGGTCAAGTTGTTGCCACCAAGGAATCAAAGCGCTCAGCCAATTGCATGGCTTCTTCTACGTTTTGTGGTTCTCACATGGTCACCTCCAATTTGGTTTGTGACTTCAATCCCCACACAAATTGATCTAGAACTTCACCTTCTTGTATATGTGGAATCTTCATGATGATATTATGAAATTGTGTGATATAGCTCCTTACTGAGCCAACTTGCTTCAACTTCACCAATTTATCTCGTGCGGCTTGGGTGGTATTTATAGTTTGAAACTGACCCAATATTGCATCCTTGAATTCTGCCCATGTCAAAATTGGTGCAACAATCTATTGTTCTGCTTGCTCCACTTGGAATTACCACCAAATTTTTGCCACACCATCTAATTTGCTAGAGGCCAAGAGAATCGACTCCCATTCATCTTGAAGATTGGTGGCTTCAAAGTAACATTTGCAGTCAAACATAAAATTCTCCACTATGCCCGAAAGATTCTTGCATTCAAACACCTTGGGTTTTGGAAATTGAAAGTGATCTTCTCCATCTCAAATTGGCGCTTTCTCTATATGTTCTCATTGTTGCTGATCTTGTTCATCCAATAATCAAGTAAGGTGCTCAATTTGTTGCTGCATCGCAAGGATAATGTCAAGTATTATTGCCATAGCTACTACTCTATCCCACTACTCCCAATTTATCTAATTGATTACCACATAGATGCAACACATCTACCATTCTCCATAAGTTACAATTGGAAGTATCAAGGGTTCCTCAAACACGGTGATCATATGTAGAAAATCTTGCCCAAAGCACGAGGTGATAAATTATGTGAAGAATACTTGGGGTAATATTTGGACATGAAAATCCCGATGGTTTGGCGGAAGTGGATTTGGTGGTCCATAAATTCCATCCATCCCATTCCTGCTTTGATACCAATGTAAAAGACCAAGACCGAGGAGAGAAATAAGAGAATGGAAACTCACATTGGGACACTTGAATGAGGGAAAACTCCAAATGCCTAGCATGAGCTTTAGCTTTGGTATTTATAGGTAGCATACAAAGCCCTTGAGAAGCTTCTCCAAGCCATTTTCTTAGAGTGCAAGCCAAGTTAACTAGGAAGCTTCTCAAGAAGCTTCCTTCTAGAAGTCGCCTACTTTGCATACAAGCTAAGCTAGTTAGAAGCTTCTAGAAGCTACTTGCTTGGAGTGCAAGTTAACTAGTTAGGTAGCTTCCTAAGAAGCTTCCTAGATGCTTCTAGAATATTCTAGGCTAATTTGGTTTATTCTCTACTTTGGTAGCCTTACTAACTATGTCGTTAAACTCCATATTGTTACAAAAGGTGTATAAAATAAATACTTTGTATGTTTTCAAACAAAGAAAACATACCAAATAGGCCAAAACTCAATAAATCAAAACATCACTAATTAGTCACACATTGTCCTTGTCCTCATCCTCTTCGTCCTTTTGATCACCACCTTCTCCATCATGTATAATCTCCTCCTCTCTCTCACTCAAGTAGTACAACTCCTCCTCAAGAGTGTAATCTCTCTCCACAAAAGAGGTGAGTGAGTATATGTCCAAGGAAGGTGAATCTAAACCGATGCTGATTAGGATGCCTCAATTGGTTATGAAAATTCCCCACCTTTATAGTAATGGCTTGATATGCTAACTCACCCTAATCCTAATCTTGCACGCTAAATCTCCTTAACTTAGTCTTGGTGTTGAGAACCAAATGCCCATGTACAATCTTGGGCCAAATTGTTAGTGCCACAAGTGCACCTATCATATGGAAAAAAGCCTTGAATGCAAGAGATACACATTGTCTTGCCACATACCTCTTTGTGGAAACCAATTTGAAATAGTTGTGTAAGGAACTATCCTCTTCCTTGATGTACTCCCTCATGGCATTGCAAGTGCATCTCAAATAACATCTATTGTCAACTAAAACTATCACCCTTTAACAATCCTTGTAAAAGCATTCTTGTCTCATAATTGCACAAACTCCATAAGAGGAGGTAAGAAACCATAACACAAAAGAAGCCATTGGCCATCCCTAGATGATGCTCTTGGACAAGAAAAATTCAACATAGCCAGCCCGGCCAATACAAGGCACCACATGCTATTGCTACAAGATAGGACAAGGATACTCTAAGCTAGTAGGAAGTGCCAAATGACTCTACAGGCCAAGAATTAGATTTATAGGTTTTTGGGCCAATGCCATGCAATGCTTGATGATGCTATGGAATAGGCACAAATGTAGATCAGCCATGGATTGATGCATGTTGATATCATAGGACAATTGAAGGTGTTGGGTTTTAGGGTAGCAAGCAACACAAGGTGATGCTTGCCGGCATTGCAGGATAACTTTGTCAAAAATGATGCATGTAGGCATTGAGGTTTTGACCTTGAAAGAACAACCAAAAAATAATAATGCTAAAGAAAATAGCAAAAACGATAGAAAGAAAAGAGTATTGGAGGTAAAAAAAATCTTTGGATGAAGGAGGTGTAACCTAAGATTCTCAAGCCAAGAATATCTAGATCAACCTTCCTTATTCCAACAATGGCAATTTGAAGTGTTTATCTATCAATGAACTTTTTATGAAGGTCATGGAGGGTGCTCAATTGTATGAAACACAATTAACCAATCTCCTTCATGCATGTTGTTCATATCTTGACCGTCATCAATTTGCTCATAACCCCAAATTTCTATCATGTCGGCTATTTTTTGTTTCAAACTCAACTCAATACCAAAATGTGCTGGTTTCTAGTGTTTGCACTCTCCTTCAAACTAAACCTCCACCCAAAAAGGTACTTTAACAAATAAAATTGCTCTCTTTCAAAATGCTCTCATCTGCATTTTGCTATCTTTCAAAGCTATCCTCTCTCAAATGTCCTCTCCCTCTCTTGCTCTCCTTCTCTTGCTAACTATCCTTGCACTCTCTTTCTTAAAATACCCCAAATTGTAGAGGGTTTGCTCTCCTCCAAATTGTGCTCTCCTACGAAGCTATCGTCTCTCAATTGTCTTCTCCTCTCTCTTGATCTCTTTCACTTGCAACTCATCTTCAATAAAACTCTCCTTCTTTGAATATCATGAATTGCTCTCCTTCTTTGGTGAAGTACTCTCCTACTACAAGTTTGCAAGAAATGGTGAGTTTATATAAAGACCTATACTTAATCTTAAATCTATATTTCTTGGGAGGAAAATCCAAATTCACAACTCAAAAATTCCAAATTTTGAGCATCAATCAATGCAAAAGGGGACACAACACCTCATCAACCAGTAGTACCCTGATGGTCACCTCAAGAATAGGTGCCAATTGGCACCTTCCAAAGACAACAAGTGTTTGTTGGCACCATCTACACATCTAGTACCTTTTGACAACATCCACAATAGGCATCAACGAGTGTCTTCTAGTGCTACCCTTTGGAACTCTTTTAGGAGCATCCACACCAATTGTGGGCTGGCGCTAATTGGCATTTCCACAATATAGGTGCTAAACCTAAACCTGATGGTTTACCAAAATAGGTTCATCCATAAGAAAAAGACTTGTGCTAAACATTCTTAAAAAGATATTAAAGCATGAAGCTTAAGAGAAAGACTTGTGCTTATCATTCTCAAAAGAATATTTTTATTACCAAGTAACATATTAAATATCACTTTTTAATTCATTGAGATGATAAGCAAGGCATTGTTGCATCACCCTTGACCTACTTTCCTCTCTACCAAGCTCCATTCTATTCAAAGAGATTTATGTAGCTACTTGAGTTTCCTTTGTAGATCTACCATTGTCTTCTAACCAAACATCCGACCTTTTGATACAATTTTTTGTAAAATAATACAAATTGAAACCAAATTTAACAAACATGGATTTCTATTATTTTCTTTAAGTTGCACTCTCAACTCCCAAAGCAAATGCCATCTAGCTTTATATACAATGCTTGTTTATCACTTGAGCTTTTGCCAAAATTTTGTTGAATCTTGTTCGTCCTTTGATTAGGCTTGCTTGAAGGTGGAGACTAGATGATGCATGGGTACATAACTAGAATCACCTAAAAGATATTCTTTGGCCTCAAAATTGCAACATCCTCCTCTCTAGTTCAAATCACTCCACAATGGTGACATTTTAAACAACTCATGTCATGACATTACCCTAGCATTCTTGCATTCTTGTAAATCAAAACTTGAAGTTGCACAAAACCTAATCAATTGCAAAAAAACTGAATTAAAAAAGAAAGAATTACAAAGTGAACCACTAAACACTTAACCTCGTGTAAAATATATATAGTTCATCTTTCAAATCACATGGCCTATTATTGAATAAGAGAAATTCCTATTGAAATATATTTCTCTATCTACCATAGGTCAAGCGGTAAGAAGAAACAATGTTCCATCTACCAAAACCTATACAACCATAGAAACCTTTGACTGCAAAAAGTGAATATATCCTCATTCTCTCAGCTTGCTCTAGCCATGCCACTTGACTCTGCATAATGCTTAATATGGCCATCATGACTTGGTTGGTAAAGGCAATGGTTGAACCATCTATAATGCCCCAAATGTTTAACCTTCTTGCAACACAAGCTCCATTACCGTGATGCCCAAATCTATCAAGAGTGAGAGCTACTTGTATCCACACCAATGTTTGCTCCTACATAAAGCTCTTTTGAAATACTGCATGATCCTTTATAAGATCCACTAATGTTGAAAATGACTCAATGTCCATTCTAGTCAATTGGCAGAATGCCTTCACATCTAGGCCTCTAAAATATTAAATCAAAAATTCCTTACTACGAGGATATGTAACTCTCAAAATGTGCATACTCCCACCAAGTAAGCAATAGTTCTAGCAAATCTAAATCTCTTAATTCCTTTTCACATTCATCAAACTCTATCTCCATATTTAATTGGATAATCCATTGTATATATAATTTTTATGTTTTTTGTGAGCTCTTGATATATGCTATCGTATTGTGGTCTATGTAGCCTATAAAAAATAAAATTATCATGGTTATCTCCACATTAGTGAAGCTTGTCTGATAGATCCTACGGATGAGATGTTGCCATGTGAGTAATCTATCTACATGTATGCAATTGGCCACGTGGGTTACGATCTTATCTTGTCAAGGGTTTTGATGTATATCGGTGAGGGAGAGTGGAGAGGTGGGGTGTGTGTTTTAGTCAAGGAGTCTTGAGGGGAGGAGGACTTTGGAGTGAGAGTTGTAGTTGAGCGCGAGTGTTAGAGCATTAGAGGAGACATGTGAGCATGAGATGTCCCATGCTCCCAATCTACCACTTAGTTATCCTTTTCTCATCAGGCTTCAGATTTTACACAATGACGGCTTACGGGATTGGATGGTGGCACATTTTGGGGTGGTATTCATGGAGTTGGTGATGGGAAACCCGGATCCTGTCATCCTTTCAGTGCTTACTTATGAACATGTCTGGGAGTTGATAATCTATGTTCTTCTATAGTTGGAAATGCTAGAATTTTTGCTCATAAGCTTCAAGGTGGAGTTGTGAGGTCCATTTGTCAAAAAATGAAGAAAATAAAGGACAAATTTCCAAGAGATTGGATCCCAAGAGAAGGAGTCTGGAGTTTTTGACCATTGAGGGTGTAGGAATTCAAGGAGTAAAGACAATGATTAGAGAGAGGAGCTGACACGCTACAATCTGAATATTGAAATCAGACAATTTGAGTAGATTTTGAGAGAGATATCATCAATTGAGTGAAGGGGAGTAGAATTCATACCCAAGAGCACAAAGTAAGCAATTGGGAGAGCTTTTTGAAATATTTTTATAATTTGTTGGTGGGGTTGGAGATTAGAAAGAGTTCTTATAGCTTTGAGTGCAAGAAATTCAAGTTTTGGATCAATCTCAAATCAGATCTCATTGATTGAAGTTGAAGCTTTTGAGATATAAGGTGTTAGAGAAGAGTTGATGATTAGGTTTGGAGTTTTGTTCACTTTCCAAGTTGTGGTTCGAGATAACTTATGAAAATTTCTAGTCTTTTTTTGGGTTAGGGTTTGCACCTCTATGCAAAAGTTTCATGTGAATTCTTGAAATAGAGAGTTCAGGGTCTTGGATGAAGTATACTTGGATCTGTAGAGCTCACAAGTTAGCCCAACTCAAGAATTAATCCATATATAGGGATTGGGGTTGGAGTAGGCTACAAAATTTACAAAATTTTAGACAAGGACACAAGCAACTATTGTGAAAATTTTGGTTGGCTCTAGATCTATGGAGAGTGAGATCTAATGCAAAACATTATGCTACAAATACTATCATAAGCTTGGTAGAGCAATTTTATCTTCCATCTTGATTGGATGTCAATTCTCCTATCTTGTGACTATGATTGAGGGTTTTAGGGTGCCAGAATTTTTTTAAGGATCAAGTGTACTTTTGAGTCAAAAATCTAGGGAGAACTTGCCAAGAACCAAGAGCAAACCCTAAAATAGGGTTTCAAAATTAGGGTGAAAGTTGTAAAAAATCTGGCCAAATTTAAGAGGTTGTCAAGGGATTTGTAGTAATCGGATTGAGGACTATTTTATTTCATTGGAAAGCTTATCTTACATTATTTCCATTAACATCTAGAAAACCTGACTCCAAGCTACAAAGAAAAAGTTATGTTCATATGGGCTTCACACAGTTTTCCCCATCAAGAAGACATAGGAATACTCCACTTGGAGTAAAAATTTGTTGAAATTTGAAGTTCAGATTGGAAGAGACTTGGAGTACAGGTTGAAATGAGCTTGATGTTAGAGCAAGAAGACTCGGAAGCTATTTTACAAAATTCATATAGAGTTGTTGTCGTATTTTTGTGCTTGGATCCTCTTTGTGCTTGCATGCTTGTTTGTATGCCTAGTTTGTTTGGATTGGTGTGAAGCCGTTGTGCTTAGTTTGTTTCCTTCTAGGTGTGCTATGTATTTCTCCTTGGTAATGCTTGAAGTGATGACCAATAGACCAAGAGTGCGTATTGTGATGACATGTTAGGTTGCCCGTCACTACCTTTCACCATAGCAAGAATATTAGTTACGAGAAAGGAGGGTTTCGGCGGTTGGGTAACACGTGTGTTCAGTCAAGTAGTTACGAGTTTACCTCTAGCCTCTGATTTGTAGTCTCCACAGCTAGGTACCTTGTGTGTTCCCAGAGAGAGAAAGGAAAAGTACGACAATGCTACTCATTGGCATGCTCTACGTGATTATAGTATAACTTAGAAATAGTCAAATCCCTCTATGTGTCATTCTAAACTCTCCTCAACATTGCATCAAGAAAAAAAACACCCAAGAAAAGCAAGCACTCTTACTATCATGGAGAGAGAAAGGGAAATGGAAACCTCGAGCTAAGAAATCAAGTGTAGTGGAATCCCACCCGCCAAAATCACTGGGTTCCCTCCGGAACTACTTCAAGCCAAAAAATTGAGAATAGAGGATTTACTCTTGACCTACTTAAAAAGAAGAAGAAGAGCAAGCGCCAAGAAATTGAAGGAAATCGAGCACTATTTAGAAGATTCCATGTGATTTCTTGGGGAGAGAGTGCTCGAGCAAAGAATTGAATGAAACTGGAGTGCTTTGGCAATGGATTCACTCTCTATGGGGAGAGACTACTCGAGCTAAGAAATCGAGGAAAATGGACTGCTTTGCAATGGACTCTCTACCGACCCCTCATTGGCAATTCCCTCTTTTACCATCTAGCATCTAGATTCAAATCAGATCAGGCACTGCATTAACCCTAAGATGTAATTAATGCTTTACAATATGCCAATTCAAGATTTCATATAAGTTATTTCTACGAATCACCTATTATGCAATTTGTTAAAAATCAAGAACTTGGATGGAAGTTCGTTGCGGGTCCTTTTCTTCCTTTCATACAAATACCAATTTTTCATAGACTTTGTAAACATAGTTAAAAAGTTATCGATTTTTAATACACTTCACAAATACAATTAAGAAAATATTGAGAGCTTCTTATCTTTGTGTCTAAAACCCTCTATTCATTCTATTCATTGCATGGGCACCCAACTAGTGCGTATCCAAATACAGATACAATCCAATAATATGAATTCTGGTCATTAGACAATCAATACACAAATCTGAGAACTGGCGGTAATCAACTTCTGCCAACGACTTACCAGACGTGTCATTCGCCGTAATCGAACGTGCGCCGTTAACAAGCTTCTTTTCTTCTTATTAAGTCTAGCAAAGCCAGACGCTGTCCTCCTGACTCCTGATGCTCTGATCAGCTAAGAGCTTCGGGCTGAGGTTTGGGAGTAACGCGCAGTCTGTTCCAAAACGCATTTGAATATCCGAGCCTCAGTTTCTGCCCTTCGGTCTAGCTATGCAAAAGGTCCGTCCCAGGCTCGGAAGGCAGTGCATTCTTGTGCTAGCCGTTGCGAGCAGAGCCCGTGCGCTCGAATCTCGATCCGTCCTGCGTCATCGTTCATACCAGTTTCCTCTCGCGTTGTGCCCCTGCGTTCGACTTCTGGGCAATTTTGTTTGGGCAGCAAAGTAGACTTCGTATGCATAATCTGTTACTGCGCTTCTGTATTCCTCGCCCGCGGTTATACTACTTATATTTTCAGGAAAAGTCGCCTGGTGTCCTGTAGCTGTTGCGGCTTTCGCGATGGAACAATCGAGCTATGTAGAGTTAGTTTAGTCTGAAAGTCGTTTGCGATTGCTTCGCGAATGCTTTGCGTGTCTCTGTGTTTTTAATTTTTTAATTTTTTAATTGATGGTCAGACTCGAGAAGTGTAGTCGATTCCGCACATTCGATTGTCAGCACCCTGTCCGGGTTCTCCGTGTCTGTAATTTACTTTCTTTGCGAACCTGGAGAGATTGGGAGTCATTATGCGCAGTAAGAAGAACTTCACTATATTTGTACTTTAATAGAAGTAGTAACGATGGGCGTGAGAATGAAATATTGAGCACACTGTCAGACCCGGTTGAGTGTTGGAACGAAAACAGAGGCGAAGGCGATGATAATTTGCGTTACTTGAAGACGCAAGTGAAAACAATTTGATTACATTCGCTTCTGGTGAAGGTGACGCAACTCTTCGGTTTTTTCCAAGATTTTAGTCTGAAAGTATGCGCCGTTACTTCTTCCTAGACAAGTTCAATTTTTTTAAGTTTCATTCCTGGATTCGTTTAATTACAGAGTTCGTCCAAGTCAACTGCATCGACTCTCGGCAAAGACGTACTTGTAATTTCTTGACAGGCTTAGAACTACCGATGTGGATAAGAATGTACGCCATGTGAAAATCATCCAATTTAGCGGAAAATTAACTTTCTGAATACAAAACGAAGGCGCCAAGTGCCTCCCCCTTGTCTCCCTGGATATATTTTGCTGAAAACAATCCTGTGCGTGCCTTTGTCTGCAGTTACAGCAATGGGGAACGAGAAGCTCGGACGGGAGACGTTTATCACACCTTCCCAGCGACGTAGAAGGCTTTCGAATATTACAAACCTTTCCCTTTCTGCCAACTGGTTGAGCATTCCTCGCGAAGACAGTTTGCTCAAAACATGCAGCAAGAGCACCGATTTTCAAATTCAGCAGGTATTTTATTTCACTAGCAACAGTAGGCGAAGTGCATTCATAGAAGAACAAGAATTTATCGTAATAGAACTTGTCTCGCTTAAACATGAAATAAAGAACATGAACTTGAGAATAGAACAACTTTTATTAGTGAACCAGAAATCTGTCTTGGGGTGATACCCTCAGCCAGCCAAGTTTTTGGCCTTGTCAGACACCAATCAATGTCCGTTGCAAGGAAGCCTTGACTGCAATTGCAAAGCGACAGGTGCCAGGTCTCCTCTTGGTAAAGTTAGCTATTGGCATATTTGACTCTGGAAAAATTTCCATCCCTTGCATGAAATCCCACCAGCTTTAGTACGATATAGAAGTATGAACCCGGATGAGTGTAGGCTAGAAATTGTTATCTTTAATTCTGAGCTCAATTTCTTCAAGAACCTACACGTGTATACATCCCGAGACAATGTAATGGAAAATATTCTCAACATCGATTCTCCTTTCTCTACAGGAAAATATGGCTTTGAAGAAACTATTGGCGGAGAAAGAGTATCCGCAAGAGAAGTTCTAGTCACAATCTTGGACACAGTTTTCTTCTTTCATCTCTATTGCATTTACTTTTTCAGTGGCTTGGCCGTACCATGTACACGACAATTAGCCTTTGGTGATGTTGTCGAATCTTTTCTGCTAGATATCACGTCCCACAGATTATCCTTAACAGTTATGACAGAGAAGCTTTAGAAGCACAAGCAGGAAGTCTGGAACAAATGCAGAAAGACTTCTTGACACAATTGCGGAGGCAATCCCAAGTAAACGAGGAGATTATTTGCTACAACTCACGATTATCCAAGGTATCCCTTCGAGTTTTGAACACCTTGACTGTCATTGTCGGTCATCTTGGGTTGGTTCTTTGTAAGAAGATAGGACAAGTGTGCATGGGCTGGAAAATTTTGAGAGGGGATAGAGAGTATCTTGCCTGTATAAGGAAGCTTTCTGGAAACACCTAGCGCGGATTCATCGTCCATACTATCACTAGTTGTGGAGAGTAAACCTTAGATCCATCAGCGAAGCAAACACTGTGTTAAGACTATTTGTTTGCAACTTTGTATCAAAGCATAAATTCATGTCTTGACATTCGTACATTGATTTTCAAATCCACGTCTAAAGTATCTCACTTCCAATCAGAGCAAGGGAAGTCATAAAAGCAGTAGTGGGTCTTTCTCTGTGTTGCAAGTAATGTCACAGCTTCAACGTTCAAGAGACTTACACCTTGTTTGGTAAAATTTTGGTATTTTGCATGTCAGGAAGGAGGCCAATTGCGTGATCAAGTAAGTGACAAGTTTCCACGGTGCCTGATATCTGATCCTTGAACCTCCAGTATTTGAGCTTACTAGCTACCTTGAAATGAAGAAATGGACTACCGGCACTAAACTGAGTCTGTTCGTTGATTTCCACAGCTGAAGTTACTTCAGCACGAGTACTGTCAAATGACCCTCGCATACAGAATCCAACAAAACGAGCTGCAAGTAAGTGTCTGCTTTTTGGAGATTTTAAGAACTTGTTAGTTATCAATTAAACCGCCCGCTGCAGGTGCACCCAACCGAGTTTGTGTACAATATTTGAGAAACTTATTCGAATCCTGTAAACTGCAGATCAAGCTAGCTGAAACTCAAGAGCAGCTCAAGAAACTCCTCGAAAATGTGGAGAGTAAGGTAAGGGAACGATATCTAGCCATGTCCTTTGCCTGAGTAATTGCTTCGTGCCATGAAGTTCTCCACAAATGAAGCAAGCGCTTCGTTAGACACCTCTCTGATCAGGTGTCATACTGCATGATGTACACAGAGATCAAGCCCTTCACTAAATGAACAACCTCAAATACCTAGGAAACCTCGGAGTCAAAGTCATCGTAGGCATTCTATAGCGGGTAAGTTCCATCTCATCCATCTTAAACCTGAAGTAGTACATGCTTAAACCTCCACCAGGCTACATCTCTTGTAGTAATTTCGTTTTGTCATATTGTTCCGTTTTTCTGTCCTTTCAAGCACAAAAGCGGTTTTGAATTGCTTGCTGTTTTGAATCTCATGGCTGATTCCACGACTTGCAATGCCTGAATTCACAATCATAGCTCTTCTCCCCCACTTTACTTCACATGATCACGTGCTAATTTTCCCATATCTGTCAAGGCTGTCTTTGTAGCCCTCGGTTCAAGTGTATTTCTCCAGATAATATATTCAAAAGAAACATGAGATATTCAACTTCGAAGTCTTCTGATGTTCATTTTAGCAAGCCATCTTGATCCCTTCGGGTTTGTACTTGAACAGGTAATATATTACTGGATGTTGACTGGAATAGCTCCACTAGACTGGAAATAGAGAGAGCAGAGGAAGCCGTGACAAGGTGCGCTCTCCCGATTGTTGATCATTCGTCCCTTAATTTGCTAGCTTTTGATTTGACGTTGCATTCAAGTTATCGACTTCATAACCCCACCGTGTGGTACTAAACTTTGACATTACTGGTGGTACTCTTCCGTTTCAGACCAGAGATGCGTTCAGGAAGGCGGTCAGGGAGGGTTATCGTAAACAAGGATGCTGTGCCTAAAATTAAGCTCAATGCTCAACCAACTCCTGCTACAACTAGGCACATCAATAGATATAGCGATTTATGTGGACTTGAACCTATGGCAGAGGTCTCCGAGGACGAATGCACCTCGTCAAATACAACCTCAAGCTCCTCTTGTAGTGAGAACCCTGCTAGAAGTATGCTGACAAGCGAGTCTAATACGAGTGGAACAGACGATGCGACCGCTTGCAGTCTCTCTAATAGGAGCACGGCAGTAGGCACTTCCTCCAAGGGTCTGCAGCCTTTAAAAACTCATAAGGTGAATCTCGTCCCGCCGGAACCACAAAACCAGAACACTGCCTCTGCACCACACTTCTCCAGGAGGGTATACAATAGTTTCATGTCTGGAACTGGAAGACCGGTAAGGAAAGCTGTAGAAAATGTCTCAACCTACAAAGAGCCTCCTCTCAATACGAAGATGCGTAGACCCTCTTAGTATGATAACGAGCAGGTAGCAGAATTGACCTCGAAATGCCGGAAGGATTCGGTCTAGAATCTCTCCCGCAGAAAGACGGACATTATAGTAATTGGAAGGACTGGTTGGTCGGCCACTGGTGTGGCCACCTCCATCCATCATTCTTATAGACAGAGCTGAGCTACGCAGGCATGTCGTTACACATCGTTCTGAATAGACAAACAGTTTTGCCCACACTGAGTGGATCTGGAATAGTTGTCTTGCCATGATTTACAAGCTCTTCCCTCTTGATTATGCAGAGATATATTCTGTTAATGCATCCTGTTAATGCATGTATCCTGTTAATGCAGAGACATATGCAGAGATTATATCCTGTTAATGCAGCTGCAAGCGAATGTGTAAAGCCCTCAATATCCTTTAATTGGATCAGGGCAAAGGAGACATCTTTGCCGCCTTTATTATTATTATTATCACTGTTATTTTAGTAACCTCAATATAAACTAGTATCAAGCGTACACTGAAGGTTCCCAGTGCGACTGTGTGTGCTCGCACCACTATGTTCTTGCCTAGTTCTAGAGACTTCAGGGTTGATTCATTGACTTGCCAATGAGAATACATTGCCATTCTTTAGTTTAGTTTGTAAAATTATTCATAGAAGTCTGGTGATTCATGAACCCCTGCAGATAAGAAAGCCTCTCGACGGAGTTTGCACTGCAATCACAAGCAAACAATACCAAATAAGTTTACTTTTATACGGCTTGCCTGGTCAGAGATCGTATAAACCTTTACCCCCTAGATCTTGGCAATCTAGAGATTATATCGTACCTGCGAGCAACGTCCACAGTGATGTGCACGACCTATCATACAGCTATAAGTATCAGATAGTGGCACTCCGATATCGTTGGCGAAACTTACAACCTCGGACTTGGTAAAGTGGCTGCACCATAACAGTTCTTTTCTGTTAGGAATTGCTTCCGTAAACTACATCAAAACCTGTCTCGAGCTTCCAATCTCCGGTACCATGTCATATAAGTTCACCACGCCTTTCTTGATTAGTGAATCTACTTCAGTGTTACCCAATTCATCCTGTTTTCTAGAGCAAAGTGACTGAGTAGGTCCTCAGCTTGTTGACCTGCCAGAGGTACTATCAAAATAACCCCTCCAAATCATGCATGGAAATATGGTTAAGTAATAGGTAGGTAACCTCAAGGGCGCGATCACTTCAATTGGCGGTTGGAGTGCAGCTGCAGTAGCACGAAAGCTATACATGAATAACTAGGAGGAGCTGCAAACACAATCAAAAGATGTAATCAACCTCACTCGTCTCGGAATTCGTCCTACGTGCTATACAGTAACATGACCAGGATGGTCTTAAGTATAGTAGAGGAAATTGAAAGTGGAGCGGAAGAGGGGAAAGTTCAACCATTCTTTGAAAGAGCACAGCCAGAAGTCTTGGTCCAAACTGTTTACCTTGAATAGGTTCCCAGGTCATCTTTGTTGAGAGTCAAAGCTAATGTGTCTGCTCCAACCTTCCATTTCAGAACCCAATCAAATAGCATGTTCTTTCAAAAACTGTACTTCCGCAAGGACACTCTCTACCTGGTATCTGTCAAACTCCACTGCCAATCCTCCCATTGAAAGCCAGCTAAACTACACCTTAGGTTTCCCTTGTCCAAAATTACAAGCAAAGAGCTACCGGATGCTTAGCTGGAAAAAGCACCTGAGAAGCGTAGCTGGTTCCAAGTGCCAGAAGTAACAAATTCCGGTGGGGGATGGGAACATGAAGCCTATTCGGTTGCTGCAAAGAACGAAAGGATGCTCCAACCTGCACGAACTAAATTCTATAAGACATGCTCCAGATTCACTCTGTTTAC
Source organism: Lunularia cruciata (assembly GCA_948567375.1). Taxonomy (NCBI): domain Eukaryota; kingdom Viridiplantae; phylum Streptophyta; class Marchantiopsida; order Lunulariales; family Lunulariaceae; genus Lunularia; species Lunularia cruciata. Next base: position 58,652,473 of record OX419760.1, on the reverse strand, counting down.
GGAACATTTTATAGTCGTCGAAAAAGTTCCTGTCCAAGATAGCAATATTTTTTCTGAAGATGGTGAAAAGCGTTCTTGGACGAATTGAGAGAGAAAAAAAGAAGAGAAATCTTGCATTGCTCATGTCAAGCTTTGATAACTTAATGTCGAGATGTTCGCAGAGCTTGTCGCTGGATCTCTCCTCCATCTGTGCTCCTCGCTGCCCATAATTAACGAACCTACGCATTTCCAAAAAATAATCCATCCATAGGTCCAACAGCAAACAGAAATCAGTTGGCACCTTGCAGTTACAAGCTCAAATTTCAATCGGGAAACATAAACTGTTATTGCTCCATAAAGTCCTCACAAGAGAGAGAGAGAGAAGAGAAGAAGATAGAGCTGTCCTCTTCTAGACAAGCTAAAATCTGGAATGATTTTCAATTGTTACCGCTAGTCAAAATATCAACCGGTTCTGCTTGTTCTGTGTACGGACATCATCAACCACAAATTTTCTCGTGGAAGTGCCAACATCAAGAAGGTCAATGGACACTGACAACGGGAAAAGGCGAGCGGAATGTCGCCAATGCCACAATATGGTGGCACTCTCAACTCCGCCACTCATAAGGAGCACGCTCACGCCCGGTCCAGCCATCTTTCAATCATAATTATTCCTTCTCGCAAGCTCCAGGCACCGCAAGAACTGCAAATTCCTAATTCCTTCCTCTCTCCCGACAATCAACAGTATGGCAGTATGACCGATCACCTCTGTACACAGATTCTTGCGCCAGCCCGTGTCCCCCGCGCCTGGAAAGCAGGGGATGATGAAACTACAGTAGCACAGTCTCAGATTCATGGTTACCGCGGTTCCTACGTGGTTTGATGGTTTTTCACCCCATCGCCGGTCATATCTTCCCGTATTTGCTTGGGGCAACACTCCCAAATCCCCGGTCACCGACCGGGGCTGGTACAGCCATTCACCGGTATTTAGATTAGTCCACATTAAATCTGATTGTGTAGGTTTTGCCATGAGGTACCATGACCTATATAAGTTCTTCGTCCACAATAATATACGTGTTAAATTGACCATATTTCTCGTGTGAACGTATCCAGGTAATCTTGATAGTCTTCTCGATCCTTATTTACATCAGATAGAATGATCCATCCAGGTTGAACTCACATTACTAAACCACATTGAATATGATGTACTATGTGTAATAATACCCAATAAAAAAAAAAGAGCTAGGTGAGGAAAATTATGGATCCTTCATTATAGATTCTTGGCATCAACTACATAGCTCAGTATTTATATTCGGAGATTCGTAGATTGAGACTTTCTAATTTTTGAAAGCATAGATTTTGAACTCACATTCATTACCCACAAGGATATCTTATTATAATCAGTGTAAAAAAAATGAAGCTTATGAATGTCATTGTAATAAATTTTTCCATAGTAATAAAAATTGTGGCTCAAAAACTTTAGATTTTATAACCATATCAATTTTTAGATATTGGTACTGCTACAAAAGGATAGCTTCTGTGTGCAACAGACACAGAGGAGGTGGAATTCAAAATATGCACTAACATGAATTAATCAAAGTAATATTAAACAATTTCATTGAGTCGTATGAAATTTCAAATTCAAGAATTTGGACACAATTACCGACTATTTTTCAAGATTTGAAAGCTATATATATATATATTCCGTCTCTACATATAAATATATATGCAAAAAAGAAGATCTTAGAATTAATCATCCAAAAAAACCAAGAGTGTTTCATGGGTTTTATAACATGGTAGAGGGATAACAGACAGAATGTTCTATCAGTTAAGTGTTTAATAGCTAACTATTGACCAACGGTGTATCCTCTGAGTGGTCCTCACATACATCGAGCATAGCCTTCACAACTTGCGACATTCTCATTGCGTAAAATTTGTACAGCATTGTTTGCAGCCAACTGGTGTAAACCCTTAGTATTTCCCCACTTTCTCGCTCGAAGGGTACTTGGGCTTATTTCAAGGATGTTGATAATACATCTGGGCACAACTGAGCCGACTCAATCATTGAATTTCAATTAGACCATGGCTGGGGACACCTTCAACTTTATTATACGAAATGAGGCCTTCATATATCAGGGATAGCATTTTGAAATCTGATTGGACGGCACGTCGCTCATGAAGAGCTCCTCCAAAAGTAGTGATTGGCCCCTATCGGTAATTCACCATGTGATACAGAGGGTTTGTAAGATAATTTGCTCAACTGGGTTGCATCAACTAGGTACAAAAGCAAAAGTGTATAAAGTCAGTTACCAAAGTAGCAGAGTTTCATGACCAGTTTATGACATTATTATGGTTACTAAAATATAGATTGGGCATCTTAATTGGCACCAGCTTTGGTGAATCAGATGATCTTCATATGTAACATCAAATGAGACTTGTTAAGAACGCAGACCATGTTCGAAGTACTCCCATTCTCAATACTCAAAAGTGGGGCAAAGCGTAGACAGGAACCAGCAAGAGCATGATAAACATCAAAATCTTTTGGTGGTTGCACCAACACCGGTACAAAATCTGCAGCATTTGTAGCTATTTACATGCACTCGTTTCGAAGTGCCCGAACTAAAATTAGCTCTATGAAAACATAGTGCAGCAACACCTCGCGGTGATTACTGTATCTCAAGCTGGTGACAATGCTCCATTATCCGGAGTAGTCTTGAGAATTTTCAAGTAAATTTCACTGGCAAAGTCTTCCAATGTTGCGTCCGGATCCATAGGTATCTCGACTGTGAAGTTTCTCGTGTTTAGCAGACTTTTAAGTGCTTGTTCGATTTCTACTTCAATATCCACCTGCATGCATGGAATACAATCGGTCAAACTTGTTTCTATGATCCCTACCTCTAGTCGTCACCCGGAGCTTGGAGTACAGTAAATGTTATTCTCTGCGTGTTTCCTAGTATATAACTGATGCTTCTCCATATAGGCAGCTTCTTGAGTCTAGAAGGACACAAAATTCAAACTGAAAGTCTGTTCATGGTTCCTCTATCCAGTCCCCTTCGAAGGCTAGGTTGTACTTGCTAGATCCCATATTGTATAGATCCAGCGGTAAACTTTTACAAAGCTGCTAACTTAGAAACCTGTCAAGAAATGATCTTACTTACTTGAGCGAGAGAATCAAGATCAAGATCTCGAAGTAGTATTCCGGGATACAGAAAAATTTCGTCTTTGTTCATATGGCGTGCAATCATGGTCGTTACCACATTCTGAACAACCATCAGACTCAAAAAAGGACGAGATTCAGAACGGAAAGGATATCGATAGTTGTCGTCGATTTGCATGCGGACACGCTGTGGCCTAGTGGATTTCCCGTTTAGCTTTGGCAGACGCCCTGCAACTCGCGAAGCACAACGGGCCATGAGCAAGATGAAGTCCACCCGAATGCGATTTCAGCTACCTTGGATTCACTCTTGGATCAATCGAATTGTACAAATAATACAGCGATTGCATTCAGACACTATGCTAATAGGTGAAGCATGATAATTTGGAACTCTTGGCAGGACATAGAATCTTAGCTAAGGAACTTCTGAGTTTCACCTGCCGGTATGTGGGCTACCGAAAGATCTCCAGACACGAAAGGTGAATTTCGAGAAAGAAGTTTCACCACAGACAGATGTCGGCTTCGAAACGAACCGCAAGGTGATTTTCGGTGCACCTTAATCAAACAAGAAGTAACTTCAGGCCAAGCGCTTTGTGCACTAATTTGAGTGGTCAGTACTAAGCCTTCTCTTTTCTCGAGATATCGATCAAACCATTTGCGGCTCATGTTTGAAGCGGGCACAATCTTAGGACGTAATCCAAAGTCATACAACTGTTGATCTACTGCTTACCCATCCATGCACTTTGCCTACTCCGTGCAGTGCAGTGGAGTCCAATTCGGAGACACGGAAAACTAAAGTAACAGCCATGTTCCGCAGGTGGAGACGAAGAGAGCTTGCAAAATTCCCTTGTGGTGCCAGAAAGCGATAGGGAACATTATCCTGAAAGCGGTGTCAACTCTGATCTATATATCACAAGGTGACTTTGTCTCGATCTTACCGGTCAAAATTTGAATGCAGATGTCTAAGATTTACGAATTAAGTATATATCCGTTCGTTGCTAACGGGTGTCCTTGGTGAAATTTTAACTTGCACTTCCAGGGATAATGAAGCAGCGTAGCGCGCATAAGCAATTTAACTTCCAGATGTTCTAAGCTCGTGGAAGAGTCGAATGTCCATTCCGTGTCTTTCTCAGCTCCATCGGTTGCACCGGGGGTGCGTTTCAAGTCCGTCATTTCATCAGAGGTGACAAAAGTAGCAGTTAAAGCTGGTCGTCAGAATTAAAGCATCGCCCAACCCCGGGACGCAGCTAGCTGCGATGGAGTAATATAGCGGAGTAAACACGCGGCAGTCTCGGCGTTCGGTTTGACAACTTCTGACGAATTTCCTAAATAGCTTACTTAGCAAATTGTGTTCATCAGTTCGTCAGGCGGCAACATGCGAAGATTGTTAAATTCTTCGTCGAGGAGAGCATCATGCCAACTACAGCTCGATGGAAACTGTAACACCGACTTTCAACCTGAGGTAACCTCATGATCCTCTATAAACTGGGATCAATTACTCAAAGATGTTGTTTATTATAGATCGGGATCCAAAATAGCCACAGCTTCATCACATTTTGCAATAAATAAACAAATATATAAATACATGTCATTGAGTGGTTGACGTTCTCATCTTCTAAAGTTGTTGACTCCCGATCAGGAACAGATTATGCTACAGTTATACCCACACTCCCAATGTGAAAGAAGTACCACAGCATGTCGCGAGGTTTGAATCTTGTTAATTGGAGAATTGGAGCAAGATTATGCGACAGCTTCACAACATCAGGCGTAGCCTCAACGATTCATCTCATAGTGTTTGGCATCACTCAGCGCCGTGGTTGAACTCGACGTGTTCAACCACGGTCAACCACGGAGTTAAGTAGCGGAACACGACTGGAAACCTGTGACAACATAGCATACCGTGGCAGTGCGCAGTGTGTAAAACTCGAGTTGAACGTGCGCATTTAATCATTTCGGCTTGAACGTAGCTTCCTACAATCTGACCACCATTGAATCCTTTCCCAGGATGTGGAAAAGTAATTGGTGGGGTACTGGAAATTGAAAGATCTTGACGCCTTTTTCCGTACAAAGAATTAGCACTGTGAAGATGTGATGTGGGGCTGCTGCATAGTTTATTCAATTTACAGCCAATTATCACTGGGAAGATGTGATGTGAGTTGCTGCATACGTTATTCAATTTAGTTGAAAGTTTCACTTGCAGCCATTGTTGAACCAGAAATCGCTCACCGTTTTCTCGTTGTAGAATGAAATTTATAAATTTTTTTATGTCCCAGAGATGGTGCTTCTAAAATAACAAGTTTTAGATTATAACTAAAACGTTAATTCGTAGAATTACTATTCTAAGACTCATTAGAAAATAAAATAACAATTAATAAGCTCAAAATTCTTTGTCTACTCTAAACTGCTCTAATATAACTATTTCAGAAGTTTCTTAAACCATAAAACAGTAATTCACAGCAAGAGGCAAATCATTCTGCATATCCCTAATAATAAGGTATGGAATATTCATTCAAATTACATTTGTCAATACAACTAATACAATTTGTAATTGATTAATCAAAACTGGGTAGAAATTAACAACCGCTCACAACAGCCAGGAACCATTCCTGCCAAAATGCATACTTTTAAAGTAAATACTGTATCTTGTGAAAACGCGTTATATTCTTCACTAAAACAATCTTTGTTTCGTTTATTTTCTCCATCATTTTATCACATCTCAAGATCATAGCTTAAAGTGTACGTCTCGAGATACTGGATCTTTCAAGCCATACATGACAGAGTTTTACAGCATGTTGCAAGGCGTCTGTAATCGCGTTTAGATAGACACTAAATCGGTTAAATATCAAACGACTAACACAGCGATTCCTATGGTTTAATTCTGACAGAAGATGACAGTAGATAATCAGCCACCGGGTAGTAACTAGGACAGGACAGTAAATCTTGTTTGGACCAAGAAAGTCAAAGAGTTGACTTAATTGTACGCAAACGAGATCTAGATCTGTAATCCACTCTGTCTGAAGGAAGAGGAGCCGGGTTACCCAATTTCACCTCTGAATTTTTTTATTTAAAAGTTTAAAATTAGGTATTTAATTCTAAATTATATTTTAATAATAAATAAATAAAACTATAAGTACTAAAAATTACTTTACACTGTTACACATCTCGAGACTTTGGATTCCAATATTATCAAGACTTCTAAACCTTAGAGACTGTTCAATCGAGCTGGTAGACAGAGACTATAAGCGTAAAGTTTAGCTCCGGTTCTCCGAAGCCAGGAAAGGGGGTGCGAAGGCGCTTCTGTGCTGTACTGAAGTATCGAAGGCTGAAACTAACTAAGCACAAGTCTCTGTTCAAATTCACCTGATTTGGGTCGGCCCCCGCAGAAGGAAAGCTTGTTCGAATGTTGAAGATGGCACGAGACGCAATGCTAGCTTGCATCGCGCCCATCTTGACGTGATCGTAGTGCTCAAGATCAGTGATTTATCACACGAGGAAGAAATTCTGCCTACTGCACCATCAAGCAAATTTGGAGGGAGGCTATATCGCGCAATCCTCTCAGAATATCCTCTGGAGTTAGTGACACTGAGATCTATTCGTGTGACGAAGTCCAATGTGGGAGATATCACTTCAGAACTTGCCACTGAATGGAAGTTTTAACTAGCGTTCCCTTTCTCCGCTCCCTGCGGGACCTTCTCGAAAGCATCGCCCACCTTCAGGAGAAGGTTCTCAAGCACAAGGAAGAGACCGAGAAATTCTGCATCTTCATCAAAGAGATCGGTAAGAATTGTAGATCTCCCCGAAGCAGCAATAACTGTTTGGCATGAACGTTTACATTTCAATCATTCTCAGAGGCAATCATGTATATTTGACATCAATGCCTCAGGCTCAGGTTGTTGAACTTACATCATTGAAGTTCTAGATTCGTACATCATTGTAGATATTTTTCGTATTATAAGAATTGCCCATCTCCGCTTTCAGATTCCACCATTTCTTAGGTGATGATCGATAATCAACAACCTCCTGTGGCTTATGCCTGCGGTCTGCATCCACAAATCATGTGTCATGGCGTGCCTTCAGAGCTTCTGCACCACCTTCTGCACTCGTTATATTCTTCACTAAAACTATCTTTGTTTTAGTGAACCCTGGATATATACTATCTTCTCGTTATTTCTATTACCTTCTGCACTCGTTATATTCTTCACTAAAACTATCTTTGTTTTAGTGAACCCTGTATATATAATATCTTCTCTTCTCTTATATATACTATCTTCTCTTTATTTCCATCAACTTATCACATCTCAAGGTCATAGCTTGAGTGTACGTCTCGAGATACTGAATATTTGAAGCCATATATAAAAGAGTTTTATAGCATGTTGCCAGTCGACGATAATCGCGTTCCCATGATGTTTGGCAGTTTTGACGTCCGTTAGGTTTTTAAACATTGACGGAAATAGTATCTTTAGGTGTGCATGGGAAGGCACGCGCCCGGCAATTGACGTCCGTTAGGTTTCTAAACATTGATAGAAAGAGTATCTTTAGATGTCCATGGGAAGGCACGCGTCCGTTAATTAACTTTGACGCAGGTCACACATATAAATACTCCTGCTTGCGATGATAGGTTATTTGTATTATTGACTGGTGTTAACAGGTAATCTGTTTTCCAACTAGGGTATGATAAATAAAGAATTCAGGATTTATAAATATGAATATTTTTTGATTCTCACATGTTTTTTAATAGAAAAAAATTCATTGGATTCAACTATTAATCTTCTCTCATAAATTAAGATGAACTTTTAATATCTCATGGTCTTTTGGTTAATGGAATCCAAAATAGAAAATTATATAGAGTTAATCAAATTATCGAGGGGAGAAATAATGTTTGAACAAAAGGAAAATATTGCACCCCGAGTGCAGGAACCGGTTTTGGATAGCAAAGAAATCATTCCATTGAGTCCAAAATAGAAAATTTCATGGACGAGGGGAAAATCAATTTCTGAACAAAAGGAAGATACTGCATCCGAGTTCCGGAACCGGTTCTGGATAGCAAAGAATTATTCCATTTGTGTTCAATCTCGAAGGTCAAAAATTAAAACCGTTTATGTATTTGCTGGGAGTGGCGATAGGCTCGCTCTCGTGGAAGACTTAACTCGTGGAAGAATTAAAATTCTATTGTCAGTTATATCACCCAACCCATTAACCTAGACAATTTATCGTGCGAGAGGACTAAACCGAACTAGAGCTGCCTGAGGCATAGGTTCGGGCAAAGGGTTTGAATGTCAGGCAGACCTGACATGCATACGAGTTCCATTATAATTTTAGTTTCCAGACTTTGTCTTTTAGTGGGCCACTGGAGTCGGAGAGAAGGCCACCTCACATGGCTCGGTGATGTCAGACAGTTTTGACGTCTTTTAGACTTTTAAACATTGATAGAAAGAATATCTTCAAATATCCATGGGAGGGCACCGGGTCCGGCAATTAACTTGGATGTGCGTCACACATATAAATATACTTGCGGGGACAGGTCATTTTGTATCATATAAATATACTTGCGGTGACAGGTCATTTTGTATCATTGACTGATGCTAACAAGTAACCCGTTTTCCAACTAGGGTATGCCAAGTAAAGAATTTGGGACTTGTAAATATCAATATGTTTTATTCTCACATACATTTTGGAGAGAAAAGTACATTTTTGAATAGAAAAGGATTCATTGGGTTCAGCTATTAATCCTCTCTCATAAATTAAGATGAATTTTTATAATCTCATGGTTTTTTTAATGGAATCTAAAATAGGAAATTTATAAAGTTAACCACATTATCAAGTGGATAAATAATTTTTGAACAAAAAGAAAATATTGCACCCGAGTTCAAGAACTGGTTTTGGATAGCAAATAATTATTCCATTAAGTCCAAAAAGAAAATTTTATGGAATTAACCACGTTGTGGAGGGAAAAAGAATTTCTGAACAAAAAGAAGATACTGCACCCGAGTTCCAGCGAGTTCTGGAACTGGTTCTGGATAGAAAAGAATTATTCCATTTGTGGTCAATCTCGAAAGTCAAAAATTAAAATCATTTATGTATTTGCTTGGAAAGGCAATAGGCTCTCTCACGGATAATTTAAACTTAACCTGTCATAGAAGAACAAAACGAAAAATTGTGAAAATTGTATTGTTTGTTATATCACCCACCCATCAATTTAGAAAATTTTTCGTTCGAGTGAACTCAAACGGACCTAGAAGTGCCTGACGTATAGACTCCGGCGGAGGGTTTGAACGTCAAACGGACCTGATGTGCATATGAGCTCCGTCTAAGATCCCGACCGAATTATAGTTGCCGGACTTTGTCTTTTAATGGGCCATCAAACGTACCTGATGTGCATATGAGCTCCGTCTAAGATCCCGACCGAATTATAGTTGCCGGACTTTGTCTTTTAATGGGCCACCGAAAGAGCCGTGTGAATCGCGTAAACACGAAACTACTTACCGGTTAAATATCCCACGACTAACACAGCGATTCGTATGGTTTAATTCTGACAGAAGATGACAGTAGATAATCAGCCACCGGGTAGTAACTAGCACAGGACAGTAAATCTTGTTTGGACCAAGAAAGTCAAAGAGCTGACCTAATTGAACGCAAACGAGATCTAGATCTGTAATCCAGCCTGTATAAAAAAATGGGAGCCAGGTTAGCCAATTTCCCACATGTTTTCTCTATATTCAGAATTGTAAATATAGATTTTATTATTAATTTTATTTTAAATTTATACTCTTATAATGATATAATTATAAATACAATAAAATTATAAGTATTAAAAATTGCTCAGTATGTTACACATATCGAGATTTTAGGTTCCAATACAATCAAGACTTCTAAACCTTAGAGACTCTTCAATCGAGCTGGTAGACAGAGACTGTAAGCGTAAAGTTGTTCCGATTCCCCGAAGGCAGGAAAGAGGGTGCGAAGGCGCTTCTGTGCTGTACTGAAGTATCGAAGGCTGAAACTAACTAAGCACAATCTCTGTTCAAATTCGTCTGATTTGGTTCGGCCCCCGCAGAGGGAAAGCTTGTTCGAATGTTGAAGATGGCAAGCGACGCAATTCTAGCTTGCATCGCAACGCCCATTTTGACGTGATCAAGATCAGTGATTCATCACATGAGGAAGAAATTCTGCCTACTTCACCATCAAACAAATTTGGAGGGAGGCTATATTGTGCAATCTTCTCTGAATATCCTCTGGAGTTAGTGACACTGAGATCTATTCGTGTGGCGAAGTCCAATGTGGGAGATGTCACGTCAGAACTTGCCACTGAATGGAAGTTTTAACTAGCGTCCCCTTTCTCCGCTCCCTGTGGGACCTTCTCGAAAGCATCGCCCACCTTCAGGAGAAGGTTCTCAAGCACAAGGAAGAGACCGAGAAATTCTGCATCTTCATCAAAGAGATCGGTAAGAATTGTAGATCTCCCCGAAGCAGGAGTAACTGTTTGGCATGAACGTTTACATTTCAATCACCTTCAGAGGCAATTATGTATATTTGACATCAATACCTCAGGCTCAGGTTGTTGAACTTACATCATTGAAGTTTCTAGATTCGTAGATCATTGTAGAGTTTTTCGTATTATAAGAATTGCCCATCTCCGCTTTCAGATTCCACCATTTCCTTGGGTGATGATCGATAATCAACAACCTCAACAGCCTGTGGCTTATGCCTGCGGTCTGCATCCACAAAATCATGTGTCCTTCCTTACTATCAGCAGTCATGGCGTGCCTACAGAGCTCCAGCACCACCTAAAACCACTTTTTAACCCTCGGCCATTTCACCCGGGACTTTCCGCGAGCTGATAACCTTCTTCTTGCTTATATTGCGCGTTCTAAGGAAGGATCATCTCTACGATTTCCCAATTCGTTCGAACATTCTGGAACCAAAATGAGCTCTTTGTGCACATCTCTTGTCCTTGTAGCCAGTTTATTACAGGGATTCTCGGCGTCTAGCCGATGGAAGTTTGCAGCAATAATAGGTCTGTGGTGCCCTTAGAGGCCACACGCGCGCTACATTGATGCACTCAACGAATTTACAACCTGGGCCAACGAGTTTATAATTTGGCCCAGAAGTCTGGGTAATGTTTTCAAACATTGTCGTGACAGAGATAAATTATTATAATTATTGATCTTGGACGAGAAACTCTTAATAAACGCGAATCATCAGCACGCGTTGAACACATTCTTGCCCTTTGTACACCCGCCCATCGCTCTTAACGATTGACTGGTCTCCTATCTACCGAGTGAGTGGTCCGGTGAGGAGTTCAGATTGCGGCATACCGACCAGCGCGGACTCGACTCTCCATCCTTGGCCAGCGCGGACTCGACTCTCCATCCTTAGCCGGGTTGCGGGGACTTGTCGGCACCAGAACAATTGCTAGTTTATCATGGTCAGTCAGTAAATTGTGTCACTCTAGAGAGGTCTCCCACAAGTGGGATAATTTTTAGAATGATGTGGTGATTTGCAGCTGCAAATCACCACTCAGACACCTTCTCCTCTTTAGTGAAGGATCTGGTACTCGATCGGAATCCAGTTTCTCCTTACGCAAATTAACATGTACAATCGGCGTAATATTCTCATCTCTATCCAGTCCATGGTAGAGGGTTGTCCATCGAGGTGTCTAGAATGGATTCCAGTTGCCGCGGATATCAACCCAACCCTAGATCTAGAGCCAGTCTCATGGGCCGAACTTTTGTGCAGAGGCTGATCTAAAAGAGATACTCCCGTCAGAGCAGGTCGAATATGATCTCCCACAAGCAGTACAGATACATGTGGAAGAGTTGAAGAGAGAGCTTCAACGTGGCACAGATTTGTTAGGGGAGCTTTCCTCTCCCTGGTCAATTGTCAGGAGAACCAAAGCTTCGATTCGCATCGACAGGATTGAAAAGGCTATTATGAAAGTCACGATGAGGCTAATCTTGAAGCAATCTTCCAGTAATCCAGAGGTATGTTTGAACTTGGACACTCAGCAAATTCAGTACCTGAACTTCTAGGTGATTGGTAGGTGTAACCTTAATTTTTACCGATCATGCTCCGACGCTCAGGTTGATCGACCTATTTTCATGGTGATTATGATTCTGCAGGCAAGTTCTTCCCGACTACAAGAGCAAATTACAGATGTGAACAACTACAAGATCAATCTGGTGATGGTAAGCCCAGTGGATGCTTACCATGAGATGAGACGAACCATAGAGACTAATTATACACAGGATCCGAGGTCATTTTGATCCTGAGTGGATGGTCCACAGAGAAAGTTTTTCCTGAGCTTCATGATCACCCACGTACGTACCAGGCAAGGTAAAACAGGACTTGGTGAGGTCTCCATGTTCAGATCAAGTAGTCAAGCATCTTGTCAGAAGTTTTCTTGTAACCAGTAGAAATAGCAATCACTCAAGGACGGTGAACAATACTAGCTCTTTCCAGTTTCTTTTATGATGTTAAGAAACAAGGTTATTGTACCATGTATACTGATCGCTTCTGAATTTTTGTCTGCTCACAGAATTCCCTGATATGGTGCTTCTCCGTAATGCTGTTGCAATTCAGGCTCATGTACTGTGGGTCTTAGTCTTCCCAAAATTCGTAAGTGGAGCACTCTCTCTTGCTCTCCTTGAGGTTGCACGTCGCATGACAAATACCGAGCGGTGTCCCGATGACCCAGCTGAGCGTCTAACTTTACACACCTGAAGCATTGTGTTGTTCAAGGTCTTCTACAAGGCTTCATCAGCTTGACAAACTTTGTGGCACATCATTGATGATGAGCTGATTCAGAAGCAGATCATACTTGTATATAGGAGGGACTGTCCTCCAGAGGTAAATCTTACGGAGATAAAACTCCGGCGAGAAACGAGAGGAGAACTTCTTTTTTTAGGTTATAGACAAATAAGAGATCTAATGAAGTTTTTGATTTGAAATCCCCTCAGAGATTGTTCTAAAGAGGTTTCACTTCCTATATTTTACTGCAGACAAGCTCTTCTCCGTAGACTGGTTCTAATCAATTCCGATGAACTTATCACTTAAACAATTGCCTATCTTGGAGTATTGTTGTAATTTGGTTTTAACGACTGTATCAAATAATGGACCGGGAAGGTAAATTGCCACGAGTGCACGAATAGCCACTATTGTAGATGCAAGACAGGTGGGCAGCTCCTGAACAATCACTTTAAAGTAGTAGAAATATGTTCAAGAGGTCAACACATCCAATTTCGACAGCACCTTGAGCTTTAGTTGCATTTGGAAAGCACATGTAAAGTATCACTTCAGAATTTGGTGGGGGAATTTATTTCTAAAATCAAGCCTACGATATATTTACATGCGTGGAAAGATATTACAAAATCACTGAAGTTTAAGCAACCACGGAAAATGAATAAAAATCGTATAGACAAAACTAGTTATAGTTTTCAGTTTATCTATAAGGGCGACCACGCAGATACCACGAAGGATGGGAAGACCTAATCAAGGTGAGACAACATAGATAAAATGAGGTTAAGCTCCAATAGAGTCCATATGAGAAATCTGCCGGCTGCACCTATGTAAGGATAGGAAGACTCTATCAAGGCGAACAAAGGTGAGACAAAATGGATAAAATGTGCTTAAGTCTCAATAGAGTTAATATGAGAAATCTACCCGCCAGCACCTAAGATGTAGAGCTATGCAAATAATACAATTTACAAACAACTAGTACGATCTACAAATAATTGGAGCATCTGAAGAAGTGCCATCTAGTGTAATTACTTGTGAATTACACTCTCCACTGAACTCTCTAGAGCAATGGCCCCAATAGAATTAATATGAGAAATCTGCCCGGCCCCGCAACTAAGATGTAGAGTTATGTAAATAATACAATCTACAAATAACTAGTACAAACTACAAACAATTGGAGCATCTAAAGAAGTATCGTGTAATGTGATTGCTTGTGAATTACACGCGTCCCCCGTACTCTAGAGCAATGGACACACTTTATTTAAAATATGTTACTTAGTATGAGTGTGAGAATGACAGATTCAATTTATGGAGAAACATATATGAAATCATTCCGTCCCATCCCAAGGAGCTGCTAAACAGTAGTGAATCGAGCAAGTAGAGGGACCGTGAATACAATATTGATGGCTAAAAAAACTGCTCACACGTAGTAAGTCTGTTAGTGAACCTTTTACCGATACGAGCGAATCTGACGGGCTCGACATTACTAGTTGGATGAGTGTCAGGATTATCAAAATCAATCGATTATACCATGAACTAAATATCCACCACGTGGTTCTAAAGAAATCTGTCTTCTGGAGATTTCTTATGGAAAGCGCTGTACAATTAAATCTTTCCTCTTGAGTTAGACATCACTAGAAAAGATCTGGACTGTAGGAGCTGTTACAGTAAATCCTGAGGGAGAATGCAGTATAAGTATAAAGAAGTATAGCTACAAAAGTCATGTACGCTGTGGGAATCTAATATCTTATCCCTCACCCAGAACCATGTCTTATCTTTAAGTAATTACTCGAAGTAATTACTCTTTGAGTGCGTCTAGGTTACTCACTCAGGCTACTCAGTATTTTTCTGACTTCCGATCAAAGCTTCCAGCTTGAATTCCGAATTTAAGTGTCAATTAATCAGTGCTCAACTCGGTGATATATAACAAACACGTACCCTGAAGTGAAGCTTTTGTGTTACAGCTTTTATTGTGGTTTCCATAAAAGTGATATACAAAGTTGATGCCCTGAAGTACGTAAAGAAACGACCTTTTTATCAGCTCTGTACATATCTTGCGTCTTTATCGTGAAGCTGCTAGTGAGCTGCAGGAAAGAACGAACATAAGGACAATAGGCAAAATGTTACTTTGGCAAAAATTCCACCTTCAGAACTCAGTCTGACCAGCACAAAGAAGGTTACATCGACTTGTGAATGAAACGGCCATGATCGTGGACTTGTCCAACACGTGAGCCCCGGGATCTTGCCGGACTTATGGAAGAACAACGATCGGGTTCCAACCAACACTGGTTCACAATAGTATAGTAGGGGTTTCACTTAGCCCACGTTTGCCACCGTAGGGGGATGCCTATGGGATGTCCCATAGATTGGTGTGACAGCTCAGCTCAGTGTCAACTTACTCATAGTATAGTCAATACTAATATTTTGTTCTCACAAGCCACAAGTATACTTTTCTGAAATGCTTGAAAGTGAAGTCAAACATATACTTGTCACCAAATCTTAGTTTGTTTATTATCTCATGTTTAACATTTTGGGCAGAAAACACTCCAAGAAAGTATAATACCACCCTTTGTGGTGCACTACAGCAAAAAGAAAATCACAAAACTAATCACTTCCAATCTAAAATCTAGCTGGGATTTCTCCTCAAGGTGATGGTTCATCCAACTTTGAGTGCCATTCCATTCCAAAGATGCAATACTTGCAAATGTATTCTACCCTTCCCAAAAGGCACAACTTGCAAGACTAAGCTTCATGCTACTTCTTGTCTAAATTTTTTGATTCCATAGTAGCACCTGCACAGTGAGCTTCCCAATCCACTTGTTGCACGAGTTCACTCCTCTGAATTCTTCATGCACACCCTAATCAGGGGCGAGTACCTGCTTGGCACTAAGCATTGAAGACCTACTGTGAAATTCCTCACCTCTATTCTTGATTAGACATTGAAATAACATGCAAAACGTAGTACATAGAACTTGCAAAGAAGTAAGAGCACTCTTTAGTTGTAATCAAAGCTTGTACTACACAAAAGAATGAAGGAACACTAGTGACAACAGCACTGAGCCTTATGTACAAGTCCGGCCCCAAGCCAAAGAGATCAGATTCCCAAGTGAATCCTGAGAAATATGAGTCTAAATTGTCTATCACTAATTCTATTATCCTAATCATTTTACAAATGATTAGGTTCCTAAAGGGTTATGGGAGATATCATACTCCACCTAATCTATTTTTAGTGTACAACCCTGAGTAATTGTACAAACTTGAGAGCCCTCCTCTTCAAGTATTTACAACTTTGAGTGCAATACAATTCCTAGGGCACTTGTCCTCAATGCTATACAACTCCAAATGCCACTTAACTTTGAGTGTAGTCCTCTAAAATACATATTATGTCAAGTGCAGGCATGACTGGCCTACACAGAGTATTCTACTACTGTACAGCTCTGAGTACCTAACCCTTAGTAAAGACTGTGTATCTAATCAATTGGTCTGTCTGGGTTTGATACCTAGCTATCTCCAACAGGAAGGTCTGATATACTTCATTGAACTTCTTATCCAAATGTTGTTTCAAGTGCAAGGACAGATTGTTCATGTGCTCCTCCTCATAGACCTGATTTTGCAACATCAGATTTTCATCTTCAATTTGTGGCATTTAGTCCTCAAGGCCTACACTACACCTTCTTCCTTTAGCATCTCCATGAACAAAGCATGGGTTTCTTCCAATCTGTTCATTGCCTTCAATTGATCTTCCTACCTTTGCTTCAATGGCTTGCTCCATTTGGCCTTCTGTTCCTCTAGTACTTGGAGGCTTTCCGCATGCTTCACTCTTTTTTTCCATTTCCTCCTTACTAAGGCATTCCAATTGAGTTGCTACTTCCATCTGGTACTCATGTATCTTCAGCTCCAACGTTGTCACTTGGTCATGCTTCTCTTGCAAGGCACTCCAAGTGTTGTCTACTTCCTGGCACTTGCTGCAAAGTTGGTCTTTGTCTTCCTTTTTGAATTGATCAAATTTGAGGGCAGAGTGCTTTCCAATCCCCCTTGAGCCTCTTGGTCTTGGATGCCTAATGATCTTGTTTGTTCTCAACAATGGCACTTCTACTCTTTAACTCCTGGTTTTCTTGCTGCAAGGCACTTAACTTCAAAGCCTCTACCTTGTACAGGTCTTTGGCCTTTGCCGCCTCCTGATTCACCAAGTCCTCTTTAGACTTCTAAGTGTAAACTTGCTTGTGCATGGCCTTGATCAGCATGGTGTAGTCCAACACATCAGGGTACTTGGCTTGGTATTGGGGCAGTAATATTTCTATCAATTGCAGTGTAGGGGCCCATTGAGTGGATGATGAAATTTGAGCCATCCTGCACTTGCATAGACTTGGGTGTTGTAGGTGCCTCTTGCACTTCAGGTGTAGCCTCAGGCAGATCTATTACAATGCCAATTTACTCCTCTTCTTTGGCATTTTTTGTGATGCAATCTTCTTCCTTTGTGTGATCATCAATCCCTTTTCCTTCTCTTGGCCAAAGTTCTTGGTTCTTCAAGCACTCGACCCAATCTTGCACTTCTACCTTGGCTCCTTCTTCTTGAAATTTGGGACTCAAAGGTGCTTGCTTAGGCACTATCTCTTCTTCTACCATGTGTTCTTCTTCATCTACAAGGCCTTCATCCATGTCCTGGTCATGCACTTGGGGAGCAAACTGAGCATCCACCCAAGTTTCTTCTCCTTCTTCATTATCTCTTGAGTGATCCTTGTAGAGTGAAGGACCCTTGTTCCTCCTCATCTTCATTAGCCTCAATGTCCTCAACTTCATCTTCCAGAGAGGACACTTCAACAATTTGGGTACTTGCTTTCAACTTCTTGCCTAGAGGAAGAGGTTTCTTGTTTGGGGTGGTATTCTTCCTCTTTGGAGCCTTAAGTAGGGCCGATTCTTCATCTACAAGCACAAATTGGCATGCCTCTACAAATTTCACATCTACCAGCCAATACTTAGCAACTTGGGTAGGTCCTTTAGGTTGTTCTTCAAAATAACCTATAGGATGAAAATGGGTAAGGAGACTCTTCTTCTTTTCCATGATTAGTAGGTTCATCCCCATGTAGTATTTCACTACAATAGGAGCAAGATAAGTGGCTCTTCCTTTGTCTTCAAAATCCTTGTGCAGAAGTTTGCACTACTTGTCAAACATTTCAGCCCAATCTATGGGCTCTCATGCTTACATATAATCAAAGAACAATGCTTGGCTATTGGTTCAGTAGGTTGTTTGTTTCTATTTGAAGAGCTTCATAATTGCCTCTATAATGGCTCTTTTGGTAGGGTCCTTTTAACTAGCTACACTCCATCCATTGCTTTTGGAGTGCTTCTATTGAAGTGGCTCTTATCTTGGGGGTTTAGCTGCTTGTTTGCAAATTTGGTATCTACTGTAATTGCTCCTATAACCCTTGGAAAATGATCACTAGAGTATAGCACAAGATCTAAAACCTTGCATTAGAGTCAAATTATCAACAAGGTAATGGGCTCTCCGGCATTGGGAGGTTTGGTTGTGAGATTGGATAGCATCCAAAGTGCAAAAGACAATTCAAAATCCACCTCACCTACCGGCACTCCAAATCTTCCCTCATCACTCTAAGTGCTATTCCATCCTCAGGCACTCGGGGCCATTCTACACATCTTTGAGTGCTTCTCATCTCCTTTGTAACATAGCTTGGCTTGCCTCCCTGATACTTGGCCTTGGAGCTCATGTGGCCTCCAAATTCATTCTTCTTGTTAGCACTTGGGATTATCCTTCATCACTCCAAATATCTAAACATGTTGCAAGTAGGCCGGTCTACTAGTACTTGAGGGATTATCCTACATCACTCCAAGCATGTGAACATCTTGCAAGTAGGCAAGCCTAAAACTACTTGGGATTATTGTACATCACTCCAAGTGCTTCTCCCATGCTTGCTAGGGTCACTCTTCCAAGTACCTCTCCATCTAAGGCACTTCTCCCAATATTTCTATCATTCTTCTTGGTTCTCTTAGCACTTAAGCTTGATATGATCAATAAAAGCAAATTTTTAAGAAATGGGAGCACCACATGCCCCCTCCCCCATGAGCATCTGAGCATCCTCATGAAAAAAGGAATTATTCTTGTAATCACTTAGGCAAAGTACTTTTGTACTTGCAATCCATTCAATCAAGTTGCAAAAAAGTTACCTTTTAGTCTACAAGTTGAAGTGATCCATACATAGCATTGATTTACCTTATATGATCCCATCCATAAAAAATGGAGTTTTCCTAGAAAGAACTTATTCCAACTATCATACAATAGCACCAAATCCTCTTGCACAACCTAAACAGATTTGATCCTCTTGTCATGGGTATTCCTTCCTTTGTTGTTGATTCTCCTTTGTGCACTTGCTCAATTCTTCCCTTTTGTTTGTTAGATCCGTAAGGTGTTGAAGTCAGAATGATGGACTATCGTCTATTAGCATGCACTCTTCATAGAGTACTCAATAGGTGAGTACTTTGAATTCCATTGGTATGATGGGAAGCCATAGGTTAAGAAGTATGGTGTCTGCTTGGTGGTAATCTTCTTTGTAGTGCGGTATGTCCACAATGTGGCAGGTAGCTTGGTATCCCAATCATAAGTGTAGTTAATAGTGACCTTGATAGGAATCTTATATAGAAGCCCATTGGGAGTAAGGATTGTAAGGAGTGATCTTCCTATGCTTAATTTGAAAATACTTCATGAGAGACTCTACCAAGCTATTTAGGAAGTGCACTCCTCTATCACTGAATCCAAGGGATAACCATACCAAGAGATAATGCTGCAAAAAAATAATTCAGCCACTATGTTAGCATCATCCCTCTGAGTAGCTTTGGCCTCTACCATCTTTGTGGCATCATCAGTACAAACCAAAATGTACCTATTTTTGGTAACCTTTGTGATGGGTTTGATTGGTCCAACAAAGTCTATCTCCCACTTCTCAAATAGTGCTAATGGTAGGATGAGACATAGCAGCCATTGTGTTGATAGAGTAGGTCTTCCAATCCTCTAACACACATTGCACTTCCTTATGTAGTCATGTACATCCTTGTACATTGTTGGCCATCAATATCTGGTTTCCAATATCTTCTTCATAATTTTCTTCAACACAAAGTGCCCTTCTAAGTGAAGTGATTGTATTACTCCTCCAACTTTTGAGGCTTTCTGACAAGACCAAAGTACTTTGTCCAGCACCAACTTGAACAAGAAGTTCCCCTTGATCTGATATGGTCCCATCTTGTGTATGAATACTGCACATTGCTCCAGATCCATCTCAAGAGTGCATTGCAAGTTGCATAGGGACCGGTACTCCTCCAGGTACCTTGTTACTCAATCTGTTGTGATATGAAACATCTCTTTGTTGGGAAACTCATCTCCTATATCTTCAATCTGGTCTTGAGTTTTGATCTTGGAGAGGAAATCAATGATACAATGTTGCACTCCTATACGGACCTGCACAATGTAAGTGAATTCTTGCAAGAGGAGTATCCATCTTGCAATGCACCCAGAAAGGTCAGCCTTCTTCACTAGATGTTGTAGTGAAAGATTGTGGTACCCACATTTTTTGTTTTTAATGAGTTTTAAAGAAGTATGTGGTTAAAGCCAAAGGAAGGCTACACGGGAAGGAATAAGAAGAATCATGTGTTTGGCATAGACATGAAGTTGACTTTGGGTCAAGCACACAGAAATATGAATCCAAAGATAGAGGACTTCATATTGGGATGCGCAACCTGATCTGAAGAACCTGTATCAAATTTTCCTTGGGTTCAGCCAATCAAGAAAGTACATGGGAAGAAAGTGATTACCTTGGGATCAAGATGACCTTGAGAGTGATAGGTAACCAACCTGAAAAATTGGTGAGTAAATGGGAGATTGATTGAAGAATGACCAGCAAAGGATATAAAATTAAGATTTTGACAAGGAAGTGCTGCAATGTCTAGAAGATATCCACTTCCTATTCAGAGTTGTCCCCAAGGAATGCAAATTGCAAGCACATAAGAGGAGTGGGTTAGAGTCTAAGGTTTGATTTTTCATAAATAGAGAGTGAGGAAGCACACAATGGCCCTAAAGGGAAATAAGCTGAGTGCGGTGAGAGGTCTTTCATTGATTAGATGTAGTGGCAAGGATCAAAGTCTTGACCAGACTTTGCATCACTTTTCTAGCCTAGAACTAGAGTTTGAGCTTTCTAGGGTTCATGGCAAAAATTGCTACCAGCAAGTGAAGAGACGGGCCCAAGCATGAAGGGAAGAGAGGAAATCTGGCTTGATGGACTGAGTTGGATTGGAGATTAGTCATGGGGAGAGAAGTAAGAGGAGTCGCTTTCTATTGGAAGTGTGAGTCTTTGGAAGAAACTACCGAGGTGAGGAATTCTTTCAGTAGACCTCACATCAAGAATAAGCATAAGGTGGATAGTTATAAAGACCTTGTACAAAGGAGGATTGTTAGTAAAATGATGGCTATGTTCAACCTAGAGCAAACCATCTATGTAACAATACAACATGCAGTATTCTTCCACCAAATGTTTGTAGGAGAGGTGGTAGATTGGGCAAAGTGTTTGCATCAATGAGTCGGTCAGATGATTTCTAATTGGATAATGGATATGCCACCCCACTATTTTTTACCCTTTGTAGCCTACTTCTACTTTGGATTAAACCTACTTAGCTCGCAGGAGAGAGGACAGATGGTGTCCTACTTTCAACCCGACTTAGAAAGAGAAGCAGATGGAGATGAACAATATTACATCAAGCAAGTGCATGAAGGCAATGACTACTACTTGAAGAGTGGTAAAGAGAGGATAGTGGTAGTAGAGATCCCCATGCCAAGAAAGAGAAGTAGACTTAAAGGACAAATAACGCCAGTGCAGCTCCATAAGAAATGAAGATTGAATTGGAGGCCCACACCAATAGCAGTGAAGGAATTGTCTTTGGAGGATAAATCAGAAGGAGAAACCAAGTTGAAGGGTGAAGCCTTAGGAGTAGAAGAAGAATTCACACTGGAGAGTGGAGAGTCTAGTAGTGGCAGTGAAGGAGAGGCCAAAGTTCAGCAATCAAGAGAAGGGATTGTTAGAGAAGAGGAGCGGGAGTTTCATGAGGCAATTGACCACATGGAAGGAGGAGATGAGCCCTATTTGGAGTTGCCGGCAGTCAAGTTGGAAGATGAACAAGTAGTAGAGGTTGCCTTGGTATTTCCAAGAGCAGCAAGATCAAAGAGGAGTGCTCAAGCTGTAGTTACAAGACCGGGCAAAGTCAAAGACAAAGAGGAGAGCCCGGAGAGTGAGACATTGAAAATACAAAGATTTCATCTTTGGTATAAGGCACCAGATGAAGAAGCACCTACCAAAGAGAAAGACATCAAAGAAGATGAAGGAAGATATGTTGGAATTGAATATCTATCAAAGGTTGTTTGTCCTTGTTGGTACATCTATAGCAAAAGGAAGTAGAGCTAAGGAAAGATCATCTTGGAGTGAATGATGAGTGTGGAGTGGTAAGGCACTGGAGTGAAGAGACCTTGGAGTTAAGGAGTAAGCTAACTTGAGGAGAGAAAGAAGCCAAAGAACTTTGGGCTAAAGCGATTCTTTGGAGGAAAAACTTGGATACCTTGCAAGAGAACTTTGTAAAGTGTAGTGAAGAATTAAAAGAACATAAGATTAAGGTGTTGATTGAGAAGATGAAGTGAGAAGTTTCCAATGCAAGGGTAGAAGTAATACACTCTAAGGCAATTGTGGCAATGATGGAGCAAGAGCTAGAGAGTTTGAAGAAGAGTGCAGCAGAGAAGGATCAAGCCTAGCAACAAGAGTTGGCAGATTGACATTGGGAAGAAGAATGATTGCAAGGGTTGATCAGAAGTGTCAAAGGTCAATTGGTCTAGTATGTGGAAGAAAAGGAGGTACTAAAGGCCAAATTCAAGGATAAGCTGACAATGTACTGGAACAATTAGAAGTAGAGAGAAGTAAGGAGAATGTAGTTCTGAGCGTGGAGTCAAATGTAGTAGGAGCAGTCGTGAAACAGTTGAAAGTGATGCTAAGTACTGAAGCTGAGGTTAAGTTAGAAGAAGCAAGATTGCACAAATTGAAGTTGTTGGTTTAAGAGACAAGAAGAAGGAAAGTGAAGGAGGTGGACTTGAACAATCTGTTGATTTGCTTGAGAGATTGAGTAGATAGGAAAATATTAGAAGTAGGAGATAATGTCTATCTTAGATTAGATTTTGTTAGATCAAACTTAAATAGAGTTTTTAGTGAGGTGAAGGTGGATAAGAAGTCTGAAGTCATGAAAGTAGAAGTGCAAGTATCTTTGGGTGAGTTGCTTGAGATATTAGAGAGAGTGGGTTAGTTGATAGAGAAGTAGATAGATTATCCATGACTTCAATTGCAGTTCAGACTAAAGAGATAGTAGAAATAGTGGATGAAGGAGTAGTATTAGATAGACTTGAAGAAGGGGAAATATGCAAAGGAACATTGGGTTTGGAAGCCAAAGTTAAGGTTGACATTGGATTGGAGAAGTAACAAATTTGAGATTTGAAGAGGCAGATATGAAGAAGTGGTGTGTCATTTTGGATCTGTAGGTTGGTAAAGTTGTTATTTAATGGTATTTTTGTTAGTAAGTATCAAAGTGCTTTGCTTATTTAAAAGAGATATTGGTAGAGCTTTGTTGTTCCATATTTATGTTTTTGAGTAAATCAAAGTGATATAACTTATTGCTCGTTGTTTAAGCTTAATTTTGAGTATCAATTCTTTGTTTATGTCTGTGAGTGTTGGGAGAAGTTCAAAGTGCAAATCTGAGTGTTGGATGTTGGATTCCACATCTTTGGTTTCATTCTATGTGTTTGATCTTGAGTGTATAGCAATCAAAGCAATGCCTTGATGGATGTGTGAGGAATTGTAGTGTTGGTGGTATTTGGCATTTGTGAGTGCAACACTAGATTGATGCAAAGCAATTTCAATCAAGGAAATTGTACCTTCAATGGAGGGGTGGAACAAAATTCTGAGGTGAAGTTGTTTAGTAGTGAAGTAGCCTTCTTTGAAAGAGTCTGAATCATCACAATCAAAGTTTATTTGGAAAGAATTGGAAAATTGTGATGATGAGTGTGATTTATTTGTGACAAGATTGTGAATCAGTGCTTGTTACTCTCTTTTGAGTATTATTTTACTTGAGAGATTAAAGACACAACCAAGAAGAATTATTTGTTTTTGTTTTACTTTGTATTTAACCATTTCTAACTCATATCTTTGTGGGAACAAACTTTACTTACTGATTGCCGCAAACGTGATACTTGCGGAGTTGTCACATGATTTTTGGCACTACTGCTAGGGATACAAATCTAGGGACTGGAAGAATATAAAGCCAAATCTGAAACTGGGTGTCCAACCAATTTGAATATTTGCATCAAGAGAACAATAGGAAGAGCGAGTTTGAAAACAATCTTTGCACCGTGAAGAAGAAGAACACCAAAAGAGCCAAATACATTTGATGAAGCTGAGAAGGATGCATTAGATTTGCAACTTCTTCATGAATTTCAAGAAGCCTTAAAAGACCTTAAACAAAAGAAATGAGAGATTGGGTGGAAAGGCTACTTTGCATCTCCAAATCCCAAGAAGAAGAAAGATGCAAGCGAAGCATATTCATTGTGACCCAATACACCGACTTCCTTAAGAGCTATCAAGGGAGCTGGTTTCATTAAAGAATTTATTTGTGAGAAGACAACACAAATTTTGACAAAAGAAGAGTGTCAATATCTTCTCCATATGATGCCTCAACTTGTACAAAGAGATCTTAAAGAGCCATCTGAAGATATTGAATCTCTGTCTTTGACTCAGGTTGAAGTTGACATACCCATAGAAGAACAATTTGTCAATAAAGATCCTACTTTGAAGTTGGTGAATCCTTGGGCTGAATTTGACAAACAATCATCAACTAGTACCTTGGGTCCATCAAGCCCCACATTACCGTAGCCTGTTCCTCAAAGTTACAAAATGACTTTGTTACCCATTACTCAATATGCCTATCAAATGTATAAGGAGACAGAACAAGATGAAGATCTTGATCCTCCAAATTCATTGAAGAATTTGGAGTCATATCCTTTGCCAATAAGGACCATGACTCTACTAACTAGCTGCACATTTTTCCAAGTATGCTCCAAAAGAAAGCTTGAAGTTGGTATACTCACGTAACCTAAAAGGGGTTCTGACTAAACGATTGGGCAGACTTGAGAAACAATTTCTTGGAACGATTCCAAGAAGTTGATTACCATACAAGTGTCTTTGTGGCACTCAATGATTTGGATCGGGGGAAGAAGAAGAATAAGTTGAGAGACTACTCTAAGTGGTTCATGGCCCTGTTGACTCGAGTACCAAAGCAATCCGGTGTGATAGGTTACTCCAATACCCAAGCCATCACTTGGTTCCTTGATGGATTTTCACCAAAAATTTGGATCTTTGCCAAGGAGAGGAATGTAACTTCCTTGAACAAAGAACTCAAACATGTTGCTAGATACAAGGCGGCCCACTCTCATTCTCTTGGTAATTGAAGAAATTAGGAGAAGAAAGGCAAGAAGCTGAGATGAAGAGCTTCTCGTAGTACCTCCTCTTCTTTGGAAGAATCTTCCACAACTTCTAGTTCTTCTTTTGAATCCAAAAAAAGAATCAAAGCCAAGAAGAATACAAAGGCAAGGAGGAAAGAAACCATTGATACCCCTAGCAAAAGTTGTAAATAAGACAAACACTAAGCTGGAGACTCTTATAAAAGAGTTTGCATACTTTAAGATCCAAATGATTAGGGGAAAAGACCAAAGGAAGCCTCCTTCATTTGGCAGATCCAATGTAGGGTGTACTCTGTGTGGTAAATCAGGCCATGCTAACACAAAGTGTTTGACCTGCAATGCATTTCCAATGCAACAAATTGATTGGGTTCTAAGATGGGACCAAATTGAGGATGGGATTGTACCATATCCAAGAGGTACAGTCTTAGGCAAGCACATTGTACCAAGGTCCAAGGTATGAACGCAGGGAGTATAACAATAATGCTCTCCAACAAAGACCACCAATAGGTAGCCAAAACATGCCTCAAAATGTTGCATTGGAGGCATGTTATAGTTGTGGCTCTATGGGCCATTGGTCTCCAAATTTCATTGAGCCAAGGCGTTAGGTTGGGTATGTTCCACTCTGTGGAAATTGCAATGGTTTGGGCCACATGAGAAATTAGTGCCTTCAACCACCTAACTCAAAGCTGCAGATGCAGTATATACAAACCCCAACTGAGCATGCTGCACTCCAGGCAAAAGGGGATACTAATGTAAATTGTATAACGCTTGAGGAGAAGAGACCTCAAGAAGGGAGTCTGGCTTTGGAAGGAGAATGGCTGAACCTCAAAATTTTGAAAGTTGAGACATGCTTAAGAATGAAGAAGTGTGATCCCAAAGAAGTGAGTACTACTTCTTCATCTTCATGGAAGGCAAAGAGGTTGTGCCCAAAAGCTATTCTTTTTGCAAAGGAGGAGAAAGTTCTAGCCAAAGCCAATGCCAAGGCTTTGCAAAAAGAAATACAAGAGGCAACACAAAGAACTCGGGAGATGAGTTTGGAAGAAAGTACAAAGATGGAGCTATAATGTTTTTGGTTGACACCAGATCCAAGCCAAGGTGGGTAAACTCAAAGAACCTTGGGTCAAGAGCACCGGTACTCCGGTCACCATCATGAAGCATCCCAAAGTCCAATTTGAACAAGGAGAGACTTCTAACCCAAAGTCAAAGGTGAAGTTGGGAGGAGTACCTCAATATGATATTGTGGTAGACCTAGCACCCATGAATGCTCATGTCACATTTAAGAAATTTTGAAATTTGTGGACCAAACCAAGAGATGGACTTTGGACATATTGCCAAACATTACTATGATCATTAAAGGAGTGCCCCTTTAAGTTGAATTACATTATGTTGAGACCAATGGCCAAGACTGGTTACCCATTGTTGATTAGAAGACCCTAATTATACAGTGCCCAAGTTGTTGTGGATAGGCACAGTAGAAGTTGAGGTTTAAGGACATCTTGTCCAAAGATCAAAAGCTAGTGATTGTGAGTTGGACAAAGGTTCCACACCTTAGGGAAATGACCTTTTTAGAAGATGAAGATGAATCCAAAGATTCTTTGTCTTTGTCTTCAGAAGACTTAGATGAAGAGGTCTAAGTAAATTACTTGGAATGCTACAAGGTAGAGGTCAAAGACAAAGACCCATATGACATTTCTTTGGGTGAAAACAATTTGGAGGAAGGGGATTTGACTGTTGTTTGACTCGGGCTAAGCTGAGTTAGTCATGTGGAAAGAGTCATCAACCGTGATGACTGTCAAGACATTGTCTCGGCCAAAGGTAAATTTTGAAAATTTTGAAGACAGTCACTTTGGAGGAGTTGGCAAGATACACTGCCATGTTTATAGAGTACCAAGATATATTTGCCTAGTCAATTGATCAAATGCTAGGTATTCTACAACAATTTGGAGAACATCAGATTGATCTGATTGAAGGTGTAGTTCCAAATTGGCAAAGAAAATATTGCCTGAACCTGAAGTACTCACTCTTGTAAAAGATGAGATTGACAAGTACTTGGGGGTCAAGATAAATTTTCCAGTCTTGAGCAGTGAGTGGGTTTCCCTTATTATCCTTGTTCCAAAGAAGAAGCATGGGAAGACTTGCGTGTGCCAAGACTTCCACAAGCGGAATGCAATTACAATGAAGGATCATCATCCTTACCTTTATCGATACAATTTTGGACCAAGTAGTTGGTCATCCTTGCTATAGTTTTCTAGATGGGTTTTCAAGCTATAATCAAGTATCCATTTGAGAAGAAGACAAGGACAAAACCACATTCACTATCAAGTGGGCACTTTTGCTTACAATCAAATGCCCTTTGGATTGTGTAATGCTCCCACTACTTTCTAGCAAATGATGAATGCAATCTTCAAAGATTTTGTGTGTAAATTTATGAAAGTCTTCATTGATGATTTTTGTGTGTTTGGGCAAAGAGAAGTATATTTGGATTACCTTTGCCAAACTTTTGAAAGGTGTTGATTTGCTGGCTTGTAATTTCACATGGAGAAATGTCTCTTTGGAATGAAAGAAGGAATTCTTTTGGTACATTGGGTCTCAAGCCAAGGTATTAAAGTTGATGTCAAGAAGGTAGAAGTAATCTCAGCTTTGGAATCCCCTAAAAACATTTGGGAGCTAAGGGCCTTCTTGGGACATGTTGAATACTATAAACACTTTGTACCAAACTATGAAGTGCTTGTTGCACTCCTAACAAAGCTTTTGAAGAAGTTCAAAGACTACTTGTGGGAAGCAAAACAACAAGAAGCTTTCCAAGTGTTGAAAAAGAAATTGGTTGGAGCACCAATTATGAGGGCCCCAAATTAGAGTACCTCTTTTCATGTGTATGTGGTGGACACTTTGTCCATGGCAATCAGAGTAGTCTTAAGTCGGAAGGACAAGAAGAAGAAAGACTATCCAATTTACTATGCCAACTGACAAATTTTTGTTGTAGAAAAAACTTATTTGACAATTGAAAGAGAAGCACTAAAATGGTATATGCTTGCACAAAGTTTCACCACTTGTTGGGATACAAGTCTGTCTTCTATGTGGACCATTATGCTTTACAACATTTGGTAAAGAAGGCAAATTTGTCCAAACAAATTGCAAGGTGGATCTTGTTGTTACAAGAATTCACATACACTATACAAGTAAGGAAGGAAGCTTTGCATTTGAATGCATGCTTCCTATCTAGGTTAGAAACTCAAGACCAAGATCTGGAAGTCAATGATCAATTTCTAGACAAAGAGTTATATCATTTGATGGCAATGAAAAGTACAAGGTATGCAACCAAATATCACTATCTGCATACTTGCCAATGTCTTGAGGGATTGGACCCAAAGTAGAAGGTAGTCTTCCTCAAGAAGATGGGACCATACTAGCTAAAACACAACATCTTGTTTAAAATGGGCAAAGATGAAGTACTTTGGAGATGCTTGGAAGCATATGAAGTTGAGGAGTAATTGAGTCCTTATACTCAAAAGCATTGAGAGGACACTATGCCTTGAAGAATACTATAAAGAAAATTCTTTCATTGGGGTATTGGTGGCCTACAATGTACAAGGATACTCATGCCCATATCCAAAGTTGTGATGCCTTTCAAAGAACAAGAAAGCCAATGGCTACTTCCCAATGGCCTTTGAGACCAATTTTGCCATTGGCCCCATTTGAGAAATGGAGAATTGATTTTGTGGATTTGATTCAACCAATGACCCAATTCATGAGAAGAAATACATCTTGGTTTGCATTGATTATGCTACCAAGATGGTTGAAGCCAAGGCAACTTGGAGATATAATGCAGAAAGAGTAGTAGAATTTTTCTACCGAAACATCATTTCATGTTATAGATGTCCTCTAAAATGAGTTAGTGATGGGAGGACTCATTTTTTGAAATCAATGGTGGAAGCACTAACCAAGTACTTCCAGATTAAACATTGGAAGATGAATCCTTACAATCCAGAAGCAAATGGATATGTGAAAAATTTGGCATATGGTGACGGTCAATTATGCCTACAATTGGGACACAAAGTTACATGCAGCTTTATGGGCATATAGAAACACCAAAAAGGTCACCACCAAACAAACTCCATACTTCTTGACATACAGATTGCATCTCATACTACCAGTTGAATTTGAAGTATGGTCATATCATATCCTTTATGAGGAATGATTGTCGGAGGAAGAAAGTCAAGATCTTTGGATCCATCAACTAATATGGTTAGAAGAAAAAAGAGATGATGCAATGCAAACTATGAAGGAAGTAGAAGATCAGTGGAAAGTCAGGCATGATAAGCGCATAAAGCCTATTGCTGTTTAGGAAGGCAATTTGTTGCTATTATATGACAATTGCCAAATATTTTTTCCAGGCAAGTTGCACTTAAGGTGGATGAGCCCATACCATGAAATTCACATTTATGACAATAGCTCTAATCAACTTGTAGACCTGGAAGGCAATCCATTTTCCACTCTAGTGAATGGGTGGAGAGTTCAAAAATATTGGACCGTGGACTTGGACTTATACAAAGAACCCAAAGTTGATGTTTGCGAGGACGCTCACATTTGAGGGAGGGGGTATGTGGAACTCACATTTTTTGTTTTTAACAAGTTTTAAAGAAGAAGTGCATGGTTAAAGTTGAAGGAAGCTAAACAAGGAAGGAATAAGAAGAATTGTGTGTTTGGCATGATCCAAAGTCAACCTCAGGTTAGAGTCAGAAGGACTCGGGTCAAGCAAATGGAAGTATGAAGCCAAAGATAGAGGACTTCATATCAAGATGTGCAACTTGATCCAAAGAACCTATAACAACTTTTCCTTGGGTTCAACCAATCAAGGAAGTACACAGGATGAAAGTGACTACCTTGGGATCAAGATGACTTGAGAGTGACAAGATGTGACAACCCGGCAAATATCACTTTTATGGTAATCGGGTAAGTAAAGTTCATTCCCGCAAAGATACAAGTCAGAATTGGTCAAATACGAAGCAAACAGTAACAATGTAGTTCTTCTTGGTTGTGTCTTTAATCTCTCAGGTAGAAACCACACCCAGAAGAGAGTAACAAGCACTGACTTGCAGTCTTGTCACAAATTAACACTCCATAATCACAACTCCTTCAAATCTTTCCAAACAATCTTGATTGTGATGATTCAGGCTATCCAAAAACAACACTTCATTGCAAAACAACTTTGCCTCAGAATTGTGTTCCACTTCTCCACTGAAGGCACAACTTCCTCAATCAAAATTGCTTCACATCAACCTTGCACTGCACTCACAAATGCAGAATACTACCAACACTACAATTCCTCTCAGATCTGTCAAGGCATTGCTTTGATTGCACTTCACTCAGGATCAAACACACAGAATGAAGATCACGGCTACGGAATCCAACATCCAACAAGCACACTGACTTGCACTTCAAAATTCTCCAAACACTCACAAACACAATTACAAAGTTGATACTCGGAATCAAGCTCAAGCGATGAGCACTGCTTCACAGCACTTCGCTTTATCTATTCTCAGAAATAATGAGCATTGAACAACATTAGACTGCAAATGCCACTCTTAAATAGTGAATCAATTGACAGTTCTAACAACTATACCGTTCCACAACAACTTTTATAACTTGCAGATCCAAAATGACAATGCACCTCTTCATATCTGCCTCTTCATATCTCAAAACTATTACTACTCCGATCCGATATCTATTTCGTCATCAGCTTTCAAACCCAAACCCAAAGTAATTTTACTTTCTAATATTTTGTCCTCGGGTTTCATAACTCCTAATTGCTCCACTAATTCTAACACTTCTCCTTCTCGATCTGCAATTCCTATCATAATTAAGCCTTCTAAATCTCTATCTCCCAACCCACTCTTCTCTAAAGTGTCAAATGTCAAATCCAAAGACACTTGTACTCCTATCTCTCTTACCTCGGGTCTAACTACTATCAATTCCTTTACTAATTCTATTATGTCATCATCAAGAATTTTAATTGAAAGTATGAATACACTATCTACACCTTCAATTTGTAACCCACTTTCCCTTACTCACTCATGTAACTGAACCAAAGACACTTATTGTCTGATCTTGCACTTCGGGTTTATTCACTATTGTTACTTCTCCTTTCATTTCTATTCCATCTTCAATCTGAACTGAAATTGAAATCATGGGTATCCTAACTATCTTCTTTCCCTACTCTAACTTCATATGATCCCTCGGGCAAAACTCCCAAGGTCACCTTCACTGCACTCCAAGGTCCGGCTATCTCTGATTTAGTCATTTTTTTCTTGAGGCGAAGTCTCATGACCCGAAGTCATGTAAACCCAAAGTCCAAAATACAAAGTCCGAAGTAACATTGACCCGAAGACACCAAACTACTCTTCATATGTACTCTTGAAACTTCAAATGCTAGTAACTTCTTTTATAAAACTCCAAACTTTGCGATTTTGGTGACAATAGAAAGCCCTGAATGAGACGCTTCCAATGCAATATAGCACGCTTGATTTGGACTTGTGATCACTGAGATATAGCCCCCACAAGAATCCTGACCTGTAACCTTCATTCCGATGCGAAGAAATCCTCCTTCGGCGTCTGATCCAAGTTTTTACTCCTCTAACACGAAGTAAGCTTCTTTGGGTTTGATCCAGTCCAAATCATTCTTCCTTTTACATGAAGTTGACTTCCTTGGGTCTGATCAAAACACAAGTTTCCACTCATTTCTTCTCCATTTGGTTTCAATTTGGTTTAAGCATGACACTTCTTCTTCAAAACTCGTCCAAAATGAAAAATGTGGGTACCACACAAGAAACCAACCTACAAAATTAGTGGGTAAATGGGGAATTAATTGAAGAATAACTGATCAGCGAAGGACTATAAAATTAAGATTTTGGTGAGGAAGTGCTGCAATGTCTAGACAATATCTGATTCCTATTCAGAGTCATCCCAAAGGAATGCAAACTATGAGCATGCAACAGGAGTAGGTTAGAGTCTTGGGTTTGATCTTTGATAAATAGAGAGTGAGGAAGTACAAAATGGCCCCAAAGGGAAATACTTAGAGTGCAGTAAGTGGTTTATTAGATGTTTGTTTTTTTGTTGATTAGATGTGGTTGCAAGGATCAAAGTCTTGGCTAGACTTTGCATCACGTTTCCGGCCTAGAACTGGAATTTGAGCTTTCCAGGGTTCATTACAGAAATCATTGCCAGCAAATGCAGAGACAGGCCCAAGCATGAAGAGAAGAGAGCAAATCCGGCTTGATGGACCAAGTTGGATTGGAGATTAATCCTAGGGAGAGAAGCAAGAGTAGTAGGAGAAGTCATCTTCTATTGGAAGTATGACTCTTTGGAAGAAACTGCCAAAGTGAGGAATTCTTTCAATAGACCTCGTACCAAGAACATGTACAAGGTGGATAGTTATAAAGACCCAAATACAAAGGATGATTGTCAATGCAATGATGGCTATGTTCAAGCCAAAGTGAACCATCTATGTAATGATGCAATAGGGAATATTTTTCCACTAGATGTTTGCAAGAGAGGCGGTAGATTGGGCAAAGTGTTTGCATCAATTAGTTAGATAGATGATTACTAGTTGGAGAATAGATATGCCACCCCACTATTTTGTACCCTTTGCAGCCCACTTCTACTTTAGATTAAACCTACTTAGCTCAGAGGAGAGAGGATGGATAATGTCCCACTTTCACCCTGATTTACAAAGAGAAGCAAATGGGGATGAACAATATTATGTTGAGCGGGTGCATGAAGGCAATGACTACTACTTGAATAGTGGTAAGGAGAGGATAGTGGCAATAGAGATACCTATGCCAAGAAAGAGAAGTAGACCTGAAGGACAGATAATGCCGGTGCAACCCCAAAAGATGCAAAGATTGAATTTGAAGCCTACACTAGTAGAAGTGAAGGAATTGTCTTTGGAGGACAAATCAAAAGGAGAAATTGAGTCAAAGGGTGAAGCCTCAAGAGAAGAAGAAGAATTCACATTGTAGAGTGGAGAGTCTAGTAGTGGCAATGAAGGAGAGGCCAAAGTTCAGCAATCAAGAGAAGGGATTGTTGGAGGAGAAGAGTGGGAGTTTCATGAGGCAATCGACCATATGGAAGGAGGAGACAAGCCTGTCTTGAGTTTTCAGAAATTGAGTTGGAAGATGAACAAGTAGGAGAGGTTGCCTTGGTATTTCCAAGAGCAGCAAGATCAAAGAGAAGTGCTCATATTATAATTACAGGACCAAGCAAAGTCAAAGACAAAGAGGAGAGCTAGGAGGGTGAGACATAAAAAATACAAAGATTGTGTATTAGGCACAAGCCAAAGAATAAGGCTTAAGGCACCAGCCAAAGATGCACCTACCAAAGACAAAGAAGGAAGATACATCCGAGTTGAATATCGATCAAAGATTGTTTGTCCTTTGTTGGTTCATCTACAACAAAAGAAAGCAAAGCGGAAGAAAGATCATCTTGGAGTGAAGGATGAGTAGGGAGTGGTAAGGTATTGGAGTGAAGAGACCTTGGAGTTAAGGAGTAAGCTAACACAAGGGGAGAAGGAAGCGGAAGAACTTTGGGCTCAAGCAATTCTTTGGAGGAAAAACTTGGATACCTTGTAGGAGAAGTTTGTAAAGTGCAATGAAGAACTAAGGGAATAGAAGGTGTTGATTGAGAAGATGAAGTGAGAAGTTACCAATGCAAGGGTAGAAGTAATACACTCTAAGGCAATTGGGGCAGTGATTCTTGTAGGCAGAGCTAGAGAGTACGAAGAGGAGTGCAGCAAAGAAGGATCAAGCTTGGTAACAAGAGTTAGCAGATTGGCATCAAGAAGAAGAATAATTGCAAGGGTTGATCAGAAGTGTTGAAGGTCAACTGGTCAAGTATGTGGAAGAGAAGGTGGCACTGAAGGCCAAATTTTAGTACAAGCTGACAATGTACCGGAATGAATTGGAAGTAGAGAGAAGTAAGGAGAATGTAGTTTTGAGTATGGAGTTGGATGCGATAGGAGCAATCATGAAAGAGTTGAAAGTGATGCTAAGTACTGAAGTTGAGATTAAGTTAGAAGAAGCAAGGTTGCACAAATTGAAGTTGTTGGTGCAAGAGATGAGAAGAAGGAAAGTGAAGGAGGTGGACTTGAACAATCTATTGATTTTCTTGAGAGATTGAGTAGATAGGAAAATGTTAGAAGTGGGAGACAATGTTTGTCTCAAATTAGATTTTGTTAGATCAGACTTAGATAGAATTTGTAGTGAGGTGAAGGTGGATAAGAAGTCCAAATTCTTTAAAGTAGGAGTGCAAGTATTTTGGGTGAGTTGTGTGAGACATTAAAGAAGAGTGGGTAAGCTGATAAAGAAGTAGATAGATTACCCATGAATTCAATTGTAGTTCAGACTAAAGAATAGTAGAAATAGTGGATAAAGGAGTAGTATTAGATAGACCTGAAGAAGGGGAAATGCATGAAGGAACATCGGGTTTGGGAGCCAAAGTTGAGGTTGACATCAGATCGGAGTAATAAAAGATTTGAGATTTGAAGAAGTAGATACAAAGAAGTGGTTTGTCATTTCAAATCTATAGGTTGGCAAGTTGTTATAGAATGGTAATATTTGTTAGTAAATATCAAAGTGCTCTGCCTATTTAAAAGAGACATTCATAGATATTTGTTGTTTAGTATTCATATTTTTGAAGTTGAGTAAAGAGAAGTGCTCTAACTCAATGCTCATTGTTTAAGCTTAATTTTGAGTATCAATTCTTTGTGTATGTTTGTGAGTGTAAGGAGAATTTCAAAGTGGAAATCTGAGTGTTGGATGTTGGATTCCACATCTCTGATTTCACTTAATGTGTTTGATCTTGAGTGGATAGCAATCAAAGCAATGCCTTGATCGATCCGTGAGGAGGTGTAGTGTTAGTAGTATTTCAACATTTGTGAGTGCAACATTGGATTGATGCAAAACAATGTTGATTGAGGAAATTGTGTTTTATATGGAGAGGTCGAACAAAATTCCAAGGCGAAGTTGTTTTAGTAGTGAAGTGACCTTCTTCAAAAGAGTTTGAATCATCACAATCAAAGTTTGTTTAGAAAGAAATTGTGATTATGATTTTTTTGCAACAAGACTGAAAATCAATGCTTGTCACTCTCTTTTTTGTGTGGTTTCTACTTGAGAGATTAAAGACGTAACCAAAAAGAACTGTTTGTTACTGTTTTACTTTATATTTAACCATGTTTGACTCATATCTATGTGAGAACAAACTTTACTTATTGATTGCCACAAAAGTGATACTTGCCGTGTTGTCACAAAGATGATCTACAAGAAACACAAACTTGTAAACTAGAAAATGATGAAACTTGTAACCTAGAAATTTATTTGTATACATGCATACACCATTCTGAGTGCCTCTCTTTTTGTAGTGGTGTACCTTTTCTCAACATCTATAGTTGTCTACTGGCAAAAGAAATTGGAAAATCTTTCTTACTATTGTCCTTTTGACTAAGAACTACTCCTATTGCTGCTAAAGATGTATCTACATACACATGAAACAAGCTATCCCAATCAGAAGCTCACATGATAGGTGCTTCTACTAACTTGGTCTTCATTACTACAAGGCCTGCTCATATTATCTTGATCACACATACTCTTCTGATTTCTTTTGTAGTGTGGTGAGTGGTGCTGCCAAAGTTGCATACTATGCTATAAACCTCATGTAGTAAACTACATGTCCTAGAAAAGCTCAAAGTTCTCTCAAGTTCCTTGGTGCTTCCAAAGCCTTGATTGATTTGACCTTTTTGACATCTACCTCCGCACCTCTACTTGATACTTAGTGTCCAAGGAGTATCCCTTCACTCATGGCAAAGTAGAACTTCTCAAGTCTAAGGATAGCCTAGTGAATTGGCATCTATCCAATGTATTCCTAGGAAGGAAAGATGTCCCCTTCCCTTTCCAAAAACACATAAATTCTCTATGAAGATTTTGATAAACTTACTCAAGTAATCCTTAAAGATGACTCTTGTCATTCCTTGAAAAGTCACAAGTGCATTGCATAACCTGAATGGAATTCTAATTGTAAGCATAGGTGCCGCAATTGGTGGTGAAGGTAGTCTTGTCCCTATCTTTCTCTCAAATGGTCACTTGGTTGTATCCTAAAAATAACTCCAAGAAACTATAGCACTCATGGCTTGCAACTTGATCTGAGATTGTGTTTGTGAAGGGTAGAGGATGGTGATCCTTCTTTGTAGCTGCATTTAGCTTCCTCAAATCTTGACAAACTTGAATCTTTCTTGTCTTTTTCTTAGGTACCACCACAATAGAGGACACCAATTTGCTACTAAGCACAAGAAAGATTATGCCAGCTTGGAGATACTTATTTA
This sequence comes from Lunularia cruciata, assembly GCA_948567375.1. Taxonomy (NCBI): domain Eukaryota; kingdom Viridiplantae; phylum Streptophyta; class Marchantiopsida; order Lunulariales; family Lunulariaceae; genus Lunularia; species Lunularia cruciata. Next base: position 58,615,687 of record OX419760.1, on the reverse strand, counting down.
TTTCATCCTTTATTAGGAATGGGTACTTTGGGTTATTGGTTGTTATTGGTGTTGTTTGACTGGCACTATGCCTACTTCTAGATCAATGAAGTGATCACCAATTTGACATGGTATGCCACACATTTACTCGATCTTCCAAGCAAAGACATCTTGATACTCTCAGAATAGTGCCACATATCCTTCACATTCTTCCTATGACACATACTTAGAGAGCTTCAAGGCGTTCCCTTTTTTGCTACTAAGACCTCCTAAGAGTCATCTAGGTTGACAATGCCATCCACATGATTCATTCTGAGTAATGACATATTTTCCTCTTCCCTCTTTGGCCTCTTCCTTGATCTCATGGTACATCCAAGTGGTGCACTTCAACTTCCTCCTCTGATGTCATTTTGGAATAACTAGAAGTACTATCTATGTAGTCCTCTTCTAATGATAGGGTTTTTCTAAATGTGGACCTTCTTTCTAGCATAATGCCACTGACTTGGAATATGATTCCATAGGATCTTGGAAATGCAAGGTATGTTGGTGCCAATCTACACTAACTTGAGCACCATACAACCATGGTCTGCCAATTAGTAGTGGATAGCCTACTTTTTTCATGGGCAATGCATAATGAAATCTAAGGGAAATATCACTCCTCCAATAGTGGTCAGGACATTCAATAACATTCCCAAGGGTCCTCTTCATATTTGATAAAAAAATCTCAAGATGAAAGGAGTAGGTTCAAAGGTAGTATATCCTAACTTGTGAGCAGTATCTTCTATCATCACATTCACCCCAGATCCAAAATTGATAGATATAGATTGGATTATACATTCCTTGATTTCCAGTTCTACTTTTGGGGAGCCTAAGTCTTCAAGTTCTATCATGAAAATGGTTGGCACTTTAGGTAAGTTTCTCTTCTATACCTTTTGGAGTGCCAATAATAGTTGACACTTGTAGAGCTTGTTGTCTTCACACAACTACTTAAAAGTGATATCTGCATTGGCTGAAGCTAAGTTTGATACAATGGCATACTAAGTAACATCTACCAACATACTGCCTTTTCTTTGCTTCTTGCCAAGGACCTCCTTCCCTCCTTGAAATGAAATCTAACATTGTGAAAATAAACAGAAGTAAAGACATCATTGATGAGAAATACTTCCAGAAAACTGAAAACATCAGTCAATACTAACAAGCAAGGATAAAGGACAATCAAACAGAGAAATATCCAGATTAGAATACAAAATTGAAAGGGGAAAAGGACAATCAAATAGAGAAAGAAGAGCAACATATAGAGCTTTGAAGATGGGTGAAACGAAACACAAGTGGGAGAAGAGTGGATCGTAACTTGGCTAGATTGGAGCAAAGTGTGAGAGGACTGCTTATATATGTGTACTAATCTATTTAATGCTTGTCTTCAGGACACCATATGGGTTTCAAATGGGGTTTTCTTGGGTCTATAAGGAGGCCGTAAGGTGAATTTACAATTCATCCCAAAAATTTTATGTTTGGTGCATAGAGGATACCAAGTGGGTTTGCGGGATAAAGCCATAAAATCCCACAAATCACAAAAATTGTGAGATCTGAAATTCTTACTGGTCAAAAGATTAATAGGATGTCTATAAACATTAACAAGTGTAATAATGGAATTTTATTTGAAATGTGTAATATGATATGTATAAGCATTAATACATCTAATAATTACATTTGAAATGTGGGGACATGGTGCTTATGGAATCCCAGGGTAAATCCTAAACCCCACTTTGCAATTCACTCTTAGTGGTTGAAAGTTGGAGCTTTTGACCATAGAAATATGAGAAAATGACTGTTAGGATTTATAAGGCCAACATGAGTTGAAATCATCAATGTGGACTAATTCCAAAGTAGTTCTATAGAACCAGCTTTTGAGTTCACACGAGAACGGGACCGCAATCCTCCATCACGATCTGTGAGCCGGCCTCTCTCTCACTGAAGATGAACCTCTTATGGCTATTATAGGTAGCGCACCATGGACTAAGAAGGAAAGGAACCCCAACTCCATCATACTCCTTCAAGACTAACATTCCAAGACTCACGACATTGCTTACTAGAGAAATCAATGAGAGAGAAATAGTTGCAAATGAAAGGATGATGAGTACCTCCTCACCCCTAGTTTATATACTTGTGAAATAGTTATGCACTAAAGTTACTATTTACCATAATAACTAAATTTATTAGGCTAAAAGTCAAGTAAAGTCAAAAATTATAAAGGAATATCTATCCACATGGGTATATTCCACTAAACATGTGATCTTATCTTGACCCAACCACTTAGTCAAGGATTCCTTCACATGGGCTATCTTTGGACTATAGAAGAATCCAAAACAAAAAGGCTTGCGAGCCCAAGAGTTCTCAACTCTTTCCTCAAAGCCAAACACCTAGGATAGTACCAAGTCAACATATTAGAATCCAAAATAATGGTGCTTTCCACTTCCTCTAAAGTAAGATCTCCTCTATCTTAGCTATGAGTAACTTTACTTAATAATGACTAATGTAGAAATATTCTTTATCTATATAAATAATATCTCTCAAGTACTTGTACTACCAATCTAAATATCATAATACCATATAAATGCATAAATGGGTGTTACATTTACCCTCGGACTAAGTTTTCACTTTGTCCTCAAAGTGAAGGTATCTCTACTTCTATGATATATCTTCAACTTATCATGGTTAATCCTATCAAAGTATCTTCCTCCCAACTCCTTGAGATCATAGGTGTAATTGCCCCACACCTTCTCCATTATGAAAGGTCCTAAGTACTTTGGCAAAAACTTCTTTTGCACTCTCTTGAATCAAATGGAATCAAACAACATTACTTGATCACCTTCTTTGAAAGGCTCCACCTTCTTCTTGCCTTGCCTCTTTTCATAGCTCTCATTTTTTTTCCTTTGGGCTTGCTCTACTCAAACCATAGCAACTACTCTTTATGTCTTGATAGGTCACTTTTTGCACAAGCATTGTGCACTATCTCTTGCCTTTCCTCAAGAGACTTGTCAAAGATGGTATATGATCATCTTAGAGATCTTTTCAAGTCAATGATCCTTCTAGTGGTTTTACCAAGTTGTTTTAGGTGGCTAAAATAGTAGCAAGAGGAGACATTCCTATGTTTGTTAGTAGGGTGTTAGGTGCTAGTAAATTTCTCATGATTGAGAAGGACAAGTGGAGCATTGGACCGATTGCTATTGGAGAGATCTTTATGCATTTGGCCGGCTGCACCATTGTACTTCAACATTGTTCTCACTTCTAATAACACCTCATACCACATCAATTTGGAGTAGCTACACTTGGAGGATATGAGGCTATATCTCTAAGCATTAGGGTCTCTTCAAGATATCCATTTGGAGTGACTCTTCCTACAAGTGGATGTTGAGAACAATTTAATAGCATCTCACAAGCATCCATCTTTAGAGAGCTTAGGAAGGTTGGTGGATCCTTGGTGAGTCTTATTCCTTTTATGTGGTCTTTTATGGCTCTCCTTTACTCTTTTATGGCTTTACTTCCTTTTCCTACCAAGATTATTGTTCACAAGAGGGAGTTACCATCTTGGAGTCAACTATTGGTACATATAAGGGAGATTCTTTAGGGGGATCCTTATTTTCATGGTTCACTTTAGAGCTCTCTTACCTACAACTTTGGTCATGCAAGGTTGTGTATTTTACTCCTTGGCAGATGATACACACATCATGGGCCCTATAGATCAGATTAGGCAGGCCTTTGACCACTTCACTACTAGGGCTACATCTAGTAGGCTTGAGAGTCAAGGTGTCAAAGTGTAGGGCATGATTGTGAAAAACCAGCAAGTATTACTTTTGTGATAATCAATAAGTAATCATTCAATCCCATAGAGATATGAGTAAAAAATGGTCAAATATAAAAGTAAATAGTAACCAATCAGTTCTTCTTGGTTGCTTCTTTCATCTCTTGGGTAGAAACCACACCAAAAAAGAGTAACAAGTACTTAAATACAATCTTATCACAAGCAAACAATGCCAATAATCACAATTCTTCAAATATTTCCAAATCAATCTTGATTGTGATGATTTAGTTCTCGCAAAGAAGGCTACTTCACCACAAAACAACTTCACATGGAATTGTGTTCCACCCTTCTATTGAAGGCACAACTTCCTCAATCAAAGTTACCTTGCATCAATCTAGCATTGTGATCACAAATGCAAAATACTACCAACACTACAATTCCTCACAGATTCATCAAGGCATTGCCTCAATTGCACTCCACTCAAGTTCAAACACAAAAAATGTGAATCAGTGCTACAAAATCCAACATCTAGCACACAAAATGCAATTCAAACTTCTCTAAACACTCACAAACTGACCTACAAGATTCATACTTGAAATTAAGCTAAAGAAACAAGAATTGAGTTATAGTGCTTTGCTTACTCAACTTCAAAACTTTAACACTGAATTGAATCAAATACAACACTACAATGTCTCCTTTAAATAGGCAGCGCACTCAAAAATGATCAAAACTAATTAAACCACATCAATTGCTACCTAGAAATCTTCAAAACCAAAGTGTTACTCCACCTCTCCATATATACCTCTTTACATCTCAAAATTGTTACTCCTAATCCAATCCGATGTCTACTTCTACTTCAGCTTCTACACCCGATGTACCTTCAATCATCTCTTGCACTTTGGGTTTATCTACTATTGCTATTTCTTCTTCTATTTCTATTGTATCTTCAGTTTGAACTGAAGCAAAGTCATAGGTATCCTAATTTTATCCTATTTTCCAATTCTAACTTCCTCATATGCCTCTAGTAATTCACCCAAAGTCACCTACATCTGATGTTTGAGTTCCTTGGATTGGTTCACATTCAATCTAAGGCAAAGTAGCTTCTATACCCAAAGTACTCAACTACTCCATACATCTACTCCAAAACCTTTGGATACTTGCAACTTTGGCTACAAACCTCCAAAATCTATGATTTTGGTCCCCAAAAAAGCCCTAAAAAGGACACTTCCAATGAGATATAGCACGCACAATTTGGACATCTAGTCACCAAGATACAAGCCCCATAGTAATCTTGACCTCCAACTTTCATTCCGATGCAAAGTATCCTCAAATTGAATTGTGTCTCCTCTCAAACCAAAGTGCTCAAATTGGTTTGTCATCCTTGGATTAGATTCTACATCAATGGATTTGATTCCTTCTTCTACTATTCCTACCGAGACTTATATAAACTTAACTTACTAATTGTTTTCTAACTCTTTCCACTTCTAATAACTAATTTTACTCTCAAAAAACAAAAAAATTGTAGGTACCACAATGGTCCCCTTTAGGTATCTCTCTCCACCTTGAGCTTCCAAGAGGTGTATCACATCTCCATATAGACTACATGTTCTTGGAGTGCTAGTAGGATTTGAGGATTTTGTCATACTTCTCTTAGACGTTGCCCTTGTAGATGATATTCTCCATGTGGATAACCTTCCTTTACTACAAGATCCGCAAGTGGCATTTGGTATACTTTCCTCTAGTATTGCTTGTCATCTGACTTACTTACTATGCACAATTCTCCCTCTTTGACCTTCCTATCATGCTTGAAAGCCTTTGATAGGAGGATTATGAGAGTCTTGGTGATATTATTGGACCAAAGACATTTGAGTGTGTGATAAAGGATTTGGCACATAGATAGATATCTCTTCTAATCTCATACAAAGGGGTTGGCTTGCTATCTATGGAGGAGATGGCACTTGTAGCGTTTTTGGATAGTTTGGCTCTCTCTACACTCATATTTTCTCCGTTTTGTGGTTGTTGATAGGTTGGTTTTGCAGACTTGTGTGACAAAGATGGAAGAGGGATCCTTTTTTTCTCTAGATGGTATTGCGGCAGATGAGAGATAGTCTCTCCCCACGTGCATGCAAGGACCTTCCATCTTTTGCTTCACTATCATTAGATTGGACTATAATTTACAGTCTTCCTTGACGGAGCAATAGTGCAAACATATGCTACATTCTCTCTTAGTTGACTTGTCCATTCCTCGGGCTACTAGAGCACTTCTTTGCTCTTGCTCCGACAAGGGTGCAGACTCTTGGATCTGTAACACCCATTTGTGCATGTGTGTAGTATTGTGATATTTAGCTTGGTATTACAAGTACTTAAGAGATATTATTTATATAGAGATAAAGGATGGTTCTATATTAGTCATGGTTAGCTAAAGTTAGTCATAGCTAAGATAAAGGGAACCTTACTTTAGAGGAAGTAGAAAAGATGAGCACCACTATTTTGGATTTTAGTGTGTTGACTTGGTATTATTCCTAGGTGTTTGGCTTTGAGGAAAGAGTTGAGAACTCTTGGGTCCGCAAGCCTTTTTGTTTTGGATTCTTCTTTAGTCCAAGGATAGCCTATGTGAAGGAATCCTTGACTTAGTGGTTGGGTCAAGATAAGACCACATGCTTAGGGGAATATGCCCATGTGAATGGATATTCCTTTCTATTTTTTGACTTTACTTGACTTTTAGTCTAGTAACTTGAGTTACTACGGTAATTAGTAACTTTGGTACGTAACTATTTCACAAGTATATAAATAAGGGGTGAGGAGGTACTCATCATCCTTTCATTTTGCAACTATCTCTCTCTCATTGAGTTCTCTAGTGAGCAATGTCTTGAGTCTTGGAGTGTTAGCCTTGGAGGAGTATGATGAAGTTGGGGTTCCTTGCCTTCTTAGTCCATGGTGCGCTACCATAATAGCCATTAGAGGTTCATCTTGAGTGAGAGACAGGCCGGCTCACATTTTGGTACGTAACTATTTCACAAGTATATAAATAAGAAGTGAGGAGGTACTCATCATCCTTTCATTTTGCAACTATCTCTCTCTCATTGAGTTCTCTAGTGAGCAATGTCTTGAGTCTTGGAGTGTTAGCCTTGGAGGAGTATGATGGAGTTGGGGTTCCTTGCCTTCTTAGTCCATGGTGCGCTACCATAATAGCCATCAGAGGTTCATCTTGAGTGAGAGAGAGGCCAGCACACATGGTTCCGTTGCCGGGACCTCTCTAGAAGGCAAGATAATGTTCCGCGTTCAATTCTACATTAGGAAGAAGGAGGCTATGAGAGCTCACTTGGAGAGAACATTAGGAGAGGAGAGGGCTGAACTTATGTTAGAGAACCAAGATCCATTTGTATACCCTGTAGTTCATGAGGATGTCTTTGAGGTGATTTTGTACATCTTGTACACATGAGAGGAATTGGAAAGATTGTGTGAGGTGGATTGCAGATTTTGGAGATTAAGGTGATTTTGGGCAAAATCTCAAATTTAAGATCTGAATTTGAAATTTCTACACATAATAGCTTGGGTTATCTTTTAGTTAGCACACTTGAAATTATTATCAGAGCTACTATGCGCACTGAGCTAGAATTTTTGAAAGTTGATAGGGTAAAGTGCTCCCGCAACTGCATGCTCTCTAGAAAATTGTACAGAGTCTCCCATTTCTTCAATTTTCAGTGAATTGTCTTGAAAATTTCCAAGAAAATTCAATGCATTGTATCCTACATGCTGCAACAAAAACTAGAGAGAGATCGTTTTTGCGCAGGAAGAAATGAGTTTTTGAAGTGGAGGGGGTAGTTTTCAGACCAAATCTGAAACATGGGTGCTGAATAGAAACGTCTCTAGGCCAAATGGCTTAATGAAAAGATCTAAAATTTTGCAGGGAGTGACGCTCTAGAGTTGTGATCAAATGTGAAAAATTTCAGAGGACTATGACATAGTGATTAGGAGATTTGAGTGACATTGTGAGTAAGGGTCAATTCTACAGAGTGGAGATCTCATGCATGAGAAGTTTGAGATCAACAAAAAGCATGTGTGAGTGTTTAGATTCATCTTGGGAACATGGAGTGTCATCAAGAGTGGAAATTGAGATTATGCAAGGTTCCCCAAGGGTTTGAGGTGATTGTAGGGGTGGATTTGAGGAAAAGAGAGTTTACAATAGAATTTGAAGAGAGTGTTGAGAGGATTCAGAAACCTACACCACTTGGAGGAAAGAGCGAGTCTAAGTGCTTTCTATGTGAAGAGAAGGGACATAAGGCAAGTTCATGTCCATTGACCTTTGAGAGCAAGAGATTGAGGGAAAGGAGAGGCTTACTTGACTTGGGTTTGCATGTTGGACCTTCTTCACCAAGATTAGGAGGGAGAAGAGCTAAGACCAAGGAGTTGTGTGAGGTTTGTGGAGTGGAAGGACTTCCAAAAGGACATGAGTGTAAGAGAATAAAAGCACTTTTGGAGACTTTGGTGAAGGATCTTGGAGAGAGTCTTAGTACAGCTATAGAAATACTACCACCTTCATCAGCTAGTTCTCAAGATTAGTGATTGAGATAATCTTTCAACTCATGGATAAACTATCCATGAGAGTTAGATTAATATGCACTCTAGGATTTGATGTTGCTATAGAAATCTTGGAGCAACCTGAAACTTTTGTGTCCCCTAGAGTGGATTATTCTCAGATGGTGTTAGTCATGTATATACTCTTTTAGTAATAGAGTGAGAGAAAAGAAAAGAGAAAAAAAATTGAGAGAAAAGAAAGATAGTGAGGGGTTAAGATGGAGAAACTTTTGGTTTTTTTTGGCAAGGATGGAGAAGATGTGGAGGCCTTTGTGAGAGATTTCAAGAGAGCTTACATAGGAAACAATGAGAGGAGGAAGAATGAGTGGGCCTCATTATTACCAAATTTCTTTGAGGATGCAGCACTTACATGGTATGAGTCAGAATACCAAAAGAGAGATAGGAGAGATGGGGAAGAGGAGTCTTGGGACACTTTGACTTCAGCACTCATTGAGAACTTTCTTCTTGATGAGAGTTATGAGAGATTGATGAGTGAGGTTACATTTCTCAAGCAAGGAGATGGAGAGAAAGTGAGAGTCTATGTGGAAAGAGTGGAAAAGTTAGAGTCCAGGTTTCGCATAGTGTTGAGGAAGGGTGGAGATGATGTGGAGACTACAATGATTGGCATAGGGGCCATGCTTACCAAGAATTTTGTGGGAAGGTTGAGACCACAAATTAGAAGCAAGGTGAGATATGAGAAAACTTCTTCCAAGGTTGAAGCTATCAAGATCGCAATTCGTATGGAGGAGAGTTTGGAAGGAGATGAGAGTGATTTGGTGGTGAAGGAGGTTGTGCATCCTCCTCAAGGCTACAAGTATGGTGGAACTTCGGATACTTTGGTGACAAGGGTTGCACCACAAGTAGTAGTTGCTCCAATTCTTGCACCTCCACCAAAAGATCCACTCCAAACCATCACATAACAACTTGCGGATCTCGAGATCAATGTGGTGCAACTATGGGAGAAGAGAGAGGTGGATCAGAATGTAGGGAGAGGGCCTAGGAGTTATGGAAACTATCCATATAGAGGAGGCCAACCAACCAACAATTTCAATGATATAAATTGTTTTGGTTGTGGAGGAAGAGGCCATATCCAAAGGAATTGCCCAAATTCCACTTACCATGGAGGAAGGGGTTATGAGAGAGCCAATAGAGGGAAAGAGGGAGGTAGTGAAACCCAAGTGGCTCCTAATCCCAACAAAGGTAAGGGGATAGCATCCATAGATGTGGTTGAGAGCAAATATGAGAAGGGAGAGTGCTCAAACCCCAAGGGTCTTAATTTGGAGCTTTTGGCACAAGAGAAGAAGAGAGCTCGTTTTGCAGAAGATGTTCACTCTTCTCAAGGATTTACTTCAAGCAAGGATACTCCTATGTCTACTTGGAGCACTCGCACCTCAACATTATCAACAACAAAGACTCCAAGGAAGAAGTTGGGGATGGAGGATTTCTTGATTTCAAAGCAACAATGGAATTACAATGTGTTGGAGGATGTTGGTAGTCACAAGGCTAACATCACAGTGGGCCAATTGATTGCTTTGAACCCTACCTTGAGAAAGGAGCTTAGAGGTGGTTTGACTTCTACAAGGAGCAAGAAGAAGAAGAAGGCAAAAGTTCCAATATCAATGGGGGTGGTGGATGCCAAGCCAACACCATGGGAGGCTTGTGAATATGCCTCCAAGATTGATGTGAGAGTGAATGGTCACAACATCAAAGATGCATTGGTTGAGAGGATCAGCAGTGAATGCCATGTCAGAAAGGTTGATGAAGAAGTTGGGTATGATACCCTCAAGACCTTCAACATTTGTGGTGAGCATGGAAAACAAGCAACAAGTTCGACCAGTAGGAGTGATGGACAAGGTGGTAGTTTCAGTTATGGGAGTTCAAAATCTCATGACTTTCCAAGTCTTGAAGGATTCAAGCTATGACTTACTTCTTGGGAGGCCATGGTTGAGAGCAGCACGCACAACTGATCGATGGCACAAAGGGTACTTGAGGATTGGGCCATCAAACCATAGAGTCACTGTTCCTATGACTAACACCACCAACACTTCACATTCAGATACACCATCTTCTGATTATTGGGAATCAGATTCTGAAGAAGTAGCTTCAAGTGTGGACACAAGCATGGAGGAGGAGACTTCCACGGAGGAGGATGAATCTGAATCTGATTTAGATGTTTATCCCTTGTGTGCTATGGATTTTGCACCTAAGCCAGAGGTTTTGAAGGACCCAGACAAATCACCATTGACACTTGAGGAAGTAGAGAGAAGGTTAGCTACCCTCAAGTATGGCCCAAATGTTACCAAGGAGGAGAAGGTGAGATTTGAGGAGATTTTCCGCAAGTTCATCCATGTGTTTGCTTTCAGTTACAAGGATTTGAAGGAAGTCACCTTGGAGGAGCACAAGATAGAGGTGGAGTCACATGCAAGACCAATCCGCCAAAAGCAACGTCGCATTAGCCCACCAATATCTTTGGTTGTGAAGGAGGAGATTGATAAGCTCAAGGAGGCAGGATTTATCTTTGAGGTGGAGAATTCAGAATGGGTGTCTCCAATTGTCATTGTGAAGAAAAAGAATGGCAAGCTTCGGGTATGTGTGGATTACAAGAAGCTCAATGCTGTTACCAAGAAGGACTACTACCCATTGCCGTTCATTGATGAGATCTTGGAGGAGGTTGCAGGTCATGAGAAATACAATTTTGGAGATGGTTATAGTGGATATAACCAAATCAAGATTGCACCAGAGCATCAACAACTCACCACATTCACCACACCTTGGGGAACTTACACTTTCAAGGTCATGCCTTTTGGGCTTTGCAATGCTCCAGCCACATTCCAATGGTTCATGAACAAGGTATTTGAACCTTTCATTGGGAAATTTGTCAGAGACTTCATTGATGACTTTTGTGTCTATGGGAGCAAGGAGGAGCACTTTGAGCACCTAATCAAAGTCTTGCAACGCTTGGATGAGGCAAATGCACCACTCAACCCAAAGAAGTGCATTTTTGGATGTGAAGAAGGTCTACTTTTGGGGCACATCATCTCCAAGGATGGAATAGCAATTGATCCTGAGAAGGTGAGGAAAATCTCAGACCTTCCATTCCCTTCAAGCTTGACAAAGTTACGCCAATTCTTGGGGATGGTTGGGTACTATAGGAGGTTCATCTTCTCATTTTCCAACAAGGCTTATGCATTGACCATCTACATGAAGAAGGATGTAGATTACATGGTGATTTTGGAAGACAAGGAGGCTCTCAAAGCTTTTGAGGAGCTCAAGCAATCTCTTGTTGTAGCTCCAATTCTTGCTAAACCTGATTGGAGTAAGCCTTTCATCCTCTACACTGATGCTTCTAATGTAGCTATAGGATGCACTCTTAGTCAATTAGACCAAGATGGGCATGATCATCCAATAGCTTATGCTAGTAGGCAGATGGTTTCAGCAGAGAAGAACTACTCTGTCACGGAGAGAGAAGGGTTGGCAGTGATCTTTGGTCTCAAGAAGTTTAGACACTACTTGATTGGAGGGAAAGCCACCATTGTCACGGATCAAAAGGCTTTGAAGTACATCTTCAACAAGCCTAATGTTGAAGAGAGACTAGCAAGGTGGATGATACTCTTGTCTAAGTATGACTACACCATTGAGGATAGGCCAGGAAAGAAACATGCAAATGCTGATTTGTTATCTAGAGCCTATGATCATGATGGAGATGAGCCAGTGGATGATTCCTTCCTGGATGAGGAGCTCATGACAATCTCAATCACTCAAGAGGTTCCAATAGAGTACAAGGAGATTGTGGATTTTGTGACAAGAGGTAACTATCCAGAAGGGATGCATGCTAGGGAGAGGAAGGCCCTTGCAGCAAGATCTAGACCTTACACAATGGTGGAGGATATTCTTTTTCACCAAGGAGCAGATGGTCTACTTCGAAGAGCAGTGGGTAAGGAAGAGTCTATCCTACTCATAAAGGAGTTTCATGAAGGTTTAGTATGTGGAGGACACTTTGCAAGAAAGGTGATTGCTTTCAAGATTCTAGATGCAAGGTACCATTGGAGAGGGATTTTCAAGGATTGTCTTGATTATTGCAAAACTTGTCATGTTTGTCAAGCTTTTGCTAGAAAGTCTACATCCACTCCACCACTTAGATCAATTCCATTACTAGGACCTTTTGAGAAGTGGGGAATTGATTTTGTAGGTCCTCTCAATAGAACCCCAAGGAACAATCGGTACATTGTGGTAGTTACTGATTACCTTACCAAGTGGGTTGAGGCTAGAGGCAAGAATGAAGATGAAGTGGGTAGATTTCTTTATGAATGCATTATCACTAGGTTTGGATGCCCTTTGGAGTTGGTTTCTGATAGAGGAGGAGAGTTTACATGAAGCATTACTACAGCCATGCTACAACATTTCTCTATCACACATAGAGTATCTACATCCTATAAGCCAAATTCCAATGGCTTGGCAGAGAGAACCAATCAGACCTTGTGCATGATGTTGGCCAAAGATGCAGAAATGGAGGGGGCTAAACATCATTGGGACAAGAGGATTCATGCAGTTTTGTGGGAGTATAGGATAACCATGAAGACTTCCACTGGATATTCTCCATTTCAATTGGTGTATGGTATTGAGTCTACCTTACCTATTCACTTTGATCTTCCTACCTTCCAAAGCATTCATAGGAGATTAAAGAAAGCACAAGGAGGTGATGCAGAGAAGTCAAGGAAGGATCAACTCATGGAGTTGGAAGAGGCAAGAGTAGTTGCTATGGTTCAAGTGGAGCAAGCCCAAAGGAAACAAAAGGAGAGCTATGACAAGAGGCAAGGCAAGAAGAAGGTGGAGACTTTCAAAGAAGGTGATTGGGTAATGTTGTTTGATTCCATTCGATTCAAGAGAGTGCAAAAGAAGTTTTTGCCTAAGTACTTTGGACCTTTCATAGTGGAGAGGGTGTGGGGCAATTACACCTATGATCTCAAGAAGTTGGGAGGAAGACACTTTGATAGGATTAACCATGATAAGTTGAAGATGTACCATAGAAGGTAGAGAGACCTTCACTTTGAGGACAAAGTGAAAACTTAGTTCGGGGGTAAATGTAACACCCATTTGTGCATGTGTGTGGTATTGTGATATTTAGCTTGGTATTACAAGTAATTAAGAGATATTATTTATATAGAGATAAAGGATGGTTCTATATTAGTCATGGTTAGCTAAAGTTAGTCATAGCTAAGATAGAGGGAACCTTACTTTAGAGGAAGTAGAAAAGATGAGCACCACTATTTTGGATTTTAGTGTGTTGACTTGGTATTATTCCTAGGTGTTTGGCTTTGAGGAAAGAGTTGAGAACTCTTGGGCCCGCAAGCCTTTTTGTTTTGGATTCTTCTTTAGTCCAAGGATAGCCCATGTGAAGGAATCCTTGACTTAGTGGTTGGGTCAAGATAAGACCACATGCTTAGGGGAATATGCCCATGTGAATGGATATTCCTTTCTACTTTTTGACTTTACTTGACTTTTAGTCTAGTAACTTGAGTTACTACGGTAATTAGTAACTTTGGTACATAACTATTTCACAAGTATATAAACAAGGGGTGAGGAGGTACTCATCATCCTTTCATTTTGCAACTATCTCTCTCTCATTGAGTTCTCTAGTGAGCAATGTCTTGAGTCTTGGAGTGTTAGCCTTGGAGGAGTATGATGGAGTTGGGGTTCCTTGCCTTCTTAGTCCATGGTGCGCTACCATAATAGCCATCAGAGGTTCATCCTGAGTGAGAGATAGGCCGGCTCACAGATCCTACCTCGATTGTGCATTAGGGCATTTTGACTTGCACCAACTACTTTACCTATAGTAATGAGATTTTGCCTAGGTTTGGTCCACCCATTTGTATCTTCATTACTCACTTGTGAGTCTGGTTCTACACTAGATATATCAGCGGTCCATCTGACACGGTGTCCTTTTGGAGGACAGAGGATAGCTACATATGATGCTATTAGGGACATAGTGTTTACTATGGCATGAGATAGTGGATGCTTGGCTTGGAAGGAGCATTTGTATGCTTTGCAAATAACATGTTTTAGGGCAGACTTATACTTGATCCGAGATGATCAGGTGACAATAGTGGATGTCGTGGTTATGGACCATACTCATGATAAGTTTCGGAGGGAGTGATTACCCATCCCCTTGGATGGGCATCAAGTTCAGCAGCAACTCGCAAGGTCTACAAGTATAGGGGTATGCAGCGAGATCACCTCTTTGTTCGTCTAGCCTTGGAGTTATATGGAGCAATGGAGATGGCATTTAACACATTTGTTTGGGAGTGCATGAGAACTTATCATGTTAGGCGTAGGGGATACCACTCTCACTCTCATACTTTGTAGCATATTTTAGACAGCATGTTTCCATTGCTCTACCAAGGGCAGTGGCTGGTGCAATCCATAGCAAAGCAATCACACTAGGTGATGCTTCTTTAGATGCTCCAGGTGTTTGTAGACCATACACCTTGCATAGCTTGTATATCTTAGGTGCGGTAAGGCAGATTTCTCATATTGACTCTATTGGGGCTTAGCCCCATTTTATCTATTTTATCTCATCCTTGTACAGCGTGATGGGGTCTTGCCATCCTTTGTGTTTTCTACAAAGTCTCCCTTTTCTCCTAAACACATAGCTGTTAGATTTCACTGCATTAAGCAACTTGGCGCTAATAATAAGAGTTTATTGTTTGACCTTGAGATGAGTGGGCACAAAACTTGCCCATCATTTACCACTACTTGGTCCGTTTGAACGAGATTATAGCCTTGGAGGTTATTTACTTAAGAGGGAATGTAAGAACCAGGTTATAATAGAAACGATTAAGTTAAGTTACATACCTCGAGCTTTATCTAGCCTGATAAGTAGATTGACCCGTTGTCAATACCCTATAACTGCCTACAATAGTTATGTGCTCCATCACATGAGCAAGTTGTATCATGCACAACATCGAGCTTATGTGGTCATTATTCTTTTCATGGTTTCTGAGTAAAAAGTTGTGTCTACACACGGTGTACTCTCCAGTCTTCTGTGTACACGAGTTTTCTTCTATAGGAGAATCAAGGACTCATAGAGGGCAATCTAATCAGACGGACATCATCGACGCGGATACGATTCACAAAGTTGTCAGATTCTAAAATATGACTGTACCTCAGTAACGATAATAAAACAAATAGTCATGCATTATGTTTAAGATCATCGACTGCCATGGTCTGCTCATTCAGTCACACAGATTTTTCGTCACTCTTGATAGCCCATCTTGGCTGGTGTTAGATGGAACATACCAAATGCATTGGAAGGTCTCATACATCACATCACATCACAACAAACGATCTTCCCACCGGGCCCGAAACTGGATCCTGACAATTAGGATGAGATGAGAAGAACCTGCTTCTTGTAGTAAAAACAATAAGAAGTCAAACATCTATTCCTTCATAAACCCACGATCTCTTTCATGCAACAATTCATCCATAGGAAAATATTTAGTGTTATTCTATTTATTCTCACTAGGTGTTATGGATATTCTTTCTGTTTACACGAAATTTTGTTGAATGGACTTGTTGGATATGGTGGAAGGTGACTTCAAAGCTTAATTGGTCTCTGTCCATTCATCTAGATTTCATGGGTTTCTGTTCATTTATCCGGATTTTATTGACCTGACACCAAATGGCCATACGAGGATATCCCTCTTTAGTCACCTCCCTGATGCGATCCCGTAAGATTCAATGTGTACGAATTGAAACTTCCTATTGACTTTGACGCCAGCCTCTAATAACGGAAGCGCAGCCGGGGAAAAACAATAGCCTCTTTTCACTGTACAAACCACGACGAGATCTGTAACATAACTTTAGAATGTGGTTCTGCCGCAGGATAGGATAAGAGAGCCCTACCCTGTTGAGTACCGATCAACCAACTCTTAGTTTTGGGTGTGAGTGAAACCCCGAGGGAAAGGGAGTGCGAGGCACGAAAAGAATAAAATTGACACACACAGGATAACAGAAGAAGGATGGGAAGACCCCGTCAAGCCGTATAGAGATACAATCTACAAGGTGAATGGGGCTAAGCTCCAAAGGAATCGACATCAATATATTTGTCCTCTTGCTATACCAGTATATCTCTCATACCAGCTTGGGTAAGAAATTTATGTACCGTACAAGCCACTGTTCGGAAGAGAGGAAATCTGCAGACAACATGAATAAAATGGTAAAGTTGAATTGTGTTGAGTTGAAACATCTGAAAGGCCAGCCAGCCAGCCAGCCAAGGCTGGCAGCAAACAAGGATGTGATGATGAGAGATGGTCCCATAGAGACAAACATAGCAAAACATCCAGAGGTTTGGGGCTGTTGGTACTGTACTGGTCCTAGCAAGCAATCCAGGTTTTCATTCTTTAGTTCCATGATTTGCATGGGACTCTTTATAGCATTCACTAAGTTCAATCTAGGAATACACACGTGAGAGAATTTACTAGCACCTTGTAGCTCATGTGAGGGCGTTGATCCTGATGTAGAAGATCACTCTTGACTTGGCTTCTTGTTTGAAGACGAATCTAGCACGTAAATATGATCACTTCCTTCTTCATCTATTAGATAGTATAATCTTCAATCTTCCGTCATCCGATCTTTCTACCACTTGTCGGCCATACAGTTTCAATTACCTCCATTCCTTTGCCCAAAAGTGCATGGCAACCACAATAATAAGGGAATCCGTCTTCTCAAAGAAACTCGGTATAGAGATGATTAGCGTGGCCCTGCACAAGGATGACACACACAAATCGAGATCACAAGACCTCAAGAAGAAGAGCAAATCTGCATGGTTGGTGGGTCCGCGTTCTTCGTGCTCACTGTTATGTTTGGCTTGCTATAAGTGACTTGCCTGATCAAGAGCAAGAGCAAAACTTGACTGATGGAAACTCCTTGCTGTATCATGCGGATATATATTCAGTCACTTCTAAGGTTGAGTATTAAAGTGACTAGATATCTTGAGTGGTCAATACTCATGAAGTCACGCAGGTCTATATTCAGGAGTTTAGACAGATGACAGAGTGACTATCCATGTGTTTGCATATATATACATATGTACAATGGAAATAAAGGTTCGAAGGCTGGTGTGAGCCTGTTTCAGCCGTGGAGGTAGCTTCCGGGACAGGGAGTGAACCAAGTTATTTCCTGTTAGTCCTCTGATTTATGCTTAATGGGCCTTATGATGTGCTATTGCGAGAGGTCCCTTGGGACTGTATTTTCTAACAATTGGTATCAGAGCATAGTTGGTCCTTAAGAGGGTCTTGGGATCTGAGGGTGCAGGGAAGTGGGTCCAAAAGCAAGTCCACAGCAAAGCAATGGCAGGGGTGATATCCATATCCAATGCTAAATTTGCAGTGGAGAAGTTTGATGGGAAAAACAATATTGGACTTTGGCAACTGAAGATGAAGGACCTTCTTGTCCAGCAAGGACTGCATGGAGCAATGAAGAAGAAAAAGGAGGACAAAAGTGATGAGGATGGGGAAGATGAAGATGCAGATCTGAGAGCTATTAGCACTATTAGGTTGAATCTTTCTGATGAAGTGCTATACAATGTTATGAATGAGGAATCTGCACCAAAACTATGGGCCAAATTGGAAAATCTTTATATGACCAAGTCTTTGACAAACAGACTATTTCTTAAACAGAAGTTGTATATGTTGAGGATGAAGGAAGGCCAGAGTATTATGGAGCACCTCAATGCTTTCAACAAAATCATTTGTGAGTTGATGAGCATAGAGGTTAAGTTAGAAGAGGAGGATAAGGCATTGCTGTTATTGACTTCACTTTCTCCATCATATGAGCATCTAGTCACAACTCTTCTATATGGGAAGGATGATATAAACTGTGAGGAGGTCACTTCAGCATTATTGTCCAATGAGATGCGAAAAAGACCCAACCAAGAAAAGACAAATTCAGAGGCTCTATTTATCAGAGGAAGGACAAGAGAGAGAGATCAGATCAGGAGTAAATCAAGATCCAAGCCTAGAACTGGAGGTTTCAAAGGCAAGTGCTGGATTTGTGGGAAGGTTGGACATTTCAAGAAGGATTGTAACAACAAGAGGCTTGAGTCCAACAAGGATAAAGGCCAACTTTGAGATCAAGCAAGTATTGCTGAGTCATCTGGTATTGTGGATGATGTTCTATGTGCTACCCAAGACAAAGATCAATTTGAGGAGTCATGGATATTGGACTCAGGTTGCTCTTACCATATGTGTCCAAATAAGGACTGGTTTCATGAGTACAAATCATTCAATGGAGGATCTGTAATAATGGGGAATAACATGGCTTGTAAAGCTATTGGCATTGGTACAATACACATTAAGATGTTTGATGGTATTGTGAGGACTCTTGTTGATGTGAGACATGTTCCTGAGTTAAGGAAGAATTTGATATCACTAGGCACTTTGGACTCAAATGGTTGGAAGTGGGGAGCAGAAAATGGAACACTCAAGGTATCAAAAGGAGCATTGGTTGTGATGAAGGGAAAGAAGATAGAAAACCTTTATGAGCTTGTTGGAGAGACCATCACTGGAGGAGTGGCAAGAACTATTTCTGAAAATGAAGATCCCAAAGATCTTACTCAGTTATGGCACCTCCGTTTGGGTCATATGAGTGAAAGGGGTCTAAGTGAATTGTCCAAGCAACAACTTCTGAAGGGTATTAAAAGTTGTAAGTTAAAATTCTGTGAGCATTGTGTACTAGGAAAGCAACGGAGGGTAAGCTTTTCCACATGAGTTCATTGCACAAAGGGAATTTTAGACTATGTGCATTCTGATGTTTGGGGCCCTGCACCTGTAGCTTCAAAATCTGGAGCATTATATTTTGTGTCTTTGGTTGATGATTACTCTAGGAGAGTATGGGTCTACACCATAAAGCAAAAATCAGAGGTCTTCTCTATCTTTAAACAATGGAAGGTGATGATGGAGAAACAAACTGGAAGGAAAGTGCTGTGTTTGAGGTCTGATAATGGTGGAGAATACAAATCTGGAGAGTTTGATAGATATTGTAAGAGTGAAGGGATAATCCATCACTTTACCATACCGGGTACTCCTCAACAAAATGGTGTGGCAGAGCGGATAAATTGCACACTCTTGGAGAAAGCAAAAAGTATGTTAAGCAATGCTGGATTGGAGAAGAGTTTTTGGGCAGAAGCTATAAATACGGCTTGTCATTTCGTAAAAATTTCTCCCTCTACTGATATTGAGTGTAAGACACCTATGGAAAAATGGACAGGTAGGCATGTTGATTTCTCTTCACTTAGAGTATTTGGATGCATAGCTTATGTTCATATTCAACAAGAACAAAGGACAAAGTTAGACCCCAAATCTAGAAAATGTATATTCTTGGGATATGAGAAGGATACAAAGGGATATAGATTGTGTGATCCAGAAAGGTGTTGTCTTGTTGTGAGTAGGGATGTAGTTTTTGATGAGACTAGTACAATGAAGAATATTACTATAGCAAAAGAAAAGAAAAAACAAATTCAGTCAGATTTTGTTAAGATAGATATTGATACTGGAAATGAAGACATTTCACCTCTTGTAGATCTACCAAGTGAACCATTAGAAGAGCAAAGCCCAGAAGTGATTCATGAACGTAGGTATCCAAATAGGGATAGAAGGCCTCCAAAGAGATTTGATGATTCTTTTGTAGCTTATGCCCTTCTTATGGAGAATGGTGAGCCTTCTTCATATGAAGAAGCAATGCAAGATCAAGAATGTCAAAAGTGGCATTGTGCAATGGAAGAGGAGATGAAGTCTTTGGCCAAGAACCAAACTTGGAGACTTGAAAAATTGCCTATAGGAAAGAAGGCAATTGGTTGCAGATGGATATTTTGGAAGAAGGAAGGACTTCCAAAATCAGGTGGAGATAGATACAAAGCAAGGCTTGTAGCAAAGGGTTACAGCCAAAAGAAGGTATTGACTTCAATGATATTTTTTCACCAGTGGTAAAAATCTCTTCAATTCGTGCACTATTGGCAATAGTTGCATTGCATAACTTGGAGTTGGAGCAACTAGATGTTACAACTGCTTTTTTACATGGAGAATTGGAGGAGGAGTTTTATATGCATCAACCTGAAGGTTTTGTGGTACCAAGGAACCAGAACTTGGTTTGCAGGTTACAAAAGGCTTTATATGGACTAAAGCAAAGTCCAAAACTTTGGTACATGAAATTTGATACTTTCATGTTGAAGCAGGGATATAACAGAAGTGAATCAGATTGTTGTGTGTACCTCAAGAAGCTAAGTGGACCTAGAGTATTTGATTTAATCATCTTGTTACTATATGTGGATGATATGCTGATTGCTGCAAAGGATAGGGTTGAGGTGGAGAAATTGAAAGCACAACTTGGTAAGGAGTTTGATATGAAGGACTTGGGTTCTTCAAAGAGGGTACTTGGGATTGAAATCCATCGGGACAGAAGCAAGGGAAAATTATGGATATCTCAAAGGAGATATTTGGAAAAATTACTTGCTTGGTTTGGCATGGAGAGAGCAAAACCCGTGAACACTCCAATGACAAGTCATTTCAGGATATCATTGGAGCAATGTCCATCAAATGAGGAGGAGAGAAAAGTAATGTCCAACATTCCTTATGCTAGTGCTGTTGGGAGTTTAATGTATGCTATGGTCTGCACTAGACCAGACATCTCATATGCTGTGAGCATGGTGAGTAGATGCATGGCAAATCCGGGGAAACAACATTGGGAAGTTGTGAAGTGGATACTTTGTTACTTGAAAGGGACTATAAATATTGGCATTAAGTTTGATGTGGAGAAGGAACAAGAAGGAGGAATTACAGGGTACGTAGATTCTGATTTTGCCAGAGACTTGGATAAGAGAAGGTCTACAACAGGATTTGCTTTTACACTTGTTGGTGGTGCAGTAAGTTGCAAGTCTACTCTCCAATCTACTGTTGCTCTTTCTACTACAGAGGCAATATATATGGCAACAACTGAGGCTGCCAAGGAGGCAATATGGCTACAAAGATTAGCCAAGGATATAGGACTCCCTAATGTGAAGTCCACACTCTTTTGTGATAGCCAAAGTGCTATTCACTTGGCAAAGAATCAAGTATATCATTCAAGGACAGAGCATATTGATGTGAGACACCATTTTATCAGGGAAGCTGTGACAAATGGTGAAATCAATTTGCAAAAGATTGGCACAGAGGTAAACGCAGCTGATATGTTGACTAAACCTGTTCCGGTTGAGAGTTCAAGTTATGCATGAACTTGCTTAACATTCAATGTTGCTCTTTGGGATGATAAGGTGGATACAAGCAAAAGGTGGAGTTTGTTATGTTTGGCTTGCTATAAGTGACTTGCCTGATCAAGAGCAAGAGCAAAACTTGACTGATGGAAACTCCTTGCTGTATCATGCGGACATATATTCAGTCACTTCTAAGGTTGAGTATTAAAGTGACTAGATATCTTGAGTGGTCAATACTCATGAATTCACGCAGGTCTATATTCAGGAGTTTAGACAGATGACAGAGTGACTATCCATGTGTTTGTATATATATACATATGTACAATGGAAATAAAGGTTCGAAGGCTGGTGTGAGTCTGTTTCAGCCGTGGAGGTAGCTTCCGGGACAGGGAGTGAACCACGTTATTTCCTGTTAGTCCTCTGATTTATGCTTAATGGGCCTTATGATGTGCTATTACGAGAGGTCCCTTGGGACTTTATTTTCTAACACTCACAAGATCCGTGACATTCGCAGTGTGAAAAGACCTGGCCTTTTGTTCCTCTTGGCCCCTTTCGACATCACTTTCCGATCTGAGGATACGTAGTACAAACGTCCACCTCGGCCTGTTCAAAGTTGGACTATGAGGTAAGACGGATCAGACTCGGGATTGTTGCATTTACGGGTCGTCGATTTGGCTGATAACTGTAACGTGCGGAGGTTCTGCAGTGTGTTTCAGACTAGTCTTCGAGTTGTGGTTCGTTAGTGCTAACGGCCTAGATGAAAAAGATTTACATTGGAACTGCAAAGAAGATCATCTCCTTTAGCTTTTCACGGAGTGGTGGGCCAACTTCAAGTGTTCTCTCAAGGCTACTCTTTCAGGATCACGCCCTGCAGCAGCAGAAGGTCCCCTACTTCGCATTCCTCTGTTTCTGTCTGCCATTTAGAGTTGAGCAATGTCCTCGTATATTTGGGTGTTAACAAGCATGTTCGGAGCTGAGTTGCGGTGCTACACGCTTTGTGCCAATAATTTTTTTATTTTTTTATGTGCACCAAAAAAGTATTTCTTCGAAAAGATTTGAATTTAATAAACTTGTTTTTTTATTTTGTAAAATTTTTTCCGTTGAAATAAATAACATTCATAGTTGGGCTGTACCTTCCTTAGGTGTAAAATGTGATGCTGTACCTTGACGTTTAAATCAGACTTCCACTTTTATTAAACGACAAGTTGTTTACTATAGTCAGTGAAGTGAACTTTGTGGAACTAATCATGCCTTTATACCAGGGTTGGCTTCCACCATTGTTAAAGTGTATCTAGGTGCATACCGCAGAAGAGGTTGATGGCTGAGATAAAGGAGAATTTCTTCACGGATACATAAGTTACCTACCTCGAGCTTTATCTAGCCTGATAAGTAGATTGACCCGTTGTTAATACGCTATAACTGCCTACAATAGTTATGCGCTCCATCACATGAGCAAGTTGTATCATGCACAACATCGAGCATATGTGGTCACTATTCTTTTCATTGTGTCTGAGTAAAAAGTTGTGTCTACACACGGTGTGCTCTCCAGTCTCTGTGTACACGAGTTTTCTATAGGAGAATCAAGGACTCATAGAGGGCAATCTAATCAGACGGACATCATCGACGCGGATACGATTCACAAAGGCAGACGATGCCTGGATATTCTTGTCAGACAAAACGCACAGTGATGCCGGGGCTTATACCCTTTACTGAACTTGAGCAGGAATAATGGAGTTAACTTAGTTGCAGACTTCATTGGATCATTGCATTGGCAAGTTGTAGTTTGAATTACTTTGAATAACCTCGCATAGTAACGCTTAAGCAGCCTGACGACAAGTTTTGAGCTGTGGTCCGAGGGGTTTAGGATTGTAGGTCGTAATAACCTTTTCAAGGATTTATTGGGTCTTAAGGAGGTTATTATGAGGTTTCGCATTTGTAGAATCGAGGCTCGATAAATGTATATTGTGTTCTATATGGGTGATCCTTGTCTGGAATTAAATATACAACATCAGTGGAACTTCCAAACCCACTCGTCGTGTACCGCTGTTTATCTTTATGACTTCATGATTCAAGTATAGATTTTTATGGATCTATTATTACCCAGGTAGAGAAGATAGGATGTGCACACAGTCACCGAGGTTGCGCACAATTCCCCTAATAGTGACACTAAGCCGGGGTACCAGTGTATGTCACTATTGGGAGGTAAAACTCTGTACAGGGCAATTACAATTGGGAGGTAGAACTCTGTACAGGGCAGTTACAGAGCACTTCTCTCGCCACCATATACAAGTATGTAGTGTGTCCTGTGTAAATAAATCGTATGTTTGGGAACAACCAAATCTACAGCTGGATGATATTCACATATTAATAGACAAAGACCTTTGAAGAATAAAATGTGAAAAGATAAAAAATAAAATCTGTATAAATTTAACACTTGATACTATTCCTGTTACCTTCTCTAGAGAATACATAATCCATTCTTTTAAAACCTGAATAGTTTCACCGAAGGGTAGGCCTCATCGTTCTATGTGGTCGCCTTTTTCTGTTTCTTCTGGGTAGGGTAGTGGGTGTTTGCATTTATGATGAGTCCATCCTTTTCTGTCGTTCCAAATGCTCTCCAGCTACCCGCAAGGAACTGATTGACCTTGCATTGACTTTTGACAAACGATAAAAGGCGACCGCCCAGGATAAATGAAGGATGGGAAGACCCCATCAAGCCGCACAAGGGAGAGACAAAAAAGGTAACATGGGGTAAGCCCCAATAGAGTTTGTACGAGAAATTTGCCCTACCGCACCTAAGATATCCGAGCTATGCAAGTCGTACAGTCTACACACAATTGGATCATCCAAAGAAACATCACCTTATGTGATTGCTCTCTTATGGATTGCACCCGCCATTGCCCTCAGTAGAGCAATGGACACACGCTGTCTAAAATATGCTACAAAGTATGAGAGTGAGAGTGGTACCCCCTGACGCCTAACATGATAAGCTCTCGTGCACTCCTTGACAAATGTGTCAAATGCCGTGTCCATCGCTCCATATAACTCCAAGGCTAGAGGAACAAAGAGGTGACCTCGCTGCATGCCCCTATACTTGGAGAGTTTGCGACCTGCTGCTGCACTCGCCGCCCATCCAGGGGGATGGGTAATCACTCCCTCCGAAACTGTATCCCGCGTAGGGTCTGTGACCACGATATCCGCTACTGTCACCTGATCATCTCGGACCAAGTATAAGTCTTCCCTGACACGTGTTGTCTGCAAAGCATACGAATGCTCCCTCCAAGCCAAGTATCCACTCTCTCGTGCCACAACAAACACTATGTCTCTAATGGCATCAGGGGTAGCTATCCTTTGTCCTCCAAAAGGACACCGTGTCATGTGGACCACCGCTGCATCTAGTGTAGAACCACACTCACGAGTGAGTAGTGAAGATGCAGATGGGTGGACCAAACCTAGGAAAAACCTCATCGCTCTAGAGAAAGTAGCCGGTGCGAGTCAGAAAGCCCTAATGCACGATCGAGCTAGGATCCACGAGCCTGCACCCTTGCCGAAGTAGGAGTGTAGATGTGCTCTAGTAGCCTGAGGAATGGACGAGTCAACTAAGAGAGAATGTAGCGTATGCTCACACTATCATCCATCAAGGAAGACTGTAAACCTCTAGTCCAATCTGACGATAGTGAAGCAAATGGTGGAAAACCCTCTCGTGCTCGTGGGGATAGACTATCTCTCGTATGCCACAATAACACCTGGAGAGAAAAGGATCCTCCCTCCACCTCTGTCACATAAGTCTCCAAAACCGGCCTATCAGCAACCACAAAACAAGAGGAAAGTAGGGGTGCCAAGAGAGCCTAACTACCCAAAAATGCTATAGGTGCCATCTCCTCCATAGAAAGCAAGCCAACCCCACCACATGAGATTGGTAGAGCCGTCTGACTACGTGCCAAATCCCCTGCCACTCACTCAAAAGTCCCTCGTCCAATAATATCACCAAAGACTCCCACAATCCTCCTATCAAATGCTCTCAGACACGATAGGAAGGACGGTGAGGGGGGAACTATATGGCTGAGGTAGGATGGTTGACGAGCAATACTGGAAGAAATTATACCAAATGCCACCTACGGATCTCCTAGTAATGGAAGGTCATCCACATGGAGAACATCCTCTACAAGTGCAGCGTCCAAGAAGCATGTGACAAAGTCCTCCGATCCTACTGGCACTCCAAGAACACCAAGTCCATCTGTGGATGTGATACACCCCTTTGGAATCTCAAGGTGGGGAGGGATACCTAAAGGGGACCATGCCCTACACTTTGACACCTTGACTCTCAAGCCTACTAGATGTTGCTTGGTAGTCAAGTAGTCAAAGGCCTGCCTAATCTGATCTACAGGCCTACTATGTGTGTATCATCTACCAAGGAGGGAAATACACAACCTGACATGGCCAAAGTAGTAGATAGGAGAGCTCTAAAGTGAGCCATGGCAAATAAAGCCCCCCCCCAAAGGATCTCCCTGACGTTGATCAACAGTTGACTCCCTCCTATGAACCACCATGCTGTTAGTAAAGGGAAGCAAGAGAGCCATAAAATGACCACACAAAAGGAATGAGACTTGCCAAGGATCCACCAGCCTCCCTAAGCTCTCTAAAGATGGATGCACGTGAGACGCTATTAAAAGCGTTCTCAACATCCACCTGTAAGACGACCCACTCGGGATGGATATCTAGGAGTGCTTTAATGCCTAGAGATATAACTTCACATCCTCTAGGTGTAACTAATCCAAACCGATGTGGACTAAGGTGCTATCGAAAGTGAGAAGGATGTTGAAGGACAATGGTCCGACTGACCAAACGCAAAAAGATCTCGCCAATATCAATTGGTCTAATGCCCTTGTGTCCTTCTCTATCGCGAAAAGTCGACTAGCACCTAACACCCGACTAACAGATATAGGAATATTTCCTCTCGCTACTATTGCAGCCACTTGAAACAACTCGATAAAAACACTAGAAAGATCATCTACCTGAAAGTAATCTCTAAGGTGCTCATAAACCATCCCTGACAAGTCTCTTGAGGAAAAGCGAGGGGTAGTGCACAATGCTTATGCAAAAAGCGACCTATCAAGACATGAAGGTTGCTCAGGCTGATAATCTAAGATCTCTAGTGATAGTCCCTCTATTACTATAGGATGCAATGAGCGTAAAAAAGAGATGGTTTCATCAATAGGACTCGCTATAGAAAAAAAATGTAACGCTTGTGCTACTCTACTAAACTCTCTCGTTTAATCCAATATTTTATATTGCCGTAATCAAATAAAATCTATGATATTCTATGATTATATTTATCATCTAAATCTAATAACTATTATAAAAATAAAAAATAATAAAAATTAAAAACTATAAATTAAAAAAAAATTAAAAAAAATAAAAAAAAACTAAAACCATAAATATATAAACTATAAACATATTAAAAATTTTCAAAACTTTTTTTTTTTTTTTCATAAAATAAAAAAAATAAATTTAACATTTCACTTTAATACTACCTGCTAAATAACACTCAAAAATTATATCCATAATTTTTAATTAAAAAAAATAAAAAGAATAAAAATATAAACCAATTCACTCTAATACTACGCGCTAAATAGCACTCAAATATTCTAAAAATTATATCTCTTCTCTCACTCTCCTCTCCCGCAGCCCTCCACGCTCTCCCCTCCCGTCTCCACACTCTCCCGCAGCCCCGCTCTGGTGTCAAAAACGAATAGAAGTCAAATAGAATACACATGGGCACAGAATGATAAACATGGTACGGAAGCTCTGGAATCTGTAGGGAAAGAGTTCACGTAAATCTTCCCGGGAACGTCTTTGAGGTTGCCCGGGTGTGTCTATGATTTATCACCGGGGAGCAGCCTGGTTTCCCGTCGTACCAGGTGTGCTCAAATTCTGCTCTACACCCTAAACCCGCCCTGGATACGGGAACTTCGTATCCTGGTGGGGTAGTGCTCTGAGAGGCGAACGTGCTTCGCTGACGGGCAAGTTGGCAGCCCTGTGAATACTAAGATCCTGACCGGACTAGAACTTATAGAATATTATAGAAGAATCGTACATCAGGACCACAGTAGAACCGTGCATTGGGAAAGTACGCATCTCATGGTCTAGTCTTAAGGAGACGCTGGAGAACGTCACACCCAAGCTTCCGCTTGGGTGTGATGGGAGAGAGAGAGGAGAGGTCCTCTCGTCGGGAAAGGACGAGAGTGGTGGTGTTAGTTTTACATCAAGATTGGAGATTTCAGACAAGAATTTCTCAGGTGCAGAATCCGGAGGCACTTGATGGCTATGCACGCTAGGGACGCTGTTGGATTTACTACAGGCATTTAGTTTGAAAGCGAAGGAAATGTTTAAAGAGCGTAACCTTCTGCTGTAGTATGAAACTTCTGCAGGTATGTCAGAGGGTAGAGGAGCCGATCGATTTGGGGTGCGTATGTGACATTGAGTCGTGGAGTTTAGGTTTGTTTGAAATCATATCGGCTGAATTGACATCACTCAGCAATTGAAGGGGGAGCGGAAGAGGCTCAGATTACAATGGCATTTGAGATCGCTACGGTTCCGGTGGTCATACAGTACCTAGAAGTAATTTTGAACATCATCGGTGGGATTACAGGCTACTACAATAAGCTGTCCACCTTGAAAGAAATGATTGAAAGCTTCATGGAATACATCCGAAAAATTGGTGAGTTCCAAATGATCTATTTTCTTCCAAGCAGTCACTAAACGAGTGGTACAAGGATCCATACATCACTTGTCCTTAATCAGTAAGTTTGAAGCCATCATTTAACTTGAATAGCTAGTGCTGAGTTGCTAAAATACCTGACTTGTTTAAGAATCAACTGCATCTTTTGAGTGAGCTCTATCACTCATTAACTTCGTTCTTTTATGCTCGGTCGTTCTTTGATCCACTTCCTTCCGTGAAGTTTTCCTTTCGTTGGAAGTTAAAAGACGCGCATGCATAGCTGTTCGTAGCAGTCTATCAGAGCTTCCGGTTAACAAATCGGCTAAGACATTTGGTCAATAGGATACAGTAATGATACCATATGTTCAAGCCAGGGTTGAGGACTAAATGATCACTTAAATGTCTACAGCCAGTCTGTGCGCTTGGTCGCGCTATTCAGTAGAACAGTTCCAAATGGTCGAGGCAAGCATTCAGGTTTACATCCCGACTAGGGTTCATTCCGTTTACAAGTATACCTTTAGGTATTTCATGTTGGGGACAATCTCGATACTACGTTACTTTCATCGTCGTCACGTCATGTGCATTGTCAAAATCGTTGCTGGACTATAGACAAAAGAAATAACTCGACTTGTATAACTTCAATTAGAACTGTTAAGTTTTGAGGATTCATTCTTCTCCTCTCGGTGTACCGTCTGAGATATCTTGGCGGAAGGAAGGCCAGATTTTGGTGAGTCTGTATTCGGGTATGCCCTATGGGATACTTGAGCTTAAGCTCAAATAGTCCGTTTTAAAGCTTTAGGTATTTAGTTTTCATAGACAACTTTCGTAGACGAAGTTCACTGTGGACTACTAAGTGCCGAATGAGATGTAGAATCATTGCTTTTGTCACTCTAGATTTTTAGTAAGTTCCGAGGTCTGGATTAGCATTTATAAGTCCTAATGTCTCATTAAGACATTACTATGAGTCAATGATTAAAATCTGATTTCTGACAACTAAATTTGGTGCATCATGCAGGCATCGAGCTCAATGCGAAGAAATCCCGATTGCAATTGCTTGATCAGGATGAGTTACTCGGTGGAAACGTGATGCAACACATGGACCAACTTAAAGAGCTCTTGGGACATGCCCAAGTTCTGCTGGAGAATCTCGCTCGTCACCGAGGGATAACTAAAATTTTAAAACCAACGGCAGCAAAGGAACGACTTTGTAAAATTCGTCAAGAACTGCAGGAGACTATTAATCTGCTGTTCTTAAGCCTCATGGTTCCGCTTCACAAGCAGGTAATTTCGGACTTCATATTTCACGAAGCGACTTACCGAAACCAAAAAGAAGTGTAGCTTGTCAAAAACATGCATACAGCGATATTTGATAAGGTAGAGGAACCAGTGTCATAGTACTACAAGCAGAATTTGTGAATCGTTACTCAGTGATATTTGCTGATATTGACGACTGATGGAGTATGGCCACTACTTAAAGTACGGAACTGCAATAGAATGCGAGATATGACTTGGTCGAGCTCATGTTACTGAAACAAGCTACACGTTGTCATTTATTTTATCCACAGCAAAGTCTTCCGGATCTTCACCAGCATCAGGCGCATTTTCAACACCAACATTCTCTTCCTGCCACTGGCTCTACACATGTTGCTGATATCCACTGCGTGCATCATCTGCCAGGGCATGAATACCATTATCAGCATACTGCTCTGGCCCCCAATTTAAACCCTGCGCACTTCAACTCAACTGACGAACAACGTGCGCACGATGTGTCACGATATTGTTCACCCTATTCAGGATCCAATTATCCTGCACACGGTCCTCATGGTAGCCATTCTGCAGCTGGCATGCATAATCCGCCGATTTCAAGCGATTATTTTGCTGGTCGACGTCAAGAACATCCTATCGGACCCTATGGTTAGTGAAGAAAATAACGCTCATGCTCCCAGAGAATCGAAGGAAATTTTGATGCTGCGAGGCTGCTTGATGCCCATATGAAGCTATGGCATGAAGAATTAGACCGGATCAACATAAGCAGCAGAATGAAGGGGAACCGAGAGTCCATTATGTCGGTTCATGGACTCCTGTCTTCCAACAATTTCTATTCCAAGATGTCGACACTTCTCTGATCTGCACCAGAGTGACGCTCTGCAGTCGTGCTAAGTGTCCCATGCATCGACTAGTCGATGTGTGCGGACACTTAGCACCCGCTTAGCACTCTGCTAAGGCTTGGCATGCTCGTGGATCCTATGCGTGATTACTTTCACGTATCGAGTCGTCGACTCGCTTGAAGATCGAGCATAGAAGAGCCACCGACTCTAGAAATTATATTTTTATTCCCAAGGTTTCCTTGTCTTGGTCACGTATGTTGTTTGGATCATGGTCCGCTTGGACTAGCCGTAGGTCCGTCCTCCTCTGGACTTGATAAGATGGTGTGATGTTTGTGTACAATAGAGCCGAAGTAGTCTGCACTTTCGGATTGGAAATCCAATTCAGCATTTCGTTGAATTCAGTTCGCAACACGCTTCAAGGACGGCACCTAGCTTACCGCGAACGAATGCGGCTACATTTAACTTTACAAATACTAGGCGAATTCTGTGGTGCTCAATCCATCATGATTTGCTCCGTAGTTTCTAAATATGAAAATTCTTGGTAATCATCTGTAAGCTAGCCCTGCAATCGATGCAACGTGAAGTGTCCGACCATTTGACCCGTTCCATTGCTGGAGCAAGCACATTGAGTTAGATCATCTTATACAGAGTGATTCCTGTTTTGGTTGTGTGATCGAAATTTCAAACGACTAAAGAAGGTGGTTCACAACCTTCATCGGCTAAATTACATCGTCATCCACCCTACAAGTTAATTCGTCATTCAACCGTCAAAAGGCACTCGTAGTCGAACCAACCCTTTTGATCAAGAGTTTGTGGAAGTGGCAATCGCAAGACCAAGTTTAGGGACCGGGAGAAGGATTTATGATGACGTAGAACGTTTTCCGAGACACATGATGCAGAAAATGTCAGTCGATTTTAAGGCCCGGGGAAAGTATTGTTGCATCTCCATCCAGGAGAAAATTTGGAGGAATAACAGAGTTGGAATGTACTGTGAAATCTACGATGAATTATGGGATTATAGGTGTATTGTAGCTGTTTGATCATAGTTTGAATGTCTGGATTCTATCTGTGGTAGGAAGTCCACATATCGACGTTCAATTGATCAAAGACTGGGAGTAATCTTGGAGGAATTATCCGACAGAGCATTCGAGGTACAGCACTGTATAAGCACATGCAGAACATAATAAATTATACAAATCACAGTCTACATTCTTGTAATTTCACAGCGTACACGACAGCGTACAGAATGTTTTAGAGAAAAGGAAGAGGACCCGAAATCAAATCAACACAAAAAGATAAAAATCTGGTAACACACAGCATTGAAGAAAAGGGAAATTTTCCCACGAAAATTTACCTCACGCGTGTTTTGCACGGGGGGCATTTTAAATGCGAGTTGTGATGCGAATTCGAGAACAGTGGAGCGACTGTGACCGTCAGAGTTGGACCTATTCTCTCGCTTTGCGTGAACATGAGCTTTATGTTTTGTTATCTGCGTGGTTTGCATACTAACATCATCTACCAGATAAACGCTACAGGGCGAGCAACTGCAGCATGCAGCATGAGGAAGATTAGGCTGACACGACATCGAATATTTGACAATGAGCGATTAAAGAGACAGGGCCATTGCTTGCCGGACGAGGAGGGGGTGGATGAGTGACGAAGAAGAAAGAGCCTGCCCGGAGGAACCGCGCTAACGCAAGACTCTAAAACGATTTTTAGGAAAGAAATGGATGACTCCACCACAAGTGGTACTGTGATCTTTTGATCCATTACATTCATTTTGAGTATCTCATAAATGTGTTGGAAAGTACGAGACACGGTCGGTGATGAGGAGTGATAACAGCCCCATACTCTGGTTCTGGATGAAGGAAGTTCGAACAGAGATGGAAGGAAGGCCTGGAGTGTACTAGGCTTGACCAGAATGAATTCGTCGACAAGGTGAGAAATCAAGTATAAGATGATCGAACGATCCAGGGTGGTTCTGGCGGGTTCATTGCAGCATGATGTTGGGGAAGGATGGCATTGAGGTTCTGCAGGTGTGTTCTGATTTGCGCAGGATCTATGGTCTCATCGACGGCATCGACGGCATCGACGGCATAGTCTATTCGCTACAGGTGGTTCGAAGGCACAAAACTTACTTAGGAAAACAATGAGAATTTACTACAAAATCTAGCTAACGAGGGTATTCCTACGTAGGAAAATATAGTCATGACCAACACTCATTAATCTATTTAGTAAGTCGTGAATAAGAAAACAACTACTCCCACTCAAGTTATATCCAACAGTTACTTTCCTTTCGTAAGGGGTATTTTGTACACTATCCTCTTTTATTATTTGTATAATTTTTTTTTATCTACATTTCATTGTTCTCTCTTTCTCTCTTTTTATTTATTTATTTAAGATCTTTGGATTATAGGAGTCATTTGACGAGATCATCGGGACCAAGTAAATTTGAGTCCATGATAAAGAATAGATATATATCTCAAGATGAGAGAGAGCCAAGATCTATGGCATTTTTGGACAATAGTGTTCTCTCCAGCCCTTCCCTTTTCTGGACAACAGTGTTCTCTCCAGCCCTCTCTACTCAGTGTTTCCAAGTGCAATTGTAGCAAACAAGAGACAACCTATCCACAGACACAAGATTGCCTTCTATCTTTTGTCTGATTGCCTTCTGATGGGATCAACAGTTTACAATTTTCTTTGATGGATTGATAATTTCAAGATATGTTATACTTTCTCTTAGTTGATTCATCTATTCCTTATACTACTAAAGCACATCTTTGCTCTTGCTCTACAAAGATGTTTGTCCTTGGATTCTAGTTGGATTATGTACTTTGGCACTCCAATTTGCACCAACTACTTTCTCTATAGTAATGAAGTTTGACCTAGGTTTGGTCCATCCATCTGAATTGTCATTACTCACTTGTGAGTGTGGTTGTATATTAGATGCAATAGGATCCATATGACAAGGTGTCTGTATGGAGGATAGAGGATGATTATTGATAATATCATTAGGATATGGTGTTTGCCATAACACTAGAAAGTAGATATTTCATTTGGAAATAGTGTTAGTATATTTTGCACACCACATGAGTTAAACAAGAGTTAATGCCACCTTGTATTTGGTCTGAGATGATCAAGTGATAATAGTGGATATTATGATAACGGATTCCACACAGATGTAGTTTTAGAAGGGGTAGTTATCCATCCTTAAGATGTGCGGGAGTAATTCCACACAGATGTAGTTTTAGAAGGGGTAGTTATCCATCCTTTAGATGTGTGGCAAGTAGAGCAATAGCTGCCAAGGTCTCCAAGTGTAAAGGTATATATTGATGCCACCTCTTTGTTTCTCAAAACTTCAAATTATATAGAGGGAAGGATATGATATTTGAAACATTAGGTTAAGAATGCACAATAGCTTATTGTAAATGTCATGGAGTACATTTCTCATTTTACTAATTTATAATTTATAATGTACTTTAAACAACATTCATCTATTAATTTAGATAGAACAACATTTATCTATTAATTAGATAGAACACTAGTTGTCGTAGTCCATTGAAGAGCAATCATACCACATGTTATTGTTTCATATGCTACAAAAGTATGTAGACCATAATTTAAGTGGTTTAAATATTTTAGGTGAAAAAATAAAATAATTTCATTTTGATACCATCTTATTTTATTACAAATTATGTATACAAATTACATGGTACTAGTAGAACCCGTGTTCTACTGACACGCCAGATAACTTCGTTTTTATATTACCTGAAATATTTCATATCACTTCTAACTTTGTAACTCATTGTTTATTGTTATGGGTTTGCCTTGTGAGCCCGGCATGATTCCTTGCTTGTGGATAATGCTGCGATGCAATGCAGAGTAAAGACACGGGAGACATTGAGCTCATTGAGCTTCGCATGGAGATGGCGTAAAGACGAGAATACTAAGAAACTGAATGGCAGAGCAACACAAAGCGAAAACAAAAGTGTACTTAGAGTGACGAAAACCCGAATATGCTTCTTGAACATGATCAACTCTCTTTCTTATATTCTACTACGAAAATGGTGTTATAATATAAAACCATTTCATTATGTGTCTGGATGTCCTAACTACCATGTCGCTATAGTACCTATAACGTCTCATGCGTTTTGAAGATCATAGGAAAAACAAAAGCTGAAGAAGTTGTTCTTGACACAGGAACTCATATTTGTGGAATTCTCATGTACCTCGAATTGAGTTTTTGATTACCTTTTGGCTTCGGCAGCTTATAAGCAAGGGCCAAGAGCCAAAATTTAAGTGTGCCGAATTCTTTAGAGATGGGTCTAATAAACATGTAGTTGGTATGCTTTCAAATCTTCAGTGTCTGGACGGAGGTCCGTGACAGTGAGAGCAAATATATATGTGCGAAATAAAACATGCATGGTTCAAGTACAACGCCAATATCGCAAGCTTTTAGAAATTACCCATCATGGTTCTCAAAAAGAATATTGAATATATCACAGTGGTAACTATGAAGCTACCACAAAGTCCTTGTGAAAAGCAACTACTTCCTGAGCAGCAATCTTCCAGAGAACTCCATCAATTCCACCCCTCGCCATCTGCACATAATGCAAGACAGAGGTGAAGATCATTCACAACAATTTGAGCAATGAGATCAGAAGCACTGTAGAAGTATATTGATAACTCATGGCTCATAATCTTACCTCGTATTGATGCTGGTCCCTATCACTGCACACTCTGCACTTCTCCATATCGCTGCACTTCACTCGGTATATGAAAGTTCACTTGGTATAT
Organism: Lunularia cruciata; assembly: GCA_948567375.1. Lineage (NCBI taxonomy): Eukaryota > Viridiplantae > Streptophyta > Marchantiopsida > Lunulariales > Lunulariaceae > Lunularia > Lunularia cruciata. Next base: position 58,580,459 of record OX419760.1, on the reverse strand, counting down.
GAAAGCGACAACAATGTTGGTTTTGTGCTCGATACATTGTGCAGCCAAGGACCTGCTTGTTTTCCAAAACACTTCACAAAGATATAGTATCATTGGTGAAACAAATAGAAATAGAATCACAGGCAGATTGTAGTTACAAAGCGCTTCACTGTATACGACGTTGCGCATTGTTGCTGTAGATTGAATTGATTTTTCTCCCAGCAGCACAGAAATGTTTTCAAGAGCAGTCGCCCTTGAAAATGCAACGAACGATAGCAGGACCGAACTGTTTTCAGAAGCATTTGCCTTGAAAGTACAACATACAAATACCCATGAGAGAAGACGTCCTTAGTCAGCATAGGCACGCGTTGGCAAAAGTTTGTACCTATAAATTGTTAATAACCATGGCATATGCAACGGATTGGAAATTCTAATTATCTAATTTTAAAATATAAGTAAATTCAATTTAGATAATCAAAATTTTCAACTAATATTATTAAATATAAAATTTTGTTAAGAATTTGAATATTGTATTCTATAATGTGTATATAATATTATTAAAATTTAAGTATTAACATGTAAAATAAATTTATTCAAATAAATTCGTAATAATGTTTATTTACGTCACTTTAAGATGCTGGGGAAACAATTTGATTACATTCGCTTCTTGTAAAGGTGAGGAAATTCTTCGGTTTTTTCCAAGATCTTATTTTGAAAGTATGCGTCGTTACTTCTTCTTAGACCAGTCCAATTTCCTTAAATTTCATTTCTGGACTCGTTTAAGTACACAGTTCGTACAAGTCAACTCCATCCACTTTTGGCAGAAAAATACACGTGATTTTATATTACAGGCTGGGAACTAAGGAAGTGGAAAAAAATGTATGCCATGTGAAAGTCATCCACTTTAGCGAAAAATTAGCTTCCTGAATGGAAACAAAACTAAGACGTCAAGTGCCTCAGGTCCGCTTCTCTCCCTGGATATAGTTTGCTGAAAACAGATGTTATGTATCCATATGTACGCAGTTACGCCAATGAGGAACGTAATCGCGATTAAAGAGAAATTAAAATGATTTGCTGGATTATTGAAGATGCAAGCGACGAAATGCTAACTTGCATCGCTATGCTTCTTGACGTGATCCTAGTGCCCAAGATCAGTGATTTATTACATGAGGAATAAATTTTGCTTGCTTCACCATCAAGCAACTATGGAAGCTAAATGGCGCACTTCTCTCAGAATATGCTCTGGATTAGTGACATTGAGAACTATTCGTGGGACGAATTCCAATGTGGAAGATTCAGTACATGCTACTGATTGGAAGTTTTAACTAGCGTCCCCTTTTTCTGCTCCATGTGGGACCTTCTCAAAAGCATGGCTCGCGTCCAGGAGGAAGTTTTCAAGCACAAGAAAGAGACCTACAAATTCTCCATCTTCATCAAAGAAATCGGTAAGAACTGTAGATCTCCCCGAAGCAGCAGTAACTGTTTGGCATCAAGTTTACTTTTCAATCACCTTCAGACGCAATCATGTTCTTTGACATCAATGCCTCCGCATCAGGTTGTTGTTCTTACATTGAAGATCTAGATTCATACATCATTGTAGATCTTTTACGTATAATAAGAATTGTCCATCTCCGCTTTCAAATTCCACCATTCGTTTAGGTGATGACCGATAATCAACAACCTCCTCTGGCTTATACCTGCGGTCTGCATCCACCAAATCACCTGTCTTTCCTGACTATCACAGTCATGGCGTGTCTTCGGAGCTCCCACAGCACGTAAAACCACCTTTTAACCCTCAGCCATCTTCACCCAGGACTTTCCGCGACCTGATAACCCTGACGCACGTTTTGAGGAATGATCATCATACGATTTCCGAATTCGTCGAACATCCTGGAACCAAAATGAGCTCTTTCTGCACATCTGCTCTGAAAGACGTACTGACAGCACAATGGCTAATATATCATGTTCAGTCAGTAAATTGTGCCACTTTAGCCAGCTCTCCCATAAGTGGGACAATTTTTAAAATGCAGTGATGATTTGCTGCTTCAAGCGAATCACCACTCAGACATCTTCTCCTGTTGAGTGAAGGACCTGGTACTGGATCGAAATCCGATTTCTCCTTACGCAAACCAACATGTACTATCGGCGTATTAATCTCACCTCTATCCAGTCAATGGCAGAGGATTGTCAATCGCAAGGTGTCTAGAGTGGATTCGGATTGCCGCGGATATCAACCCAACCCTAGATCTAGAGCTAGTCTCGTGGGCCAAACATTTGTACAGAGGGCTGATCTGTACGAGATATTCCCATCACAGCAGATCAAAGGTGATCTCCCACAAGCAGTAAAAATACATGTGGAAGAGTTGAAGAGAGAGCTTCAAAGTGGCACAGATTTGTCAGTGGAGCTTTCCCCTTCCTGGTCAATTGTCAGGAAAACCAATGCTTCGATTCGCATCGACAGGATTGAAAGGCCATTATGAAAGTTATGATGAGGCTAATCTTGAAGCAATCTTCCAGTAATCCAGAGGTATGTTTGAACAACTTGGACATTCCGCCAAATCAGTACCTCAACATTTTGGTGATCTGTAGATGTAACTTTCATTTTTACCCATGATTTTTACTTCATGATCAACTCGTACGTACCAGCCAAGGTAAAAAAGGACTTGGTAAGGCCTCCATGTTCAGATCAAGTCTCCGTCTTCAAGTCTTAGTAATTTTGCATCGTGTCAGATATTTTGTTTTCTTGTAACCAGTAGAAAGAGCAATCACTAGAGGACGATCAACAATTCTAGCCCTTTCCAGTTTCTTTTATGATGTTAAGAAACAATGTTATTGTACAATGTGTACTGATAGCTCCTGATTTTATGTCTGCTCACAGAATTCCCTGATATCGTGCTTATCCGCAATGTTGCTGCACTTCAAGTTCATGTACAACTGGTTTTCGACTTCCCATAAATCGTAAGTGGAACTCTCTCAAGCCCATTGTCCTGCTCTCCTCTCCTATAACCTCAAGGCGGTTGTAGGCCTCATGAGGTTGAGATTCCAAGTTATCTATAGGAGTGAATTAGCACACTTGTTACATTAACTTGTAAACTGTACCTTTGTAATTTAGCACTTGATAGTGTTCATGTTGTCCACTAAGAAATACAAAATTCATTCTTTCAGATCGTTAATACTTTTACGAAAGGTAGACCTAATGCCACTTTTGGTAGGGTGGTAGGGGTATTAATGATGGATGAGTCCATCGTTTTCTGTCGTTCTAGATGCCCTCCAGCCACTCGTGAGGAACCGATTGACCGGGGCCAATTGACTTTGGACAATTGGGCTCAGCAGTCTAGACATCGTATGGAAGGCCTGGAATCTGGAGGGAATTTTGACACTTGATTTAACACTTGATAGTGTTCATGTTGCCCACTAAGATCATTAATACTTTTACGAAAGGTAAACCTCATGCCACTTCCTGGGTAGGGTGGTAGGGGTATTAATGATGAGTCCATCCTTTTCTGTAGTCCTAGAAGCCCTCCAGCTACTCGTGAGGACCAGATTGACCGGGGCCCATTGACTTTGGACAATTGGGCTCAGAAGTATAGACATCGTATGGAAGGCCTGGAATCTGGAGGGAAAGAGTTTACGTAAATCTTCCCGGGGACGTCTTTGAGGGTTGCCCGGGTATGTCTAACTTTTCACCGGGGAGCAACCTGGGTTCCCGTGGTACCAGGTATGCTCAAATTCGGGCCGGGCGGTTTCTTGACGGGACGCCCTGAAAATGGGAACTTCGTATCCTGGAGGTCGTGCTCTGAGAGACGAAAGTGCTTCGCTGACAAGGCAAGTTGGCAGCCCTATGAACCGTACGATCCTGATCGGGAGAAACGTACATCAGCCACCACGGTAGAACCGCGTGCTTTGGCAAGGTACGCATCTCATGGTCTCGAAGTCTTAAGAAGGCGCTAGAGAACAGCTTCCCCTTGAGTGTGGCGGGAGAGTGACTGATGAGAGGTCCTCTCGTCGGGGAGGGACGAGAGTGGTCGTGTTAGTTTTACATCAATATTGGAGATTTCAGACAAGAATTTCTGACGTGCAGAATGCGGAGGTACTTGATGGCTATGCGCGCTAGAGACATTGTTGGATTTACAACAGGCATTGAGTTTGAAAGCGAAAGCAAATATCTATAGATTGGAGCCTTCTGCTGCCATATGAAACTTCTGCTGCTACGTCACAGGATAGATCGATTTGGGGTGCGCATTTAACATTGACTAATGGAGTTTTGGTTTGTTTGAAATCATATCGGCTGAATTGACATCACTCAGCAATTGTGGGGGGGAGCGGAAGATGCTCAGATTACAATGTTAATGGAGTTCTTTGCGGTTCTGGCGGCCGTACAGCAACTAGAATTAATCTTTGAGATCATCGGTGGAATTGTAGGCTACTACACTAAGCTGTCCACCTTGCAGGAAATGATTGAAGGCTTCATGGAATACATCCAAAAAATTGGTGAGTTCCAAATGTTCTCTTTTCTTCCAAGTAGTCACTAAACGAGCGGTACAAGGATCCATACATCACTTGTCCTTAATCAGTAAGTTTGAAGCCATCATTTAACTTAAATAGCTAGTGCTGAGTTGTTAAAAAACCTGACTTGTTTAATAATCAACTGCATCTTTTGAGTGAGCTCTATCACTCATTGATTTCGTTCTTTTCTGCTCGTTCTTTGATCCACTTCCTTCCGTGGAAGTGGAAGAGTTCGCCTTTCGTTGGAAGTTAAAAGACGCGCATGCATAGCTGTTCGTAGCAGTCTATCAGAGCTTCCGGTTAACAAATCCGCTTGGACAGTTGGTCAATAGGATACAATAATGATACCATATGTTCAAGCCAGGGTTGAGGACTAAATGATCCCTTAAATGTCTACATCCAATCTGTGCGCTTGGTCGCGCTATTCAGTAGAACAGTTCCAGCAATGGTCGAGGCAAGCATTCCAGTTCACATCCCCACTAGGACTCATTTCGTTCACAAGTATACCTTTAGGTATTTCATGTTGGGGACAATCTCGATACTACGTTAATTTCATTGTCGTCACGTATGTGCATTGTCAAAATCGTTGCTGGACTATAGACAAAAGAAATAACTCGAATAGTATTAACTTCAATTAGAACTGTTAAGTTTTGAGGATGCATTCTTCTCCACTCGGTGTACCGTCTGGGATATCTTGGTGGAAGGTAGGCCAGGTTTTGGTGGTCTGTATTCGGGTATACCCAATGGGATACTTGAGCTAAAACTCAAATATTCCGTTTTAAAACTTTAGGTATTGAGTTATCATAGTCAACTTTCGTAGACGAAGTTCACTGAGTACTAAGTGCCGAATGAGATGTAGAATCATTGCTTTTGTCACTCTAGATCTTTAGTGAGTTCCCAGGACTGGATTAGCATTTATAGGTCCTAATGTCTCATTAAGACATTACTATGAGTCAATAATTTGAAATCTGATTTCTGATTTCTGACATCTGAATTTGGTGCATCATGCAGACATCGAGCTCAAAGCGAAGAAATCCCTATTGCAATCGTTTGATCAGAAGTGGTTACTCAGTGGAAACGTGGAGAAACACATGGACCAACTTAAAGAGCACTTGGGACATGCCCGAGTTCTGATGGATAATCTCTATCGTCGTGGACGGATAACTCAGATTTTAAAAGCAACGGAAATTAAGGAACGACTTCGTGGAATTCGTCAAGGAACTGCAGGAGACTATTAATCTGCTGTTCTTAAGCCTCATGCTTCCGCTTCAAAAGCAGGTAATTTCCGACTTCACAGTTCACGAAAAGAAAAAGAAGTGAAGCTTAGCAAAAACATTTATACAGCGATATTTGATCAGGAAGAGGAACCAGTGTCATAGTACAACAAGCAGAATTTGTGAATCGTTACTCAGTTGAGATTTCCTGATATTGACGACTAATGGAGTATGGCCACTGCTTAAAGTACGCAATTGCACTAGAATGCGGTAATATTGCGAACAATATGATTTAAGATTGATAAGGAGCATGTAACTCGGAGAAGCGTTCACTTGAAATTTTGTGTTTCCGACCTCTTCACAGGGCCCCTGGATCCTTATTCCCATATATCAGAAGAATCAGAACAATGGAGTCGGAAATTCAAGGGTGATTTCCGTGACCTCGATTCGTTCAAAATCCCGTGTAGGGAAAATAGAATCTGGAGCCTGAGGCAAGTGTACCACACTACATGTACATGTACGTAATCGACAACAGACGCCAAGGAATATCTCGTGTTGGCAGGGTCTCCATTAAACTCGACAACATGTAGGAGTTGTGAGCTTCTTCCCTCCTCAAAGCAGAACCCTTCTTCTTCAGGCCTCTGGATTGAAAAAGAACTCTTTCCAGAAAAACGTCCATCTCAAGTACTGCCACCAGGCATGGTGGCCGGCCACCCTTGTTAACACTGTTCGGAATATGCGCCACATATGCCGGGAGAAGGCTTTATGATGACCAAGAACGTTTTCCGAGACCTATGATGCAGAAATTGTCAGTTGATTTTAAGGCCCCGGGAAAGTATTGCTGCATCTCCATCCAGGAGAAGATTTGGAGGAACAACAGAGTTGGAGGAAACTGTGAAATCTACGTTGATGTTTCAGGAAATAAGTTAAAAGTTCCAGAAATACACAGATTGATACGATGAATTATCGGATTATAGGTGTGTATTGTAGCTATTTCGATCATGGATTGAATGTCCGGATTCTATCTGCGGTAGGACGTCCACATTTCGACGTTCAATTGAACAAAGACCGGGAGTAATCTTGCAGGAGTTACCCGAAAGAGCATCGAGGTACAGCACTGTATATGCACATGCAGAACATCGGGTCGACCTCCAGCTAATATCAATAACCTGCTCAGCCCGGGCAGTCGGACTGGGATTGTATAAGTGTATTACAATTATAGAAATCACAGTCTACATTCTTGTAATTTCAGAGCGTAGAAGACAACATACAGAATGTTTTAGAGGAAGGGGAGGAGGACCAGGAATCAAATCAGCACAAAAAGGTAAAGATCTGGTAACACACAGCATTGAAGAAAAGGAAAATTTTCCCACGAAAACTTTCATCACGCCTGTTTTGCACGGGGGGCCCTTTTATGTACGAGTTTTGATGCGAATTAGAGAATTGTGGAGCGACTGTGACCGTAACAGTTGGACCTAATTCTCTCGCTTTGCTTGAACATGGGCTATATGTTAATTATCTGGATGGTTTGCATACTAACATCAACTATCGTATAAACGCTACAGGGCCAGCAACTGCAGCATGAGGAAGATGGCAGTGGATTAGACTGACACGACATCGAATATTTGACAATGAGCGATTTAAGAGACAGGGCCAATGCTTGCCGGGCGAGGAGGGGTTGGATGAGTGACGAAGAAGAAAAGGCCTGCCCGGAGGAACCGCGCTATTGCAACACTCTAAACGATTTCAGGGACGAAATGGATGATTCCACCTCAAGTGGTACAGTGACGGCAGAGGTGGCTCTTTTGATCCGTTATGTTCATTTTGAGTATCCCATAAATGTCTTGGAAGAAACGGGACAGGGTCGGTGATGAGGAGTGATAAAAGCCTCCTCCTCTGGTTCTGGATGAAGGAGGATCGAAGAGAAATGGGAGGAATGCCTCGAGTGTACTACACTTAGCCAGAATGAATTAGTCGACAAGGTGAGAAATCAGGTATTAGATATTCGAACAATCCAGTGCGGTTCTGGCGGGTTCAGTGCAGCACGATGTCGAGGAAAGATGGCAGTGGGGTTTTGCAGGTTCTTTCTGATTTGCGCAGGATCTCTGGTCTCATCGACGGCATAGTTTATTCACTACAGCTGGTTCGAAGGCAGCTGAGAGCACCTACAGATTTTAGGTCCAAGTAACTTTCTGATGGGGTTGTCTTCATATCCTCGTACTTGATCTGCTTATGATGATTTGTTCAACATTATGGATTACAAAAACTTTTCGTGTCGTCTCCTTTAATTTCATAGTCCCATGTGTAAAGTGATTCACATGATACGGATATAGCAAGGCGTAATGATTCTGCTAGTTCATTTTAAAGAGCTCAGAGCTAGGTCAGGGCTTCGCCAAAGTTGACGAATCAATAAATTCAACTCATGCCTGAGGCGGCCGGCCTCTCAAAGTTCACTCAGGAAACTTCTGTATTGATTGCAGTGAAGAGGGACTGATGCGCAAGCGTAGTACACGATGTGCAGCAGTCTAACAACATGGACATGTGCATTGTGCAGATACCAAGCTGCACGACAAGTCCTCTGTTCTGTATCCCGATGGTCAGGGTCAACTAAGCCGAGATGTGCACAAACAGCTGCAAAGACTTGAAGAAATTCTTCGTAGTGCGCAGGAGCTGATGACAGAATTGGCCAATATGGAGTTGTTCACCCGATCTGCTGAGAGGTTTGAGGAGTACCGTGAAAATGTGGATCAGGTGATGAAACTGATGGGCTTCCTTCTCGCCTTCGTACCTCCAGACCCGCTGGTGGTAAGTATCTCCGCCTACAACTGGCCCGTAAATATTTGCTCCACATTGATCAAAGGTGACATTTAGCTCTATTTCAGAACTCCATCAAGTTAATCCGTTACCTAGTTCTCTGTGTAGTGTAATAATGAATATGGATGAGATCACGACAACCTTAAGCTTCCAACAATTAATTTGTACATCTCATATAATTTACTAACAAGAAGAGATGTATTTTAAGCACCTTGTGTTTGAATGAACCTATGTGTCCATCTAGGAGGAGGATTAGCTGACCCTGATCATGCGATGCACAATAGCCCACCCCGCCTGCAGCTTGAACCCGGATGATCAGGGTCAGGTAGCCTCCTCCTGGATGAGCTGACAGATCCGTTCATTCTTGCCTGTCTACATATCTAGACAGTTAAAGGTACAGGTGAGAACAATCCTCCTGCCGCCTATGATGGTTTACGCCATCAACGTTCAGAGCTTGAATATCCAGACACAGCAGAGAGTGGCAAGCCATGAGGGAGTCGGAGTCATTGCTGGAAGGATTGCAAACCATGTGATCTGTCTTTGTCTTGTGCATAGGCCATTTGCAGCCAGTTCATAAGGGCAAGCAAAAAGTCGTATATTGGAGAATGACCTTTAAGACATCTGTTTTTAAACATCATGTCTCATTTTCGACTACTGTCTCTGTGAGTTGATGTTCCTGAGAAAAGATTTTTGCCTCCGAGAAGTGAGCAATATCGAATGGACCCATAACACAAAAGACTAGACGGATTACCTAAGGTTAAAAGGGGTCTGTTTGAAGTAATCTCCGCCGTTTCATCAGCCTGACCACCGCAAGTGTAGCCTTTGATAAGTACTTTCAACTCATAAGGCGTCATAAGCGTTTCTACTTCACTGCTATTGCCAGTATCACGTGTTTACGACTTGATTCTCACCATACTAATCGGATGTTGTGCAAGAAGTGTGGCCCGCTTACAATAATAGAAACTACAGAGAATGCTTTAGGAGAAACCAAGGAACTGTGGAGCAGGTCTTCTTCAATAGAATGTCTCTCTTGGAATTTTTGTGAGCTTTACATGAATTGCTGGGGTGAATATCCTTGGTTGTGCAGGATGGACAGCCTCGCTACAACTTGGGCTGGTACGATCCTCCTCCGACCGAGTGGTATATGGGCTGGAATGACATCGGTGTGCAGAGGGGGACCTAGAAGCAGCAACAGGAAGATCTCCCAGAAGAAATGAGGGCTCATGTGAAAGATTTGGAGAAACTTTCTTCCAAGTGGTCATTGATCAAGAGAACCAAAGCTTCAGTTCACTTCGACGATATAGAGAACACCATCATGAAAGTCACGATCAGATACTGGTGAAAAAGCAGTTCGGTAAGCGAGAGGTATGTTTAAGATTGTGCTGAATTATCGGTTCCCATCCTTTGACGCTGACATTTCTATGTCTGAGTACTGTATATACCATAGTTACTGTCACGAGCAGGTGTTCAGATTGGCCGACGATTCTTTCATGATTTTGTCTATGGCAGTCACGTCATTCGCAGGTAGAAGAACGAATTAGAATTGTGGACAATTACAGTTTTGAACACGGGTCGAGCCCGGTGGATGCGTATCTTGCGATGGAAAGAGCCGCAGGCATACATGATCTGAGATTATCCGATCCTCACGGAGTACAAAGCCGAGTGCTCGGACGCGAGGCCAGATGATCGGAATTGGACTCTGTCAATTCTCCGGATTTGACAGCTTTTTCAGGACAAACACGCCACACATATGAGAAAGTAAATCCTTTGTATGTAACAAAGCTACCTAGAGTACAGAGTTGGAACTGTTTCTTTGATGCGCAGTACAGTAGAATTCTTATGTTCTTTTGCAGTTAGATAAGGTTTAGGAGCAGAGTAACGTATTATTTATTGATGTTAATAAATAAATTTTTCATTTTGTATCTGCTCACAGATACCCGTGACTTTGTGCTTCCCATCATACTTAATAGGGTGGATTCTTGTTTTAGTTTCCTTTCATGTGAGAAGATGGGCAATCAATCAATCACTTCTGTAGTATCTAGTACTGATCATAGACTTTCCTAGCTTGAACTGAGGAGATGCTCCTGTTCGTAGGATTTCAGTCACTACAAAGAGTCGTCAGTTTGGATGCTAGATAGCTGGTTTCGACGTGTCAATGTACAAGTAAATTCGGGATTGGTGGTAATGTTGTGATCCTGAAATGCATAAGGTCTGCCACTTCAGAACTCCGGGATTGTTTCTCATATGTCCCCAACTAAGGCTGGTAAATTAAGTCAACAATGTAGTACCACTTCTAATAACATTTGTTTCTAAATAGCTAGAGTGAAGATAGTTGTTATCATCGGAACAAAGTGCACCTTCTGTGTTGCAAACAGTAGCAAGCGGAGTGTATCCGGTCTATCGAGTTCATCCTTGTATCAAAAGATGAGAAAGTAAAAGAATTAAGGGAAATTTACACAACTGCCCCTCAAACATGTTAGTAAAATTGCAAAAAATACACCAGACAGACTATTAATTACAAAAATATCCTTGGTTGGGTCGGCGTTAGTAAAACTGCAAAAATACACCAGCCAAACTATTAATTACAAAAACACCCTGGTTGGGACGGGGGTAGAGTCTCCGTTCTAGTTTCTCCATTAAGTAGAGTCTCGCTTGATCCACACACCTATATTAACATGCGCAGAACGTTGAAGCCCGGCCCGGCCACTCCCACCCCTAGCCCAATACCAACCAAAGGGTATTTTTGTAATTAACCGTTTGTTACTGTACTTCTACAATTTGTTAATTTGTTGAATTAACTTGTTGTTGTTTGTTTGTTGCTTAAATTTCAAAAGTAAACAAATGCAAAAAATACAGAAAATAGCAACCTAAGACAACCAGCAAAGTTTGAAACATTCGAGCAAGCACATTACAGGAATAAAATTTTCATTGTAATGAGCCCACGTAAATGTTACAAAGACTTAGAATATACAAAGTCTTGAGATGTCGCATCTCTTGCCTGCAGATATAGAGAAGCAAACGTCGCCTAGAGATAGATCGATTAGTCCGTATCACGATTGAATCTAAACCAAGATACCAAACAGTGCGCACACCCAAGATAGCTTCAAACCGTGTAATGCCTTGAAAGACAAGCTTGCCATAGGGAGCAAAGACATACCAAGTGTAAGAAAAAACCATCTCAAGTTGTCAGAAGCGTGAACAGCTTGAAACAGCGCCGTACGATGTACTATAGAATGACAAAATTCAAACAGGTCAATGAAATTCCTACAGAGTAAATTGCATTTGAGGATAAACATTTTCTCAATATTCTTCAGTAATTATTTTTCCTAATTGTTATTTCGGGAGTTAGTCCCGAGCACTAACAATTAGAAAGAGTCAAGAACTGTAATGTAATCACCACGGAGGAAAATAATGGAAATGAGAGCAGGCCGTATAATCTAATCACCTACAAGAACATGTACATCAGACACAAGACCCATAAATCGACCTAGCCAACGCCCTAAGGAGGGCCAGGGAAAAAAATCTTTTCTCGCAGTCCACTGCAACCACACTGGGTGCAGTGGACTGGGTAATCAATGCATGGGACTTTAGTAAGGGCCAATTTTACTTGCTTACGTCATCAGTGCCAGAAGGTAAGAAAATACGAAGACGAGGGAGCTGTGGGATATTCGGTCAATCATGGTCCAGCCCAGTGGGAACTTCGGCTTTGGAACTACATATGAACCGTAAGCTTGACGTTGCGACTGCACTTCTCCTCTCCATCAGAAGCAGCGGCAGACTTTCTTTGCAGCTAGCAACAAGGGCTTGACGATGCGCGCTCGGCCGACAAAGAGAGTACTCGCCTGAAGGTCGACTATCGAAGTGAGGGTTGATGGAGAGGGAGAGCTGTGTGCATTGGATTTAAATAAATTGGATTGGATTGGATTGGATTGGATAGGACCTGAACTTCGCTTGCTGGGAGAGACGGAACGCCTGTGAAGCATATGCGAAGTGAGCAGTGTCAGAAGGATGGCAGAAGCAGACAGTATTCGGTGGGGGGACGAGGATTCGGCGAGGAGGGGCTTTTGAACCTTAATTACAAGGACATCGACTCTCGGTTGAATTGCTCTTGTAAGCACATTATAAGGTCTGGACGGTGAGAGCTTGAGCGTTGTAAAGGTGGTGTGATGGGGATAGACTGGTTTGTAAGAGGTTCAGGTAAACTGGTTGGAGATTGTGGTTGTCCAAGATAACGAGCGTTAGGAGGTCCATGGTTCTCACCTTCGTGTTCGAACCGGGAGCACAGCTAGAAGCGTTGCCTATGGTTATTTGCGGTCTATCAGTCTCGACCTTTGCATCACGCCTATATCGAGGTTGACCTTCCGCGAGGATACGGGGAATTAGCCGATTTCATTCCAATTGGATACGTGAGGACTGCCTGAACGGATTTAACTTAGTTTTGCGCTTCTCAGACAAAGTAAAGGAGCAGGTTGATCGTGCTTTGGGAGATAAGCTTTACAATCGGGTTACAGAGAGTCCTGTACGAGAGACAAACAGCACGATGGAAGTTGCAGCTCTTATCGGTTTATGTCAATCCATGTACACACTCACCAAAGCCATCTTTGAGCTTCAGGTTCTTGTACACAAGCACAAGGAAGAATCCGACAAATTTTGTGCTTACATTAAAGAGATCGGTAAGTGGCATGACTCTGGTGTTCCCCAAACCATCGATGACTTTATTGCAGAGTTACGAAGTTTCGGATATTTTCTACTGGTGTTAGGGCGGAGATAATGTTAGACCAGGTCGTCTATCAACTTTAGCGCCAATGCAGTTCTGTTACGCGCACTTCGCTGATCAATAGGTATCTAAATCGAGCTCCATATCAAATTCTTTTTTTAGTTAGTGTAGCGCTTTTGTCAAGTGACCGATTACTGATTCTCGTTATGATCATGAGAACCCATTTATAGACACAAAATGTTTCCATGAGTTCTCAGAATAGATGGTCATTCCATAAATTACGTGGTAATCAGCTAATCAAGTGTGGTGTAATTGTGCAGAAACCCGTCTCAGAAAGGGGGAGTCGACATTGGCGGCGCATCGAGAGAAATGTCTCCCAGAAACCGTTTATAATGAGTTGGAAAGAAATCTGCAGGAGTTGGAAAAACATCTTGAAAGTGGCAGGGTATTGCTGGAGAAACTTACAACTCACACCGCGTGGCTTAGACCAACCAGAGCTTGTGACCGCATTAGCAAGATCAAAACTAGCATCAATGATGTCATGGTGAAAATGGTTTGGGACGCCTGCTTCACTAATCCGCAGGTATGTGGCAATTTACAAAACCAAGGTTATCAAACATAAGTTGGGTTGGGTGCTTGAGATTGAATGGCATGAAATAGAGGAACAGTTCACGATCACCATTATCAATCTTGTTACTCATGATCTGCTGACTTTCTCATGCTCATACAAAGAGAATCGAATTCAACTAGCTTAATGTTTATCGTTTTAATCATAAGCAACGATCTCGATATCCACCTTACTGTTCAGTGAGTCCTATTTATTGTCCTTTTGTTCCTATCCAACGCAGTTAAACTATCAGCGACCAACTCCTCAAGCACATCCACGACCTCCTCTCCAAGTACATCAGGACCAGCCGCCACCCCCACAAGCACATCGAAATCCTCGACCGCCTCCACCAGTACTTCATCGACCCCCACCTCCGCAAGCATACAGGCAGGATCCGTATCCGGACTGGATAAAGTACAGAGACAGTGTGCAACTTCATGCGCAACAAGGTGGAAATTACAGGCCGGAGCATCATGACCCAAATGTATTGCAACAGGCGTACCGACAAGAATCGCAATCCTCTTCGACTTTGCAACCAGAATATGTGCAAACGCATACGCTATACCCCGCTGCAGTTCATGAATGGAGGCGATACGCAGGCGATTTTACGCCTGGTACATCAACATGTTAGAGGGTAACTTTTGTGACGATCTACTGATGTAATGAAAGCCGGATCAGTATAGAGCACATCGGACTTGGACGGTTCGCAAGCAAGAACACTCCAGATCCACACTCTAATACTTTAGTCCTTGGATTTGCATGGAAATTTCCGTAAGTTATGACTCTAAGTTCATAGGTATATACTGGTGATCTCATACACATGCATCTTGTATCGCATGTCGAGATCAAGTTAGACAGATGATTCTAAAACTGCGATTGCTGTTTTCTACAACTTTATGGACGACAATGAGTATACAAGGAGTGGGGTTAAGAATCTAGATAAGTTGTCGGCAGTACTGCCATGAGGGAGGAGGTAGCTAACTCCCATGTATGAATGATGAAGTACTCAGACTGTCTGGGCTACAGCTATTGTACAGAGAACAGGCATATAAATTTTATTGAGGCTGTCCTGCATTGCCTCTTGAGTATCCTTTGAAAGTTACTGCGCAGTTAAATACCTCCGATCCTGTTGAAGGCTTTTTGACTTGCACGCACCAACTTTATCTGAAGCCATGATTCTGAATGGAGGGCCTCATTGGGGCATATTGTCCATGAAGTTTTTAGTCCCAACTGACAACCGTACGAAATTTTACATTTGGATCCCTTGATTATCCGCCATTGCTTTGTGGGCAATTATTCTCTGCATGTATGAAGTTATACAACAAAAATATATTATGCGGAGTAGAGGAGTCTGAGTTGAAACATACTTTGAGAGATGCCAGGGCAGCTCTTAAAGAACCCCGGACATTATAAGATGAGATACGGAAATTGCTCATGATACTATGAGGACGGCAACCAGGAAAAGACGTTTTCGGGCAAGTGGTCAAGGTGGCCGAGAGCAGTGGACTTAATCCAAACAGGATATGGGTAGAGTTTCCTTCGACAACGATTAGATGAATCGTAAATCGATACATCCTATTACCTACTCGGATCATAATGGATCTATTGATATTGTATTCGGAATATTTTTGCGAGAAAATTTTCACAAAGTGATAGCGTTTCGACAGCGAATTTCACCATGCGACTCTTTCAAGATCACGTCTCGACCGGGAATTTCACCATATGCGTCTTTCAAAACATTTCACAAAATGACTTTGTTTTACTTCAAATCAAAGTTGCAGTTGTTCGCCGCAGCGTGGTATTGAGCAACACATTGTCCGTTGTCTGCCATTGTCTAAAGAATTATTCACCGCGCTCGTAGAAAGCTTCAGGCGGAGATCGGAATGGGGTATGATCGCGGAAGAGTTTGGTCCGTCTGTCCGTGTGAGTGCAGGCAGGGCATATGCTAAGACGAAGGAGCATTGCAATGTGATTCGCGGATAATTCTCCTAGGTTCAAGGTCCTAGTACCGAAAGAGGGTCATACTGTGAAATTTCTCGAAACAGAGTCATTGGGTAAAATTCCAGCCGAAACAAGGTTTTATTGTGAAATTTCTCTTATTGCATATATGGTATTCAGAATATTCATTGCAGGGTGGTGTGGCACAGGTTTAAAATTTGCCTCAATCTTCTTAGGTTGAGACAGTGATGGTAGTTCAATGTTCTGATGCCATGGTCAGGGTCGGGATCGGTTGTAGGGGACCAGAGAAATAGATTCTGAAAAATGAGTGGCTAGTGGACCCCGATGGATGTTGTTAGTGTTCTGAAGCATAACATGTGGGAAGTAGGAGAGGTGCCAGATTGGTAGATATACATCATGATGCTTCATATATCATCGAGTGCTAGTACTACAGATGAAGTGCGGATAGTGTCTCGTCCTTCTCAACTCGAAGGTCAATCTGATATACGACAATTACAACTTGGTGCGACTAATCCTCAAAATTATTTTCCCTTTGGGTCAAAGTCTAAGCGATGACCTTGAGTATGCATCTTATTTTATTCTCTGCAACTACCTAAATAATATACGATTAAGATCTGTCACCAGACGTCCGGCGAAATAGGTATACTTGCCCATATCCAGTGTGCTTGCAAATAGTTAAACAGTTCAAATGGGTATGGTAATAGTACTGACTAGCGGGTTGCTGATAAGATAAACTTCTGTCCATCCTGTTTACACGTTCGAGTTGTATTCTACTTGCGAACTCCTCGTCTTGTAGTAGCTCCGCCCACGACGTCCCTGTTGCAAGACTTCTATTAAGAGGCCAGTGGAGTGGAACCCGGAACTTTACCTATGGAGCATCGTTCCCGATATGTTTGGTCCTGATTCCACTTATCTAGTTCAATTGCACCTCAATTGGTTCAAGTGTATTCTTCCAAGAAACATCCTAATACGATTTATAAGCTTAGTGCCTCTATGTGATCCGGAAAACTAGTCCTGGTTATAGCTGGACGTAGAACCTAAACAAGCCCAGACAAATATTGAACATAAACAACTCAGACTGTGAAACATCGGAATCACATAATCGTTCACTGTATTAATAATCAACACGGCCGGCCTGAATCATCGGAGATACTAAGATTTCCTGACACAACAGTACCCTGGCTATCATCATTGCATCTAAAATTCGCTCGCGAAAATTGTGTTGACCGAAGCAAGGAGATGTAAGAACCAGGTTATAATTGGTTAAGTTAAGTTACATAATTTGAGCTTTATCTAGCCTGAATAGTAGATTGACAGTTGTTAATACGTTTTACTGCCTACAGCAGTTAAAAGCATCATAACAGGAGCAAGCTGTGTCATGTACAGCATCGAGTCTATGTGCTCATTATTCTTTACATTGCTTCTCAATAAGAGTTCTCCCATTTGTGGGTTCTTCAATTTATGTGTACACAAGTTTTCTATCCATATGTATCTATAGAGTATCAGAGCAAGTTTGCTAGTGTCTAGCAAACTCCATAGCCAGAGTAAGACCGGCCCATTCTAGAATAACTTTCAATTTCAGCGGAACCTGGACGCAGGTTCCTTTTCACTCAAACAAGCGCCTCTCTTTCTCTTTCTGAGTCCCGCATCAAACGAACCCGGACGCAACGCAGGCTCCTAGAATAACTTTCAATTTCAACCTGGACGCAGGTTTCTTTTCACTCAAGAACAAGCGCCTCTCTTTCTGTGTGATCCGTCCGATCCGGCAAACATTTTTATTGCCAGCATCTGATCAACGCCAGCAAATCGGCAGTTTGGCCCCGTGACACAACGACGGAAGACACAATCGACCCTACCAAAATATCAATTTTGGTGGTAAAATTAAAGCAATACACAAAAGATTTGAGTATCTCTTCGATATTTTGCAGTTGCTATTGATATCTCGAATTGAATTGAAGAACTAGCGCATTGAGCAAATTCAAAGAAAAATTATCCTTCCGAAACAAGCAAGCCTGCTCCTTTCGTCGACTTTTCGACTCAAGAATTAAGCAAATTGAAAGAAAATTTACTCGTCCATATTCCGTGGTACTCCCATTTCTTCAAAATCAGTTTTTGTTCATTATGTCAGCCTTAGGTGCTCTAGAACCACTAAGAATGAATTACTTGGAGAAGTGCCTCAAACAGAGAGGTTCGTCTACTTTCTGACTCAACAATTTAACAAATTCAAAGGAAATTTACTCTCATCTTTTCAAAATTAGTTTTTGATGATTATATCAGCCTTAGGTGCTCTGGAACAACTATGAATGATTGAATTACTTGGAGAAGTAGCTCAAACATTAGGTGCTCTAGGACCAATAAGAATGATTGAATTACTTGGAGAAGTAGCTCAATCTGAGTACTCAGAAGATGCAACACCGGGCAAGCTAGGATAGAAGATGCAACACTTTGAGTGCCAACCGGTGAGGTACCTACACCTCAAGTCCCAACCTGAAGTACCTACACAGATAACCTCACCACCTTGGCATCTTTTTTAAATCGCAACCCGAGGGACCTACACAAATAGCCAAGTAGAGGCTGGCTTATCCTAAGTTTGCAAAGATATCCAATTCATGCATGTAGATAAAGAACGGGCATTGCCAAAGGCTCCAAAGAGAAAGAACACCATACCAAGAAGAAACCTCTTCCCCCTGCAAGGGAGCCAAACATGAGTGCCCAGATTGTTGAATTGACCTCTTCAGAAGATGAAGCAGAGGACACTGAAGTAGATGACGACGAGGACGAAGAGGAACAAAGATCTTTCACTCTACAAGGATCAACCTCTACTTCAAGAGACAACCATGAAGGAGAAGGGACCGGGGAAGATGTCTAGTCTGCTCCAAGTGCAAGACCAAAATATGAACCAGGGCACTTCAGGTGAAGAAGAGCACATGATGGAGGGACTGGGAATGCCCAAGCAGGCACCATTGAGTCCAGATGTGCAAGCAATGAAGCAGTAGTGTAGATTCAAGATTGGGCCAAATGCTTGAAGGACCAAGAACTTTGGCCCTGAAGACAAGAGGAGGCCAAGGACCTCACATAGGAAGAGGAGGAGGTCTACTTTGTGATTTATCTTGCTGAGGCTGCACCTAAAGTGCAGATCAGTGCAGGCGGGGCCAACAAGTTCCAAGTTGGTGCAGGTGCTGTTGCAATACCAAGCCAAGTGCCATGATGTGGCTAAATACACCACTTTGATCAAAGCCATGCATAAGCAAGTCTACACTCGGAATGCAAAAAAGACTTGGTGAAGAACAAAGCACCAATGACCAGAGACTTGTACAAGGCATAGGCTTCAAAGGTAAGTGCCTTATTGCACAAGCAGCAGGAGCTCAAGATGAGAAGTGCCACAAAAGAGAATGAGCAAGATCATCAAGCAACAAAGACCAGGAGTGGATTAGAAGGCAATAGAGACCCGGTTCAAAGATGGATTGGAAGGCACTCCACCTCAAGTTTTACCAGTTTAAGAGGGAAGCCAAAGACCTACTATGTAGCAAGTGTTAGGAGGTAGAGAGCACTCTGAGTGTTGTGAAGGAGAACCATAACAGAGAAGTAACTTTGGAGATGCAGATGTAGGAGTACCAGAAGGAAGTAACACTTCAACAAGAGCGTCTCACCAGGAGGCCAAAGTTGAGAGAGTTAAGCATGCGGAAAGCCTTCAAGTGAAAGAAGATCAGAAGGTCAAATGGAGCATACAATCAATGCAAATGGAAGAGGACCAGCTAAAGGCACTGTGCCAACTAGAGGAGACCTAGGCTCTATTCATGGAGATGCTAAAGAAGAAGGAGCAATGCATGCCTAGAGAACCAAACACCATAAATTGAAGATGCAGGTCCAATGCTTACAAAATCAAGCCTATGAGGAAGAACAAATGAACAACTTGGCCCTGCACTTGAAGGAGCACTCAAACAAGAAGTTCAATGAAGTATGCCAGACCTTCATGCTGAAGATAGCTAGGTATCAAGCACATACAGACCAAATATTTAGATGCCTAAGAGGTGAACAAAGTTCTTCATCCCCAATAGTTCCAATCCAAGGTCCTTTGTAAAGGCATGCACTCTTTAGGAATGATTAGATACTCCAAATTGTATATACATTTCAAGAGAAGTGCACTTGGAGTTATGTGGCACTCAAAATTGTATACACTTGAGGATGAGTGCACTTAGAATTGTACTGCATTCAAAATTGTTTAGGGCTCCAAATTGTACATAATTGCAAAGAAGTGCCCTTGGGTTTCTCAATATATACATGAATGAATGAAAAATCTACCTGTTTTATGAAAAAAATATACGATTTATGGCTAACCAAATTTTTTTCAAATCTCTAATAGCTACTTTACCAAAAAGGATACATAAATGTAAAACTGTATCTAAAGCAGCTGAAAACTGCACAAAGATGCCCAAAAGCATCCAAAACTGAGCATTAAGTGGAACCCAAGGGAATTCAAAGGAGTGCACTTGGGTTTGTACAGGTGCTCAGGGTTGTACACTAAAAATAGAACAGGCCAAGTCTTATATCTCCCTTGACATGTGTATGAGCCTAATCATTCTATAGATGATTAGGATAAGATAAGATTAGGACTGTCAAAATCAGTGAAAGATAGTTTAGATTTGGAATTTTCAAGTTTCACTTGGGATTTTGATCCTTCAGCTTGGACCCAAATAAGTATATAAGGCTGATTATCATTGCACATCTGTTTTTCTTTTGTGTAATGCACACTTAAATTATCAATACAGAGTGAACCTACTTCTTTGTCTTCAAGTTCTTTGTCCTTCAATTTGTATGCTATTCAATGTCTATGCATGAGTAGAGTTGAGAAATTTCACAATAGGTCTTGAATGCTTAGTACCAAGCATATACCCTGCCCTAGTCACGGTATGCATTGAATGATTCAGAGTAAACTTGTGCAACAAGGGGAATGGGAAGCTCACTACACAAGCAGGACCTAGAATTGAAAAGCTTAGGCAAGGAATATCATGAAGTTCAATCCTACAAGTTGTGCCTTTAGGGAAGGGTAGAACACAATTGCGTGCATTGTATCTTTGGAATGGAGTGGCACTCAAATTTGAACAAACCATCACCTTCATGAGCACTCCTGGCTGGATCTTAGAGTGAAAGTGATTTTGTGATTGTTTTTGGTTGTAGTACGCCATAGATTGTGACATGTAATACCAACAGCTACATATATTAAGGTGAAAATTTGCTTGGTAACAATTTGAAGGATGTTATATATGATGGACTACGTAGATCAAATAGAGGTATCACCAAAAGAGTATTTTTACTAATAAGGTAGAGGTCTAAAATACCTTGAAAATTTCAGAGCCAATTTTGGAGGCCTAAATGAATGAATTAGGCCCCAAAATTGTGTAGATTTCTCCTTAGAGAATTCAAAGTTTGGTTGTCCCTTCCCCCTATTTGTCTAACAAGAGCTTTCCTACCGTACCTCACCTATGCAATTATGAGATTCTTACAAAAAGATTCTCTAGAAATTCCCTCCAATGAAAGCTTATTTGACTAGCTACATATGACCAAAACCAACATGGCATCCATGCATGCAACTAATGTAAGGGTAGAGCTTGTTGACATATCACTAGTTTATGTATCTTATCCAAGGGTAGAGTTTCCTTTGAGAGAATTCTCTTTGCTATATAATAAAGACAAGATGGTCCTTTAGGGCATCAGAGTTTGAGTGTGAAACTTTATATTTCTTCTTTTGAGTTTTCTCTTGGAGGTTCTCTTGTACTCAAAATATTACAATGATATCAAATTAGGTTTTCCAATCCAAGAGAGTGGATCACCTCTCTTGGAGGAACATGGGCTATTGAGATTGAGTAATTTTGAGGAGAGAAACTATAGTGAAATCTATAGATTAGTAGAGTTTTAGAGAGAGGACAAGATGGAGGCTCCTAGAGAAAAAATTCATACACTCCACGTTTTGTTCTTGAATCTATTTCACATCAAGATTATATTTATCAATAATAGCAAGTGAGAGTATATCTTGCTTACCATTTTGGAATATAGTTTATAAATATAATGATAAATTCACCAAACTTGGTGATTCTACATGTAGTGATCTACAATAGAGAGTAGGATTTGACATTCTACATTTTGTTGTGATTGATCTGAATATACCACATCCTCTCCATTTCAATCCTCAAGTAGAAATTCATTATGTGGTTAGATCAAAAGTGATATTTAGGGATTTTGTAGTCTACAATTTTGGTAAGAAATAGTATCAACAAGTGATAGCCTATGAAGTCCCAATGATAGCCCCAATAGTCCGTGCATCCTCCCAAGTGATCATAATAACTCTTTATTGAAGTAGGAAGTAGCATTTGAGCATTATTGTGTAGGAACCATGGAACCATAATTAGAAGATTTGATATAAGGAATGCAAAAGATGTTGCACTAGTTTTGGGAGATCAAGATGACTATGGAGGCATTGCAAAGTCAAGAATGTACCTTCAAGGATGATCAAGCAATGCAAGAAGGGAAACCGTCCAAAACCCAATACAAGCAAGTTGAAGTACCTAGAGAGTCGCTCATACCACTAACATTGAATACGGTCAACAATGAAACCACATTGTTGCTATAAATGAAGAAGACTTGCAATATTGAGCCTTACAAGGGGTAACATTCCATGGGAGTAGTGGAGAATTGGATTTCAAGAATAAATTGATACTTTTGATTATTCACAATGGAGATCATTGATAATTCCGCATGCATGTATGCATGTGGGTATTTGATTGCTAAAGCACTCACATAGTACAATGCTTGGTAATAAGCAAGTTTGGTAGAAGGAAGAGAGGTCACTTGAACGGTGATGCAAGAAGAGTTGCTAAAGACCTTTCAATCCATGGATTCCATGTATATAGCCCAAACCTAACTATGGAGGTTGAAGCAAAGAACAATATACAAGAGTACATGGAGACATTTCTTGATCTATAAGTTGCAATAATCAACATGAGTCCAGCAAAGCTATGAATAATTTGAAACAAGGGTTAAAAGAACAAATTTGCCAAGAAGTAATGATACAAAATCCTTGCACTACTTTTGAAGCCAATGCTTGCATTTAGAGAATAGCAAAGGCTCTTGGAGTAAGTGAAGGGTTAGTCCCAACTCAACATTATTGGGCTGAAACACATCATTTTGGTTGACCAGTTCCAAAAGAATTGTGCAACATTTGGTTTTGAGATTGAGGAGCACAATCATTCCTAGGAGAACAAGGATGGGGGAAGGAAAGGAGAGATGGAGTCCCACAAGGAGAAGGACTTGAGCAGACCAAAAACACCGCTATAATTGTAGCCAAGTTAGGCATATAGCCATCAACCGCAGTGTTTGTCTCCCTAGAGGCCCTCAGCCTCCATACAAGCAATATTTTAACAGCATGGAGAGGCAAATGGAAGAGGAGTATGGGGAACTCACATTAGAAAACAAAGATCACCAATAAATGTACCTCATGGCCTTATTGGCTCAAGGGAGAAGCAAAAATGAGGGTGGAGGAAGAGGATGAGTGCACAAAGTTCAAGGAAGATAAACTCACAACTTATTATTATGAAAGGAGTCCTAGAGATAATCAGGTTAGAGTATTGATAGACCCTAGAGCAACAAAGAATTTCTTGTTTTTCTCTTTTGCAAAAATATTGGGGATGGATCTAGATAAGGATGAGAATGCAAAAGTAGAGCTACTTAATGGGTAGATAAAGATGATTGAGTCATTACTTAGAAAGATAACACTCTCTATAGGAGAGTATCAAGAAGCAATTGAGTAGCAAGTGATACTTTTAGCTTGTTATGATGTTATCTTAAGCATGCCATGGATGGAGCATTACAACTCTATGGTTGTTGGAGGGAGAAAGTAATGAGAACTCATCAATGGAAGATTATTGGGGTTAGAGAAAGGTTACAGAAGAAAGAATTGCTTCTCTATGTCATAGGAACAACAAATATCTATAAGATAGATTGATGTTTCATGGGTCTAATAAGAGAAGTCTAAATTGCACAACTCGATGGACAAATTCTGGAAAAATTGAAAGATGTCTTCCCAATGATGTACCCTCAAGATTACCACCAAAAAGGAAAGTAGATCATAAAACTGAGATAGTTTTAGAGAAGACACCTTCTTGTAAGGCCCCATATTGTCTATCACCTCATGAGTTAAAGGAGAGTGAGGCTAAAATCAAGGATATGCTGCAAAAAATGTTTATCTAACCCAACGTATCGCCATATGGGACTCTTGTCTTGTTTGTGAAAAAGAAGTACAATATGCATTGACTAACAAGGCCTAAATCAACAAATGGTGAAGAACATATACTCCTTACCCTACACGGATGACTTGTTTGATCAACTCAATGGGGGCAAAACACTTCACTAGACTTGATCTACGAAGTTACAATCAGGATTTGGTTACAACCAAATCCTGATTGCGGAGGAAGACGTGTACAAAACTACTTTTTTGAACAAGGTTTGGCTATCTTGAGTACCTAGTGATACTATTTGGCCTCACCAACACATCAACCACTTTCTTGAGTTTGATGAATGATATATTTCATCCATACTTGGATAAATCTATTATCATCTACTTAGATGACATCTTAGTCTACAATAAGACAATGATGAAACACAAGCAACATCTACAAGAAGGTCTCTAGATTCTATGACAAAATTAGTTGTATGCCAAAATCTTGAAGTGCAAGTTTTGCAAGTCAAAAGTAGACTACTTGGGATATAGAGTGAGTTCAAAAGGTATCTAAGTGCTAATGGATAAAATAGAGGTCATTAAGAAATAGAATGCTCTTGAAGATCAGACTTAACTCAAGAGCTTCTTGGGATTGATGGGGTTCTATCATCAACTTTTCAAGGACTTTTCCAAGGTTATACAACCTCTAACAACACTACTGGGCAAGGGAAAGAAGTGGATGTGGGGAACCGCCCAAGAATTGGCCTTCCAAGAATTGAAAGATGTATTACTACATGCACCAATCTTGAAATAATATGATCCAAAATGCCCAATCAAGTTGGCTATAGATACATCAGATGTAGCAATAAGAGCATTCTTATAACAAGAGTGGCATGACAGATTATACCCAATTGCATATTTCTCTCAAAAATTATTACTAGCAAAATGCAACTATCATACCATTGAATAAGAAGAGTTGGCTATTGTCTTTGCAACCAAGCATTTGAAGCACTATCTTGGTGAGAGGGCATTTGTAATGGAAACAAACCACAAACCTCTAGTCTACCTTGAGACATAAAAAGATCTATTTCATTGATAGATTTGGTGGGCAGAGCAGAGATAATGATTCAACACAACAATCACATATGTAGAAGGCAAAAAGCAATTTGCAGATGCATTTACCCCAATGCCAATAGCAAACAATCTGGTGATAGAGGGCAAGATGAATCATGAATCATGGCCAAGGATGCTTATTGCTATGCAAATTGATCCATAGATTGGAGGAGCTCAATCATCCAAAGGCATCACCAATAACCAAGGACTCACTTTTCATGATGGTTGGTTATGGATCTTAGATGCCAAGGATATAAGAACCACCATCTATAATACCAAGAACTAGCCATATGATCTCGATGTAAAATTCAGTTTGATAACATCTAGAATGATGTTATATATGATAGACAAATAGATAAGATAGACGTATCACCAAAAGAGTACTTCTAATAATAGTGCAAAAACTAAAATAGACTTGAAAACTTTAGAATCAATAGCTAAATATATGATTGAAAGGTGAGAATTGGTTCGATAACATCTAGAAGGATGTTACACATGATGGACTAAGTAGATCAAAAAGAGGTATCACCAAAAGGAGACTTCCACTAATAGAGTAGGAACCAAAATATGCCTGAAATCTTTGAAGGCAATTTTGGAGGCCTAAACGGATGAATTAGATCTCAAAAATACAAAGATTACCTGCCAAGGAAGGAGAGGTTGGCCTTTCCTTTGCCCTGATTTGTCTCATTGAGAGCTTTCCAACAACACCTCACTCACGTGATTATGAGATTCCCTTAGGAAGATTCCCTACAAGATTCCCTCTAGTCAAAGCTTGTTTGACCAACCAAATAGGACCAAGACCAGCATGTCACCCATCCAAGTAAGTAATCCAAAGAAAGGCGGAGCTTGCTGACATGTCACCTATCTATGTGTCTAATCCTATGGTGGGGCTTCCTTGGAGGATATCTTCTTTGTCTATATAATAAAGAGAAGGTGCTCCTTTGGGGCATCGGATGATTGAGTGTGAAATCTGTGTTTTCTCTCTTCTCTTGTCTTTGGAGTATTACAATGGTATTAGAGCAAGTGTTTTAGTCCAAGAGATTGGATCACCCCTCTTGGAAGAGCACAAAATACTAAAACCGAGTAATTTGAGGCGGAGAACATAGAGTAATTGCTAGACTTGGGAAGGGCTTTAGAGAGCGGATGGGATGGATGCACAGGGAGGAAAATTTTTTGCACCTACCTTCCCATTCTTGAATCCACTCCACATCAAGGTTATGTATATCCAACATGAACAAATTAGAGTATTGCTAGTTTATCACTTTGGAGTAGAATTCATGGAGAGAGTGATGAACTGTAACACCCATTTGTGCATGTGTGTGGTATTGTGATATTTAGCTTGGTATTACAAGTACTTAAGAGATATTATTTATATAGAGATAAAGGATGGTTCTATATTAGTCATGGTTAGCTAAAGTTAGTCATAGCTAAGATAGATGGGACCTTACTTTAGAGGAAGTAGAAAAGATGAGCACCACTATTTTGGATTTTAGTGTGTTGACTTGGTATTATTCCTAGGTGTTTGGCTTTGGGGAAAGAGTTGAGAACTCTTGGGCCCGCAAGCCTTTTTTGGATTCTTCTTTAGTCCAAGGATAGCCCATGTGAAGGAATCCTTGCTTTAGTGGTTGGGTCAAGATAAGGGGAATATGCCCATGTGAATGGATATTCCTTTCTACTTTTTGACTTTACTTGACTTTTAGTCTAGTAACTTGAGTTACTACGGTAATTAGTAACTTTGGTACGTAACTATTTCACAAGTATATAAACAAGGAGTGAGGAGGTACTCATCATCCTTTCATTTGCAACTATCTCTCTCTCATTGAGTTCTCTAGTGAGCAATGTCTTGAGTCTTGGAGTGTTAGCCTTGGAGGAGTATGATGGAGTTGGGGTTCCTTGCCTTCTTAGTCCATGGTGCGCTACCATAATAGCCATCAGAGGTTCATCCTGAGTGAGAGACAGGCCGGCTCACAGAACTCACCAAACCCAGTGATTCTATCTATGGTGGTATACGACAAAGAGTGAAATTTGACAATCTTCATTATATTATGTTGTTATGGATGTGAATGTTCTAAATCCTCTCCCTTTCAACACTCAAATAGAATTTTTTTATGTAGTGAGACCAAAAGTGATATTTAGAGGATTTATGGTTAGGAATTTTGGTGAGGAGTATTATCAAGTGATAGCTTCTAAGGTCCCAATGGTAGTCTCAATAGTTTGTGTGACATCTAGAGTGATCATATTAACTCTCTATTGAAGTAGATACTAGCGATTGAGTGTTATAGAAACCATGGATCCATAGTTGCAAGAGTTGGTGCAAGGAATGCAGGGGATGTTGAATAAATTTCAAGAGATTAAGATGACCATGGAGGCATTACAAAGTCAAGTCCAGATCTTAAGGAATGATCAAGCAATGCAAGAAGAAGAGCCATCTCAAAACCCAATACCTATAATTAAAGTACTTGGAGAGGCACCCGTGCAAACCTGGTCAATGATGAATCCACATTGCTACTCCAAATGAAAAAGACCTACAACATCAAGCTTTTCAAGGAGCCACATATGATGGGAGTAGTGGAAAATTGGATCACAAGGATGAATCAATATTTCCAATTGTTCTCAATAGAGATCATTAAGCATGTTGCAGGTGTGTTTGCATGTGAGTACTTGACCAATAAAGCACTCACATGGTACAAT
The DNA here is from genome assembly GCA_948567375.1 of Lunularia cruciata. Classification (NCBI taxonomy): domain Eukaryota; kingdom Viridiplantae; phylum Streptophyta; class Marchantiopsida; order Lunulariales; family Lunulariaceae; genus Lunularia; species Lunularia cruciata. The sequence continues at coordinate 58,552,647 of OX419760.1, read as the reverse complement.
GCTTGGGAACAATCCATGTTGGCAAAGAGAAGGAAGGTTAGATGGACAACAATGCAAGAAGGATTGCTAAAGAATTTCCAACCGGTGGATTTTGTACAGATGGCCCGAATTTGACTATGGAGATTGAGATAGAAGAACAGCGTACAAGAATATATGGAGGCATTTTTTGATCTACAAGTTGCAATAACCAACATGAGTCCAGCAAAGGCTCTCAATAATTTCAAACAAGGGTTGAAGGGGTGGATTTGCCAAGAAGCCATGATGCAAAATCCTTGCACAATATTTGAAGCCATTGCTTGTGCACAAAGAATAGTAGGAGCATTAGGTGGAAGTGAGGGAGTAGTTCCACCTCAACATCATTGGGCAGAAATGTCACCCATGGTTAGACTAGTACAAATGGAATTGGGCAACCTTTGATTTTGAGACCTAGGAGCACGGCCGCTTCAAGGAGAGCGTGGATGGGTAGAAGAACGGAGAGATGGAGTCCCACAAGGAGAAAGAACTTGAGGAGAACAACATTGTTGTTACAATTGTGGCCGTATTGGGCACATATCTACCAATTGTCGTGCTTGTCTCCTTAGAGGCCCTTGGCCTTCATACATGCAATCTTTGAACAACATGGAGAGATGCTCTAAAGAAGAGGAGGTGGAAATCACTTCAAAAAACAAAGATTGCCAGTAAATGTACCCTGTAGCCGTAATGGCTCAATAAGGAAGTAGAGAAGCAAGGGAAGGAAGAAGAAGAGTGTGAGAAGGTCCCAGAAAGCAACTTCATAATTGATTGTTGTGAATAGAGTACTAGAAGGCAATCAAGTGAGAGTATTAATATATCTGGGAGAAACAAGGAATTTTTTGTCTTGCTTTGTTGTAATAAGATTGGGAATGGATCTAGAGAGAAATGAGAGCAAAGAAGTATAGTTACCTAATGCACAAACAGAGAGGATTGAATAATTACCGAGACGGGTAACACTCTTGGTAGGAGAATATTATGAAGCAACTGAGTAAGAGTGATACATTTAGCTTGTTATGATACAATCTTAGGCATGCCATGGATGGAGTATTCCAATCCTATGGTAGATTGGAGGAAGAAAGTAGTGAGAACTTACCAATGGTCAATCATTGGGGTTAAAGAAAAATCACACAGGCAAGAACTGCCTCTCTATGTCATAAGGACGGTAGCTATCTGTAAGACCGATAGATGTTTCATGGATCTAATAAGAGAAATCTAGAGTGCACAACTCAATGGACAAATTTTGAGAAATTGAAGGATGTGGTGGATGAGTTTCAAGATATCTTTCCCAATGATCTACCCTCAAGATTACCACCAAAAAGGAGAGTAGATCATAAAATTGAAACACCTCCATGGAAAAGACCTCCTTGTAAGGCCCCATATCGCTTATCACCTCATGAGTTGGAGGAGTATAAGACTCAAATTGAGGAGCTGCTATAGAAAAGGTTCATCCAACCCAAATTATCACCATATGGGGTTCCTATCTTATTTGTGAAGAAGAAAGATGATACAATGCGCATGTGCATTGACTATTGGGGTCGCAATCAACAAACAATGAAGAACAAACACTCCTTACCTCGCATGGATGACTTGTTTGATTAACTCCATGGAGCAAGATATTTCACCAAATTGGACTTGCAGAGTAGTTATAATCAAATCTAAATTGTAGAGGAGAATGCGTACAAAACTGCCTTTTGAACCAAGTATGGCCACTTTGAGTATCTCGTGATGCCTTTTGGCCTCCCCAATGCACCTGCCACTTTCATGAGTCTAATGAATGACATATTTTGTCTATACTTGGATAAGTCTGTTATTGTCTTCTTGGACAACATCTTAGTAGATAGTAGCACAATAGCAGAACACAAACAACATCTATGAGAAGTCATCCAGATTCTAAGATAGAATAGATTGTACGCCAAAATCTCAAAGTGTGATTTTGGCAAGTTTGAAGTAGAATACTTGGGGCATAGAGTAAGTGCAAAGGGCATTCAACTATTGACAAACAAAGTAAAGGTCATTCAAAAATGGAGTGCCTTCGAAGATCAGACTCAACTCAAGGGCTTCTTGGGGTTGACATGATTCTATTGTTGATTTGTCAAGGACTTCGCTAAAGTTGCACAACCTTTAATGGCACTACTTGGCAAGGGGAAGAAGTCATCATGGAGAACTGCACAAGAGTTGGCCCTGGAAGAATTGAAAGCCACCTTGCTACATGCACCAATCTTGAAGTGGTATGACCCAAAACGTCCAATCAAGTTGGCTATAGATGCATCAAGCGTAGCAATACTAGCAGTCCTACAACAAGAGTGGCATGATGGCTAGCATCCAATTGCATATTTCTCTTGAAAATTTTTACCCGTATCGTAGGGTTTTTTTGGTCTCAAGAGTGCACCGGCACCTGGCTGCTCATGCTTAGATTGCTCTTCTTGTCAATGACTTGAGACTTCTCTTAGTCCGACACTCTCTCTCTTACTCTGGTATGGTCGGCAATCTCATCCCTTATAGGGCAGGTTGTTCTAATTGCTCCCATGGCTAGGCTTCTCCTAGGGTTTGTATGTTGGATCTCACAAATTAATGTTGATCTTTGCAGAACTGTTGTGTTCAGTTGTGTTTGGCCTCATGGCTCTACTTCTATAAAGTCTTGTTTCCAATTCTCTTTTATGCTTGGGTTTGTGGGTTTGGATCAGACGGATTCCTAAGATGGGTTCTGATGAGACTTATGGAATAGTCCCAAACAAACTAACCGTGATCAAACCCGGGTGTCCAGATCACTGAATTGTGTCAATCACATAGACTAGACCGAGAGCTCCAAAAATGGAGTCCTTCCTTGACAATATTCATAACTCATAGTGCACACATTTGTTCACAAATCATCAGTTTAACTAGTCTTGCAGTTATAAGTTGGACAAAGGCAAACAGTTCTTTCCTGCGCAGTGACCACGCCTAACTCATCAGTTGTCCAATCAACTCATTCTAGCAAATCTTTCCATCCTTTTCCAATCACAGACAACCAACCTTCTCAACCTCTTCTCTTCTATACCTTGTCACAATCAAGACAAGATCACTGTAGAAAATTCATTGGTCTTCTTTGCTGGCACAACCAAGCATTTCTCTCTTCCTTCTGCCCAGACTTTCCCCTCAAAATTTCTTGTGTCTGGATCCCATCTTCTCATTTGATGCATCATCTCTCTTCCTTCTCTCTACTCATACAAGCAATATCTCTCGCCTTTGAAGTTCTTTGCCATAACCCTTCAGCCTTTCAGGAAAATAAGGAATTCTTCTCTCCTTCTACTTTTGCACAGCCAACTGCCCCCCTTCCAAGATTTCTCTCCTCTGCAGCCTTTGTTAAAACCTTCACCTTCTTTCCTTAAATCCTCTCTCGCCTTGTTTCAGCCAAGGACCTCCTTCGTGACCAATCAAAGCTTCTCCCAAACCCTTTTGTGGCACTTCACTATCAAGACTTCTCTCTCTAAACTCTCAAAGCATCCTTCAAAGCCTAAGTGTCATGTCCATTTGCCAAAGAAGAGTCCTTCAGCCTGTTCATTTGAAGCATCTCCATTCACTGTCAAGACTCCTCTCTATTCACCCTTCCATCTCCGTTCACTGTCAAGACTCCTCTCTGATTTCTCCTTTCAATCTCAATTCACTATCAAGACTCCTCTTTATTCACCCTTCCGTCTCCATTTGCTGTCAAGACTCCTCTCTGATTTCTCATTTTAGTCTTTATTCATTGACAAGACTCCTCTCTGATTTCTCCTTTAAGTCTCCATTCACTGTCAAGACACCTTGACAGTGAATGGAGACTTCTCTCTGATTTCTTGAGGCACTCTCCAAAGATCTAATGCCAATTTACTGTCAAGAGGTACTCTTTGATCTCTCAAAGCATTCTCCAAAGCTCTAATGTCAATTCATTGTCAAGAGCTCCTCTCTGACCTCTCAAAGCATTCTTCAAAGACCTACTTCCTTTCCATTCATTGTCAAAGAGTTCTCATGCTTCCATTCAAAGCCTCTCCCCAAATCCCTAAGTGTCCATTCACTGCCAAAGCTCCTCTCTAACCTCCTCTAAGCATTCTTGAAAGCTCTACTGCTCTGTCATCTCTTCTCTAGCAAGATTTCTCTCTCAAAGCATTTTCTCTTGAAGTCCTTCCTATTTGCATCCATCAACAAAACATCTTCTTTTGAACCTTTCCCTTAAACCCTACAGCTCTATCTTCTCCAGCAAGATTTCTCTCTCAACACCTTTTCTCTCAAAATCCTTCCTGTTTGCATCCATCAGCAAAACATCTTCTCTTGAAGCTTTCCCTTAAACCCTACAGCTTTGTCTTCTCCAACAAGATTTCTCTCTCAAAGCATTATCTCTCAAAATCCTTCCTGTCTACATCCATCAGCAAAACATCTTCTCTCAAAGCTTTTCCTTAAACCCTACAGCTCTATCTTCTCCAGCAAGATTTCTCTCTCAACACATTTTCTCTTGAAATCCTTCCTATTTGCATTCATCAACAGAACATCTTCTCTTGAAGCCTTCCTTTAAAGCCTACAGCTTTGTCTTCTCCAGCAAGATTTCTCTCTCAAAGCATTTTCTCTCAAAAACCTTCCTATTTACATCCATCAGCAAAACATCTTCTCTCAAAGATTTCCCTTAAACCCTACAGCTTTGTCTTCTCCATCAAGATTTCTCTCTCAAAGCATTTTCTCTTGAAATTCTTCTTGTGTACATCCATCAGCAAAACATCTTCTTCCAAAGCTTTCCCTTAAACCCTACAGCTCTGTCTTCTACAACAAGATTTCTCTCTCAAAGCATTTTCTCTTGAAATCCTTCTTGTCTGCATCCATCAGCAAAACATCCTCTATTGAAGCTTTCATGTAAACCCTACATCTCTATCTTCTCCAACAAGATTTCTCTCTCAACGTATTTTCTCAAAATCCTTCTTGTCTGCATCCATCAGCAAAACATCTTCTGTCAATTCTTTCCCTTAAAACCTACAACTTTGTCTTCTCTAGCAAGATTTCTCTCTCAAAGCATTTTCTCTTGAAATCCTTCTTGTCTGCATCTATCAGCAAAATATCTTCTTTTGAAGCTTTCCCTCAAACCCTACAGCTCTGTCTTCTCTAGCAAGATTTCTCTCAAAATCCTTCATATCAACATCCATGAGCAAAACATCTTCTATTGAAGCTTTCCCTTAAACCCTACAGCTTTGTCTTCTCTAGCAAGATTTCTCTCTCAAAGGATTTTCACTTGAAATCCTTCTTGTTTGCATCCATCAGCAAAACATCTTCTTTCGCAGCTTTCCCTTAAACCCTACAGCTCTATCTTCTCCAGCAAGATTTCTCTCTCAAAGCATTGTTGCTTGAAATCCTTCCTGTGTGCATCCATTAGCAAAACATCTTCTTTTGAAGCTTCCCCTTAAACTCTATAGCTTTGTCTTCTCCAACAAGATTTCTCTCTCAAACCATTTTCTCTCAAAATCCCTCCTGTCGACATCCATCAGCAAAACATCTTCTTCTGGAGCTTTCCCTTAAACCCTATAGCATTGTCTTATCCAGCAAGATTTCTTTCTCAATGCATTTTCTCTCAAAATCCTTCTTGTTTGCATCCATCTGCAAAACATCTTCTGTTGAATCTTTCCCTTAAACCCCACAACTTTGTCTTCTCCAGCAAGATTTCTCTCTCAACACATTTCTATCAAAATCTTTCTTGTCAAAATTTTATACTCTGTCCAAGTTCCTAGGTTTTGCACATTTGCTTTATCCTTCGTGAAAACTCTTTTATTCTTTCTGCACTACCGTCTCTAGCCTTACATTCCTGCCCAAATCTCCTTCTGTCAAAGCCCTTCCTCTCTTGTACAATCCTTCATTCTCCTTCATGAGAAAAACCCCTCCTGCCTGCACTCTCCAGCCCTACCCATTTTATTCCTCCCCTTTTTCCAGTCCTCTTCTCCAAGCTCTTTTTCAAAATAAGTCCTCCCTCTCTTCTGTCTTGCCAAATGAGGAGACTCTCTCAAATAGTTCTCTCACCTAGTCCCCAGCTCTTTCTGCCGGAAATTTTTCTGCCCCTTCAACTCCTGAATAGTCTTTCCCTTTCCTTCCAAAAACCTTCCTTCTCCCTTGCACTTCTCTCAAGGCCTACTTTCAAGAAATTATTCCCCTAACTCCACCTTCTCCTTCTCCCCATGCCACACTTCTCCTTTCTCTTCTTCAAGGCACTCCCTCAAAGCTAAGAAAAGGTCTTTTGCTCTGCCATTAATGAAATATACTCCTAAGGCACATCAGCACAAACAAAGTCCCAAACTTGTGTAACATAAATTTAAGCTCCAAGTTTGTATAACACAAAGACACTTCCAGCTCAAGCAAACTCTCAAGCTTATAGCAGCACAACAATACTTCCGGCCTTTACAATAATATACAAGATATTTCTAGGACAAGGTAGCATAGAACTACTCTCAAGACACATTGACATAAAAAATCCAAGCTCCTTGCAACAAGAAGAAGAGAAAGGAGAAGTGTGGCCACCAAATGGCCTCAAGGGTACGCGTGGGCTATTTTCTTGATGACACCAATAGAGTGCAACTATCACACCATAGAACAAGAAGAGCTGGCCATTGTCCTTGCACCCAAGCATTGGAAACACTATCTGGGTGAGAAGGCATTTGTAGTAGAGACAGACCACAAACCTCTAGTCTACTTGGAGACACAGAAAGATCTATCTTGTTGCTAGATTTGGTGGGCAGAGTGGCAACAATGCTTCAACATGACAATCACCTATGTGGAAGGTAAGAAGCAACTTGCACATGCATTCACCCGCATGCCAATGACAAAAAATTTGGTGGTAGAGGTCAAGATTAACCCTGACTTCTGGCAAGAGATTTTGGCTATTACAAAAACTAATCCATAGATTGTAGGAGCGCAATAATCCAAAGGTATCACCAACACCCAAGGACTCACCTTTTGTGATGGTAGATTATGGATCCCAAATGTCCCAAAATTATGCACCACCATTCAAGCAAAATGACATCATTCGGCCATTGCAGGTCATGTCAAAGTGTACAAGACCCTGGAGGCAGTCCAACACCATTACTATTGGCCCAAGATGAGCAACAATGTGATGGACTATGTACACAACTGCCTACTCTATTGACAAAACAAAGCTTCTAATCACCCTCTTGCAATGCTCCTTCAACCTCTCCTCACTCTTACACAATGTTGGGACCAGGTGAGTATGGATCTCATTTGTGAATTACCCAAGACCACCTCAGGGTTTGACTTCATCGTGGTCTTTGTGGACCGGCTCAGCAAAATGATTCAGGTATGCCCTACTACCAAGGATATGACCGCTCCACAACTAGCTCAATTACACTTAGATGCAATCTTCTCTCACCATGGCTTGTCTTGAGTACTCATCACCAATAGAAGCACTCAATTCACCAATTTGTTTTGGCAATCACTTTTTGGTTTTTTCAAAACCAAGTTGGCCATGTCCACAACTTATTACCCACAAATAGATGGACAAATAGAATAGGCTAATCGCACTATTGAAGACATGTTGCACGGATTTACCTTAGAAGAGCAAGAGAGGTGGGACACCCTACTCCCCTTGGTGGAATTTTCTTACAATAATTTGGTGAATGCATCCACCCATGTCACTCCATTTTTCCTCATGTATGGTGAACATCGCTTCACACCTTCTAGCTTGATGAAGATCCGACCGGTAACTACCAATGTCGATGTAGTCAACACATTTGTTTCTCAAATCCAACAAGGTGAGGAGAGCACCAAGCACAAATTGTAGATTGCACAGAATCAACAAAAGTAGTATGCCAATGCACATTGTAGGCACATGGAGTTCAATGTTGGGGTTAGGTGTGGTTGTCAGCAACCAACCTTACATTGGTTGGCACTCATAAGCTCAGACCTTGTTTTATTGGGCATTTTTCTATTCTTCATCAAGTTGATGCTATGGCCTATCATCTCAAGCTACCACCACACATGAAGATCCATCTAGTGTTCCATGTTTCCCTACTATGCATATATGCTCCCCGATCGGACCACTATCATTCAACACAAGACCTTCCACCTTGTTTGACACTTATTGATAGCACAAAAGAATATGAAGTGGAGCATATCCTCTAAAAATGCATGTGTGGTACTCACCATATGCGTGGTACTCACCATCTGCAAGTGTACTATCTAGTATAGTGGAAAGGTTACCCCCTGTATGAGGCAACTTGGGAGCTTGCTACCAATTTGACGTATGCATAGGTGTTGGTACAAGCGTTGAGTAAGAATTGCACAATAAGGACGTTGCATCTTAAAAGGATGGAGGTTTGTAATACCAAGAGCTAGCCATATGATCTTGATGTGAAATTCAGTTTGGTAACATCTGAAATGATATTATACATGATGGAAAAAATAGATAAGATAGAAGTATCACCAAAAGAATATTTCTACTAATAGGACAAAAACCAAAATAGACTTGAAAACTTTAAAACCAATAGTTAGACATATGATTTAAATGTGAGAATTGGTTTGGTAACATCTGGAAGGATGTAACACATGATGGACTAAATAGATAAGAAAGAGGTATCACCAAAGTGGACTTTTACTAATAGAGTAGAAACCAAAATATGCTTCAAATTTTTGAAGACAATTTTGGAGACCTAAATAGATGAATTAGGTCTCAAAAATATGCACATTTGCCCCCATCCCCAAAATAGGGGAAAGGTTGGCCTTCCCTCCCCCATGGTTTGTCTCATTGAGAGCTTTCCAATGGTACCTCACCCACATGGTTATGAGATTCCTATAGGAAGATTCTTTTTGGTCAAAGCTTATTTGATCAACCAGATAGGACCAAGACCGACATGTCACCCATCCAAGTAGATATCCAAGGGTGGAGCTTTTTAACATATCACCTATCTATGTGCCTAATCTTATGGTGTAGCTTCCTTGGAGGAGATCATCTTTGTCTATATAATAAAGAGAAGGTGCTCCTTTGGGGTATTTGATGATTGACTGTGAAATTTATATTTTCTCTCTTCTCTTGTCCTTGGAGTATAACACCATCCTAGCAGAATGTCATGATTCCACCATTCCAAATCATGTTGGGGTGGACAAGACTTTGGATGTACTCAAATGCCATTACTATTGGCCCAAGATGAGTAATGATATGATGGAATATGTCCAAAGCTACCTACTCTATTAACAGAATAAAACTTCTTTTTAAGCTCTCACAAGACTCCTTCAACCCCTCTTGACTCCTACACAATATTGGGAACAAGTAAGCATGGATGTGGTTTTTGAATTGCCAAGGACCACCTCATGGTTTGACTCCATACAAGTCTTTGTTGATTGACTCAGCGAAATGATTTATATGTATCCTACCACCAAGGACATGACTTCTCCACAATTAGCTCAATTGTACTTAGATGCAATCTTTTCTCACCATAGCTTGTCTCAAGTGCTCATCACTATCAAAGGCACTCTATTCACTAGTTTGATTTGGAAAACATTCTTTAGTTTCTTCAAAATGAAATTATCCATATCCACAACTTACCATCCATAGACCGATGGACAAATAGGGTGGGCTAATTGGACTATTGAAGACATGATTTAGGGCTTCACCTTAGATGAGCAAGAAAGGTGGGAAACCTTACTTCCACTTGTGGAATTTGCTTATAACAATTTAGTGAATGCATCCACATAAGTCACATTGTTCTTCATGTATAGAGTGCATCCTTTCACACCTTTGAGCTTGATGAAAATCTATTGGATGGTTACCAAGGTTGACATTGTCAATAGTTTTATTTCTAAAATCCAATAGGATGTAGAGAACACCAAGCATAGGTTGTAGATCACATAAAATTAGTAGAAGCAGTATGTAGATGCCTACATTGGCACATGGAATTCAATGTTGAGGATCAAGTCTAGTTGTCAACAACTTACCTCATGTTAGTTGGCCCTTGTAAGCTCAGACCTCATTTTATTGGGTCTTTTCACATTCTTTGTTCAAATTGGCATAGTGGCCTATCACCTTGAGCTACCACCACATATGAAGATCCATCTAGTATTCCATATTTCTTTACTATACAAATATGCCCCTTGACCACCTCACTTTCCTTCCATCCAAGATATTTGACCTTGTCCAACACTCATTAATGGCACGGAGGAATATGAAATCAAATATATTCTCACAAAATGCACCGATGGTACTCACCATTTGCATGTGGAATATCTTGTAAAATAGAAAGGGTACCCACTATATGAGGCAACATGGGAGCCAACAGTCAACTTGACCCATGCACCAGTGTTAGTGAAATCTTTTGAGCAACAACTTTGCAATGGGGATGTTGTATCTTAAAAAGGAGAGGTTTGTAATACCAATGGCTAGACATATTAAGGTAGAAAGTGGCTTGGTAATATCTGGAAAGATGTTATATATGATGGACTAAGTAGATCATAAAGTGATATCACCAAAAGAGTACTTCCACTAATATGGTAGAAGCCAAAAATAGCCTAAAAACTTTGGAGCCAATTTTGGAGACTTAAACAAATGAATTAGGCCTCAAAAATCTGCAAAATCTTTCCCAAAGGTAATAGAGGCTGGCTATCCCTCCCCCTTATTTATCTCATCAAGAGATTTTCAACAATACCTTACCCATGTGATTATGAGATTCTTACAAGAAGATTCTCTCTAGACAAAGCTTGTTTAATCAACTAGATAGCGCCAGAATTGACATGTCACCCATGCATGCAACTAATCTAAAGGAAAAGCTTGTTGACATGTCAACAATCCATATTTCTGCTCCAAGGATGGAGTTTCCTTTGAATGAATCCTCTTCGTTATATAATAAAGACAAGTTGCTCCTTTGGGATATTAGAGTTTTTAGTGTGAAACTTTGTGTTTCTTCTTTTGGGTTTTCCCTTGGGAGTTCTCATTGCCTCAAAACATAACATGACACTATCCTCAAAGAGGATAGTGTCATGTAAAAGGTTTCCACCTAAAAGTTAAACAAGAAATAACAAATGAATTAAGATTTGGTGACAAGTGTGATTTTTGCTTCATTCATAGGCATTTATGAATAGTATCCTCATGGGAACAAATTATTCTTATTGATTATACTATATGTACATCTACAATTACCTATCACATGCTCTTTGGCATCGCTGTTGGGGATACACTCCTCAGAGTGCTCAAGAGTGAAGTTGTGTGGGGCAATGAATGTTGTCAAGGGTCATGGGAGCCATTCAGGCACCTTGTTAAAGTGCATGACCTAACATGTAGTTTGTCTATAGGGCACTACAAGACAAGGGAATACCAAGACAGCCCTTATGCAGGTGGCCCTTATTTGGGCTTGGGAAGGAACTGCAAGTAGGCTTTATAGTTCATGTAGCTATATTGTGGGACCAAGTCTTTTGTAGGACACTTCACCTTGGAGATGGCTCATAACTCTATCACTCTTGAGAGCCTGTAGACCTCCTTGGTTGCCACTCTCTACTCATCAATCCTCACACTTATAGGAAGACTACAAGACATCCCATAGTGGTATTATAGGTTAGTGAGGATCAATTGGACCATCAAGTCATACAAGTTTACATTCATCCATTGAGTTTAGTAGTCATCCATGTGGGAAGACAAGAGCCGCATTAGATACGGTTTTCAAACTTTGTAACCCTTGGGTGCATGCTGTCTTTACAGTGGATGACCATTCATGGCCTTGCCTTGCAAGCCATGCCTTATTGCCTTATTATCAGTTCCTCCTCTCCTTATCCAAGTCTTGCTCCTTATCCTCTACTAAGTGGTCATGATTGTTTCAAGACTCCTTTTACTAATGCCAACCTTCATCCATCAATCAACCAACACTCTATAATGGACTAAGCTCCCTTTTATACTTGGGGTCAAGCCCTAAAAAGAACAAAATTTCCTCATTCTCAAAGGATTGAGAATGAGGAAAATCCTTTGTGGCGGCCATATCCTTTTCAATGCCACCCCCATCAATGCCAATTGGCTCCTAATCCTTGATTTCAATCTAGACTAGCCTACCTAACTACAACAGCATAGCACCTTTGCACTTATGGTCTACATAATCTTGTCTTACTATAATACATACTTGTAGCATTCTTGCACATTCTCCTATTTGTCTTATGTAGCACATTACCCATATCAGATGCCTTGCACTCCATATCATGTAGCACCAATTTGCTTGTAGCCTACTTTGCCTGGATAACACACCTTCTCAGTTGAGAGCATTAAAGAGAAATCAGAGACATGCTACCAAGAGACATCTGATCAGTGAGAGAAAAGCTCAAGAAGAATTCCATTCCCTTTAGAGAAAAACAGTTTTGGAGGATGAGTTACCAATATGAGTGCTGAACTTGTAGGAAAGTGAACCCTTTCTCACCAATGCGATTATCCTCAAGCTTATAGAGGAGTGCACTTGTCTGTTCTTCTATAGGACACCAATGAGGGTGTCTGCTCATGGGCCACATAGCGTGCCATTTGGTGGCAAATAGAATGATGGTATTCAGAGTACCTCCTATAAGAGTGCCATTCAGAGTGCACAATAGAAGGATTACCATCACTTTTGCCTCTCCAAGGTCTCTCTAATATTGATCTGCTTCATGAAGTTCCCATGGGAGTCAGACTTACTATTGATCAAAATGGTTGCCAAGACTACATCAGTCCAATTGTATCATCTGTCTTACCAAAAAATAATGATGGATTTGTCACCAATAATATTCCGAGGACAAGAGAAGAGAGAAAACACAAATTGCACACTCAAACATTTGATGCCCCAAAGGAGCACCTTCTCTTTATTATATAGACAAAGAAGATCTCCTCCAAGGAAGCTCCACCATAGGATTAGAGACACAGATAGGTGACATTTCAGCAAGCTCCACCCTTGGATTACTTACTTGGATGGGTGACATGTCTGGTCTAGGTCCTATCTGGTTGGTCAAACAAGCTTTGACCGGAGGGAATCTTTCAAGGAATTTCTTATAGGAATCTCAGAATCATGTGAATAAGGTACCGTTGGAAAGCTCTTGATGAGACAAAGCAGGGGGGAGGGAAGGCCAGCCTTTCATCTATTGGGGGGTGGACTCACACAATTTTGAGGCCTAATTCATCCGTTTAGACCTCCAAAATTGCCTTCAAAGATTTCAAGCATATTTTGGTTCCTATTCTATTAGTAGAAGTCCTCTTTTGGTGATATCTCCTTCTGATCTGTTTAGTCTATCATGTGTAACATCCTTCCAGATGTTACCAAACCAATTCTCACCTTTAAATCATATGTCTAACTATTGGTTCTAAGGTTCTCAAGTCTATTTTGGGTTCTACCATATTAGTAGAAGTACTCTTTTGGTGATATTTCTATCTTATCTATTTTTACCATCATGTATAATATCATTCTAGATGTTACTAAACCAAATTTCAGATCTAGATCATATGGCTAGCTCTTGGTATTACACCAATAGTTGTTACTTCTTCTAGAGTGCAATAGAGTGCACCACACCATGTTGGCTTTTGAGGATAGAGTGGAAAACCTAGATCCCATAAAGTGAGTGGAGGACCTAGTGTAGCTAGTCCCTTACCTTCATTTTTAGGGTAGTAGAAGCCAATGAGTGGTGGTGTTACTTGTTGGACTTTTCATGGACCTCACCACAAGAGAGAGTGCACTCAAAGTAACGGACATGATACTTTTGGTACATCAGGGCCAACATAGAGAAAATATGACCATTGCTATAGATTTGGTCACATTAGTGACTGATGCTTTAACCTTCACTTGGAGTTATGGAGTGGTAGGGCTGCTATGGTAGGTGGTAAAGGTGGTGCTAGAGGATCCACACCTGGTAGAGGTGCAATACCTACCTTACTTTGAATATAGCCATGCTACTTAGATTGAGCAATTAGAACATAGATTGGCTAACATGTTCATAGCTTAGAGGAGATCAAATTTCGGTGTTAGAGATTTCCACCTCTTATGTTAGTGATAGAGACTTCTTGGACTTCATGTGTGGAGTAGCACAAGTAGATATGTATGTTGTGGTAACTAGGAGTGCAATACATTCTCCAGAACCTAGAGGAGCATCAATGGAGATACACCCTTAAAGAGGAGAGGCTAGTATAAAGGTCAAACTTCCCTAGTCTTCTACACTCTCTGAGGTACTACAAACCACATTCATGGTTCCTAGATGTCCTAGTGTAGGTGTGGTAGGTGGTGATGGGAGTGCATGATAGACTACTTGCTATTCAACCACCTACTAATACAAAAATTGAGTCTAGCCCTATGTTGGAGGCTACTCAATTGATTATCTTCTTTCTTTTGTTCTCAACTAATGACATGTTTACATTGGGAGTTGACCCAACTTTAATGTTCTTGTTAGCTACCATAATTTGTGAGAGTAGGGATGATATGGTTCCTACTTCTGGAGTAGAGGTGGTTGATAGTGGAGCTGACTTGGTTGAGGAGCATAAGATCTGCTTAGTAACCAATGGTTTATGGCAAACAATAGCAACTAGACTAGAAGAGTTACCAACCAAACCTATCTTTGAGTGAGTGTGGTTCTGTAACACTCATTTGTACATGTGTGTGGTATTGTAATATTTAGCTTGGTATTACAAGTACTTAGAGAGATATTATTTATATAAAGATAAATGACGGTTCTACACTAGTCATGATTAGCTAAAGGTAGTCATAGCTAAGATAGAGGGAACCTTACTTTAGAGGAAGTGGAAAAGATAAGCACCATTATTTTGGATTCTAGTGTGTTGACTTCCTATTATTCCTAGGTGTTTGGCTTTGATGAAAGAGTTGAGAACTCTTGGATCCACAAGCCTTTTTGTTTCAGATTCTTTATAATCCAAGGAAGGAATCCTTGACTTAGTGATTGGGTCAAGATAAGATCACATGTTTAGTGGAATATGCCCATGTGGATGGATATTCCTTTATACTTTTTGACTTTACTTGACTTTTAGCCTAGTTGAGTACTCCAATAATTTGTAACTTTGGTGCGTAACTATTCCACAAGTATATAAACAAGGAGTGAGGAGGTATTCATCATCTTTTCATTTGCAACTATCTCTCTCTCATTGAGTTCTCTAGTGAGTAATTTCTTGACTCTTGGAGTGTAAGCCTTGGAGGAGTATGGTGGAGTTGGGGTTCCTTACCTCTTAGTCCATGGTGCACTACTATAATAGTCATCAGAGGTTCATCCTGAGTGAGAGACAGACCGGCTCATAGTTCACACTTGGAGTTGTCATATTGGATAACAAGAGGGGGATTTTCCATTTGGTGGGAAGGTCTATGCACCATAGAGTGTCTTATTAGACTTTGGTACGCAACTCCTTATGTTGGGGAAGGTTGTAGTTGTCAATTTATAGTTTTGGAAGACCAATGTGGAGAGATGTTTATTGGATCCAAATATTGCTAGGGGTGGTTCCACATAATACATCACATGTGGATAGCTCATTGTCAAGATTCAGCCTAGTCATCCAACTAATAGCTTTGTGGTGAGAGCTCAAGTTATTGCAACAGTAGCGGAGTCATATGATATGCTAGTTGGTAGAGCAATTCTATACTCCATGGGTTTCAGTATTGACTATTGGAAAGAAACAACCTCTTATAGACCAGGTTGGTAGTCAAGTGAGGGATATGTATGTCACCTATTAATATGTTTTAGTAGTGGTAATTGTTGCTCACTATAGTCAAGGACCATAGCATCAATTTTAACTTTCAATGGTTCCATTACTTGGCCTGGTGACTTATTGGAAGAAAGCACCCATGCAAAAGATACTCCAATACTAGAGGAGATCACTTGGGTGTGGAGTATGAGTGGGTTCATTCCATCTACCTTAGATGTTACGTTGTGGAGTTCTATGGAGGTATTGTAGCAACATGTAGATTAGTTGGTGCAACAAGCTTGGAGTGGGTGGAGCCTTTGTACCACCAAGAGATCAATGTGAGGATGAGCATCTGAAGTTGATTACCTTGTCACCTTTGGATACTACACTCATTGCTTGGCAATATTGAGTAGAGGGAGTATGTATATTGGAGCTTCTTGGAAGGATTAGCACTATACTAGCTATGATATTATAGGCATGTATACAAGTACAAAGGTACTTGTATGATGAGAGAGATGAGATTGGTAGGGGAGTCTCTTTACATCATGTGGTACACTTGGCCTATTGGTATCTTGAGTTATTACCGTTGTCAGCAATCAAGGGTTACCAAAAGACCCTACTTGTAGGCATTTCCTTGTTGGGGGTGTAAGATTTGGAGAGACATGGTTCCATTCATTTGGTGATCTCTAGATGGCCATGTTAGGGACATACCCATGTTGGTAGAGATAAGGGTCTCCAAGATCCTTGATCTGGTGTGTTTTAGGAGACGTTACATATATTACAACATCCCCATGTTCATCAATCCATTTCTCTAGTCTACTTTGGAGAACATCCCTTTGATGGGTGATTCTTGTACCTAAGTGATGGCAAGTACACATTAGGTCCATTCTTGAATGGGACTTGCCATGTTGTTAGATGTAGCCAAAGTGAGATCATGAGCTCATCATCTTTGTCTTTGGTGGACAAACCTCTTATCCAAGGAGGTTCTATAGTGTGCTTATGATGGGATTCAATGACTAGACCACCTTTTTGTTGATGATATTTTGGATTTTGGGCGCTAGTCTTAGGTGACAGCAGCGGATGATAGGTCACTTATGGTAGTGGTGAACCTTGTTTGCCAGCCTAGAGTTACTTTATCCACACTTATGAATTTCCTAAGCTCCCATGCTTTTTGAGAGGGAGGTCTTGGATTTGTTTGGGACTCATAGTTACTGTAGTTTGTGGAGCCCAACATCAATGAGAGGGAGCGGGTGATGGGTTTCCATACCAACATTAATAATTGTTTCATTAATCTCAAAGGCATTCAAGCATCAAATGTTAGTTCAGGCTATAGACCTAAAATATTTGACCTAGATTGTGAGCTTTGGCTTGGGAAAGTAGTGTAGGATGTGCTTGATATGCATCACCACTCATACACTTGTGAGCTATATGCCTATTGAGATGATTCAAGCATATATTGGGAGTGACGGACCGAGTAGGTAGTGTTTTCTTGGAACACATCTAATGGCTATTAGTGAGGGTGGTCTACTTGGGATCCATTCAAGTGAGCATAGTCTACTTGGGTTACACACTTGGTCTACTTGGGATGCAACTAGAGGACGTATGGAGCTTATAGCCAGAGCAAAGAGGGTTTTCCACATTGAGATTAGGAACCTTAGTGGTTGGGGGCATGACGTTATTGTTCCCAAGGGCCCAATCACAACCAATCTTCCACTCTTACATGAGTTATAGAAGATAATTGGGAGCTAGATCTTGGACCCAAGCTTACAAGAAGGGAAAGATGGAAGGTTTGGAGGTTCTTGAGGAACTACATGAGTTTTTTTACCTTTAGTATGAAGGATTTGGGTGTTTTGAAAGGACTTGGCATTCAAATTGAGCTTACAAGTGATACACTAGTTTGTTGATATCCTATATATATAGTGACATGGATAGAGCATTGATTTAGATTTGGAGTAATGATCTTTTTGAGGCTGGTTTGGTGGAGATTCCACATGGAGAGTATGTTCAACTACTGTGATGCACGTCAAGAAGGATATGCATTGAAACTACATAGATAAGCAATTGTGTGTAGCTTACTATCCTATCAATTGATAGACTAGGGCTGATCAGTATGCCATGCCTACATTGGATAAGATCTTTGTTGAGATTGGGCATGCAAAGGTCTTCAATACTTTGGATCTTTTAGTAGGACATCATCAGTTGCCAATCAAGGAAGATAAGTCCAAGATAGGATTTTTGGCTATTTATCCTCACGGTAAGGATGTATTGTATCAATGGAATTTTTTACTATCTGGGTTAAAGAATGCTCCTACCAAGTTCCAAAGGGTCCTAGATAGGATCCTAGTAAGATTGGATTTTGCTTAGTGTTATATTAATGACATTCTGGTCTATAGCACTATTATGGAGAAGTGTAAAAGATCAAAACCGAGGAGAGAAATAGGAGAATGGAAACTCACATTGGGACATTTGAATGAGTGAAAACTCCAAATGCCTAGCATGAGCTTTGGCTTTTGTATTTATAGATAGCATACAAGGCCCTTGAGAAGCTTCTCAAGAAGCTTCCTCAAGCCGCTTTCTTAGAGTGCAAGCCAAGTTAACTAGGAAGCTTCTCAAGAAGCTTCCTTCTAGAAGCCACCTACTTGGCGTGCAAGCTAAGCTAGTTGGAAGTTTCTAGAAGCTACTTACTTAAGGTGCAAGCTAAGCTAACCAGGAAGTTTCCCAAGAAGCTTCCTAGATACTTCCGGAATATTCTAGGCTAATTTGTCTTATGTGCCACTTTGTGAGCTCGACTAACTTTGTCGCTAAACTCCATATTGTTACATATTCCCCTGCCGCTAGTTGGTGACGTCCTCGTCGCCAATGAAGCTTCGAATTCCTGGATGGCCGTCTGTGCATTTTGGAGGTGAGAAAGAGGTTCCCAGGTGGCATCATGAAGGGGATACCCTTTCCAAAGGACCTTGTACTCCGTATGTTGCCGATGGCCTTGTTGGATATGGCAACATGCAAGGATACAATCAACTTTGTACTCCTCATGATCATTGATAGGGACAGGAAGAGGGGGAGGTTGGACTCGAGAGGAAAAGGAAGAGGGGTTAGGAACAAAGGGTTTCAACTTGGAAACATGAAAGACATGATGGCTACGCATGTAACAAGGTAAGGCAAGTCGATAAGCAACACGAGAGACAATTTGGGTGATATCAAAGGGTCATATCCAGTTAGGGGCAAGTTTACAAACTTGGGTATCAAGTGGGAGAGGGAGGTTACTGGAGGATAGCATGACTTTATCACCAACTTCAAAGGTGAGATTACGACGATGGTGGTTCACATATTGTTTTTGGCGATTCTGAGCAACAAGGAGGTGAGACTTGGCTTGTTGGAGCAATTGGGATATAGTGGTCAAGAATGTGGAAGTATGAGGAACTTGAGATGGAGGGGAAGCAAGAAGAGAATCTTGAACAAGCGGATCTTGGCCAAAATTGAGAAAGAAAGGAGAAAATCCGGTGCTTGCCTATTTGGAATTGTTGTAGGCAAATTCTGCAGCTGTAAGACATTCGTCCCAATTGGTATGGTGGACATTGACAAAGGCCCGCAACATATCCTCCAATGTACAATTTGCACGTTTGGTTTGTCCATCAGTTTGAGGATGATAGGCCGTGGACAAAGCAAGCTTGGTGCCGAGTATCTAGAAGAGTGCTTGCCAAAACTTCCCGGTAAATCGAGGATCACGGTCAGAGATGAGTACACGTGGCATCCCATGATGCTTGAAGACATTGTCGATGTAGATTTGCGCTAGGGTTGGAGCATCCACGGTATCACAGGTTGGTGCCAAGTGGATTTGCTTACTAAGCTTATCCACAAACACCACGATTGCGGTGTGTCCTGGTTGTGTCCTTGGCAAGGATGTGATGAGATCCAAGCTCACATGCTCCCAACGAGCGGATGGAATGGCAAGTGGTTGAAGGAGTCCACTCGGCTTCTGGTTGCTGGCCTTATTCCATTGGCAACTCTCACATGATCGGACAAAGTCTCGAGCATCTTGTGTCATGTTGGGCCACCACCATTGGCATTGGACGGTGCCCAAGGTCTTGTCCACTCCCATGTGACAAGCTATTGGTAAATCATGGGCTTCTTGAAGGCGTACAAGTTGAAGATCACCTTTGGTTGGAGCATAGATCTGGTCCGCATGGAATAAGAGGCCTTCCTTAAAGAAGAAGGTGTTGTACTCCTTGTCGTGTGTTGTTAGACGACCGTGTACCATTTGGAAGAAGGGATCTTGTTGTAGAGCTGATTGAAACTCATTATGGACCTTAGGGTCAATGGACACCGTTGTAATTACCGCCGTGATGAGAGGAAGATCCTTCAAATCAGGTCGTCGTGATAGAGCATCGGGGATGACATGGAACCGACCTAGTTTGTACTCAAGTTTGATGTCAAACAATTGGAGTTGCTCTTCCCATCAATGATGCCGACTCTTCATGTGCTCCAAGTGTAAGGTCTGCAACAATGGCTTGTGATCAATTTGCATGATCACTTGCTTCCCCAAGAGATAATGCCTCCATACTTTGGTGGCATATACCATTGCAAGTTGTTCCTAATCTCGAGCATAGTAATTTCTTTCAGCTGTAGTTAGTCGGCAAGACACAAAGGCAATTGGATGTAGTCCGTCTGGAAATTCTTGTTGCAACACAGCTCCAATTGCAAAGTTAGAAGCATCAAAATCAACCACACAAGGTAGTTGAGGGTCATATGGTTGAAGAATAGGTCTCGAAGACACCATATGCTTTAACTTCTGGAATGCTTCTTCATGTTTGGTGGTCCATTGGAAGCTCAAGTTCTTTCCCAAGAGGTTAGTCAATGGTGCGGCCACGTGAGCATAATAATGGATGAACCATCGATAAAAACTAGCCAATCCATTGAATGCTCGTACTTTTGTAGCATCCTTTGGGGTAGGCAAATCAGTAATGGCCTTGATCTTCTCTTCTTCTACCTTGATCCCTTCTGATGAGATCTTATGACCCAAGAAGGTAACCTCCTTCTGCCAAAAAGCACACTTTGACTTCTTGCAATAAAATTTCCACTGTCATAGTCGTCTTAGGACTTCTCGCACATGATTCACGTGTTCTGCCTCTGTCCTGCTATAGATTAAGATATCATCTAAGAACACCACCACGGACCAATCCAATAGTCCATCCAACACCCAATGCATCTGATCCATGAAGACTGTTGGAGCATTAGTGAGTCCAAAAGGTAGAACTCTCCACTCAAAATGTCCATACCTTGTGCGAAAAGCAATCTTTTGCACATCTTCTCCTTCAATAGGAATTTGCCAATAGCCGCTACGAAGATCCAGCTTGGAAAAGTAGCGTGCTCCACTTAGTTGATCAAGCAGGTCATCGATCCGAGGTAAGGGATATGCATTCTTCACGGTTTGCTTATTGAGTACACGATAATCAATACAGAAACAAAGTCCTCCATCCTTCTTCAAAACAAATAGTACCAGTGCTTCCCAAGGAGAGGTACTATGTCGTATGAAATCCTTCTCCAACAACTCTGTTAGTGTTGTTCGCAACTCCTCCAACTCCTTTGGTGAGAGCCGATAGATTGGTCTACTCACTAGAGTACTCCTTGGCAATAACTTGATCTTGAAGGGCATACCTCGTTCGGAGGGTAATCCCTTTGGCAGATCGTCCGAAAACACATCTGCAAATTCCTGAACTATCCGATCAACCATTGCTTGATGCGGCACTTGGCCCTCCTCAGATTGTTCTTGTGCAATCGGCTTGATCCACACCGCAAATACATACTTATCTTCCTCCAAAGCTTGCTCTATGGCTGCTTCATTAACAAACTTCCCTTCTAGGGACTCATCTTTCTTCCAAGCTTGCTCCATGGTTGCCTTCGTGGTAAACTTCCCATCTTGGGACTCATCTCCCTTCCAGATTTGCTCTATGGCTACCTTCTCGACAAACTTCCCACCTTGGGACTGACTATTCTTAGGTGTCTTACTCAGAGGTGCCAGACAACCTAATCGGAAATTCCTACCTTGGTGTGGTACTTAAATTTGGCATCGGGTCCAATCGAATTGAACCTTATGACGTTCAAGCCAAGGTAGACCCAAAATGATATCATAGTGTAGAGGTGCCACTACAAACCTCATACACTCCAAATACTCCTTCCCAATCTTGAAGGTAACAGGATGCGAGGTGCGGAATGCAGAACCCTTTCTACCATTCGCCATCATCAAACTACTCCCAATCACTGGCTTGATAGGAATACCCAATTCCTTTGCTACTTGCATAAACATGCAATTCTTTGAACTCCCAAAATCAACCAAAATTCTACAACCCCAATTAGATATCATACTTTGCAAGTGAAGCAGACTTGCATAGGTCAAGTCTTCAATCCCATCGAAAGTAATCAAGCTCCCAATAGGCGGCTCAAAATCTCATACCGGGATTCTTTGTTTCCCTGATCATTCTGTTCCACAAACTCCATCTGGGCAACTTGTTGGGGTCGCCCATTCCTAAGTGGACATTCAGCAATGCGATGTCCAACTTGGCGACAATAAAAACAACATCCATTTTGTCATAGTCTTTCTTTATCTGCTATGCCAAGTGGTCTTCGTTGGATAGCATCAATCTCCATTGGTACTAGTTCTTCCACTCGTGGTACTGGTAAGCTTTGTGTGGGTCGAGGTCAAGACCAAGTTGTCATAACCAAGGAATCAAAATGCTCAGCCAATTGCATGGCTTCTTCTACGTTTTGTGGCTCCCGCATGGTCACCTCCAATTTGGTTTGTAACTTCAATCCTTGCACAAATCGATCCAGAACTTCACCTTCTTGGATATCTAGAATTTGCATGATGATGTTCTGAAATTGTGTGATGTAGCTTCTCACTAAGCCAATCTGCCTCAACTCTGCCAATTTATCTTGTGCGGCTCGGGTGGCATTTATAGTTTGAAATCGGCCAAGTATTGCATCCTTGAATTCTGCCCATGTCAAAATCGGTGTAACAATTTGTAGTTCAGCTCTTTCTACTCGGAATCGCCACCAAAGTTTTGCCACGCCATCCAATTGGCTAGAAGTTAAGAGAATTTGTTTCCGCTCGTCTTGAAGATTGGTGGCTTCAAAGTAACGTTTGCAGTCAAACAAAAAAATCTCCACTATTCTTGGAAGATTCTTGCCTTTGAACACCTTGGGTTTTGGAAATCAAATGCGATCTTCTCCATCTCAAACTGGCGCTCTGTTGTTGGTCTCATTCATCCAACAATCGAGTAAGATGCTTGATTTGTTGTTGCATTGCAAGGATAACATCCGGTATTGCCGCCATTGCTACTACTCTATTCCACTACTCTCAATTTATCTAATTGATTAACACATAGACACAACACGTCCACCGTTCTCCATAAGTTACAATTGGAAGTATCAAGGGTTCCTCTAACACGGTGATCATATGTAGAAAATCCTGCCCAAAGCGCGAGGTGATGAATTGTGTGAAATGATGCTTTGTTAATATTTGGACATGAAAGTCCCAATGGTTTGGCGGAAGTGGATTTGGTGGTCCATAAATTCTATCCATCCCATTCCTACTCTGTTACCAATGTAAAAGACCGAAACCGAGGAGAGAAATAGGAGAATGGAAACTCACATTGGGACACCTTAATGAGGGAAAACCCCAAATGCCTAGCATGAGCTTTGGCTTTGGTATTTATAGGTAGCATACAAGGCCCTTGAGAAGCTTCTCAAGAAGCTTCCTCAAGCCGCTTTCTTAGAGTGCAAGCCAAGTTAACTAGGAAGCTTCTCAAGAAGCTTCCTTCTAGAAGCCGCCTACTTGGCATGCAAGCTAAACTAGTTGGAAGCTTCTAGAAGCTACTTGCTTAAGGTGCAAGCTAAGCTAACCAGGAAGCTTCCCAAGAAGCTTCCTAGATAATTCCGGAATATTCTAGGCTAATTTATCTTATGTGCCACTTCGTGAGCCCGACTAACTTCGTTGCTAAACTCCATATTGTTACAAGAGGCATGAGAGGCATTTATTGGAGGTGTTTGAGAGATTGAGATCTCATGGATTCAAATTACATCTTGGGAAGTGTAGATTCTTCCATGAGTAGGTTGATTATTTGGGTCACACTATCTACCTTGGAGGACTTTGCATTTAGCAAGACCAAGGTGAAGTCTATTGCACGTATTTCTTAGCCTACAATGTGAGTAGAGTGCAAGTATTCTTTGGGTTGGTGAACTTCCATTGCTGCTATGTTAGAGGATTTAGTGCCATTGCCAAGGCCTTGACAAAGCTAACCCAAGCTTACATTGGAGTGATGTTGGGGAGATGAGAAAGAGAGAGCCTTTATAAAGCGTAAGGAGAGGTTGACATCTATCTCTATTCTTAAGAGACCAATCAAAGGACGATCATTCTAGATTCACATTGATTGGAGTATGTTGGGGCTTGGAGCAATGCTCACCCAACATGATGATGAGGAGAAGGAGTTTTTGGTGGCCTATGCTAGTCACTCCAAAAATTCAACAGAGATAAATTATATTTTATATGAGGTAGAGTGCTTGGTAGCATTATGGGTAGTAGCACATTTATGATGTTACCTATTTGGTACCCCCTTCACTCTCATCACTAATTTTCAACCAATGAAGTAGTTGATAGAGTCAGACAAGCTTTCAAGGAAGCTTGCATAATGGGTTTTGATTTTATAAGTATGATTTCATGGTTATTCAGAAACCTAAAGTGGTGAACCATGATGCAAATGAGTTGAGTAGAAACCCATGTCCCAACCAATAGGATCAAACCATAACATGTTAGCATGGTAAGACATATGAGGAGATGGTGCTAGGTTGGCATACATCTACCTTTCTATGTATATTTTTTGAGGCTTTGGTGGTATCTCTCTCAACGCATACATGAGAAGTTATTGAGATCACATATCCAAAGGGTGGAGATATTGTACAATTAAACAAGACATTCATGATGATGTCTAAGTGATAAATTATCTTTTGGGTGGCACAATTGTTACCAAGGAGAGAGATTGTGTTCTTCAGTAAGCTAGACAGTTTAGATCAGATTGCAGACACCTTCTTTGTGTATGGAAGGATAATAGAGTGTGAATAGTATCACTTTTATCTCATAGACCACAGTTGGTTCATTGTGTTCATGAGGAGCTAGGGCAATTTGGAGTAAAATAGATATATAGCTTACTCCATAATCATTATTAGTAGCACGGTATGTAGACTGATATATAGCAGCTTTTTGCCAAATGTGTGGTTTGTGACCAAGTTAGAGCATCATTTAATGTTCCTACACCATAGTTACACCCATTATCTATCATGGGATTGGGTTACCATTGGAGTTTGGACTTTGTTGGACATTTACCATTGATTGTGAGACATCATTGATATGTTTTGGTTACAATAGAACACTTCTCTAAGTAGATTGAGTTGGTGGTACTTCTTTACAAGTCTAGTGAAGGGACGGCTTACTTATTCCTAGATTGGATTCTTAGTCATTTTGGTGCGCTTGTTAAGGTTTTGACTGATGAGGGTATAGGTTCTTGGGGATTCTCAGGTCTTGTGTGAGAGAGCATTGATTGATCATTGTACTACCTCTTGAGATCAATTGACATAGAAGGCTTAGTAGAGAGAGTGGTTCAAACAATGAAGACAAGATTGCATAAGTATGGTTTGCATAAACGCCACTTGGGAGATTGAGATCTCCAATTACCTTGGTTGACCATGAGTTATTGGTTCAGCTGGCAAGCCTCCTTAGCATCCTTCTCTCCTTACTTTCTACTCTATTGACAAGATCTAAATTTACCTATAGTCATTTGTCAAGATGCTCTATAATTTTGGACTTGGATGATCCAAAAGTATGGGTGAGTGCATGTTCTCAACAAGTAGAGATCTTTCAAAGAGTGATACAAATGGCCTTTCAAAACTTTATAATTGATCAGCATAAGGATAGCTTATGTTATGCTACCATTTGATGAGGAGATTATATACCCTCAATTTGTCAATTTCATCCAAGTGACTATGTATATCTACAACAAATTGCACCGATGACACTTGATGTTACTACATGCTGCACTATCTTGACAATGCATGAGGCTTTGCATTATGGAGTCCTTATGTTGGAAAGACATGATGGTGTTGTTTGGAAGGATCATGTGAACAATTGTGTTACATGATACCTCCCAAACATTGATACCACTACGGACCCAAGCTTGGCACTTGTATGTGCAGACTTGCAATATATGTTATGCAACTCTTTTGATAGGGTTGCTAATATGTTAGTGTGTGATAGTTGTTTGAGAGGATGACAAATTGCATGTGTGACTCCTCCCCTCATGGTGGTTCCTTGAGGACAATGGTAATGCCCTAGGTGTACATGAATTATAACTAGTTCACCCTCTATATGGTATAAATTAGAGACAAGCTACTAACCATGGGGTTTGATAGCACTTGGCATCTTGATCTTTGCCCACCATAAGGTATACCATATACTTGGACTAGATGGCTATATGGAGTTAAAGGGACCTAATTGCTAGCTAGGGTGGTTATTGTGGCACTTTAGAGTTCATATATGACTTATGTGTCAGTTGTGGTTCTATAGTGTATGATGTTGACATCAATGTATATTGTGTAGCGATGTATATGCGCATAATAGCTATCATGATATTTGTAGCACTAAGGCTAGTTTGCTCGGATGTTGGAGTGGTAGTGTTGGGAGTCATATATATTTTGGTAATTACTCATGGATTACTTATTGACAGTCCAATTTCATGTTAGGGCTATTGAGCACATGGTGGGACCCATTGTCACTTGCACCATCTTCATCGTTAGATGTGCCATCAATGGCACCATTAGGATTGGAGACCTAGGTTGAGCAGAGGGGTATATCTTCAAAGTGCATCTCCAAAGGGTTCTTCTTTGATGTTGAGTCATCGAGTTCTTGGCTATGGTGGACAGAGATCAGCGAGTGTCACTTTGAATCTCTTAACTAGAGTGGCGGTGGCTTGATGATAATCAATATCCAATTAATGATGGATTGTTGAGTGAAGGATTGAGTATTTATCTGATTTGAGTGTGATTCAAGTTAAAAAAAACTGATTATTGTTGCACTTTAGAAGTCATGTATGATTTATATATGAGTTGTGTTTCTATAGTCTATGATGTTGATAGCGATATGTGTTGTGTAGTGATGTATATACACACAACATATCGCCAAAAATCTTCAACTTTATCTAGCATAGAATTGGAGTATATGGCAATGACCACTACTGCTTATGAAGCAATTTGGCTTCATCACTTGTTATGCAATTTGAAGTACATCATGTCATCTCCAACTGTCATATGTTGTGACAACCAATCAGCAATTGCTCTCGTGGACTCTACAAAGTTCCATGCACATACTAAACACGTAGATGTTAGATTTCACTTCATTAAGCAACTTCAGCTAATAATAAGAGTAAATTGCTCGACCCTTGAGATGCGTACAAACATGTTCACTAAAGGGCTCTTAGGCCCAAAACTTGCCCATCATTTACCACTACTTGGCCCGTTTGGAGAGATTAAAGCCTTAGAGGTTATTTACTTAAGGAGTGTACGAACCATATTATAATATAAATGGTCAAGTTAAGTTCCATACCTCAAGCTTTATCTAGCCTGATAAGTAGATTGAACGAAGTTAATACGCTATAACTGCCTACAATAGTTATGCGCTCCATTACAGGAGCAAGTTGTACCATATGCATCGAGCTTATGTGGTCATTATTCTTTTCATTGCTTGAGTAAAGAGTTGTGTCTACACAGTGTAACATTGGAGGCTCTCCAATCTCTGTGTACACAAGTTTCCTGTAGGAGAATCAAGGACTTATAGAGGGCAATCTAATCAGGCGGACGACAGCATCGACGCGGATACGATTCACAAAGGCCGACGATGCCTGGATATTCTTGTCAGACTTTATGTCCAAACGCACAGTGATGCAGGGGCCTATAAACTTTACTGAACTTTAGCAGGAATAATGGCGTTAACTTAGTTGCAGACTTCATTCGATCATTCCATTGGCAAGTTGTAGTTTGAATTACTTTGAATAACCTTGCACAGTAACGCTTAAGCAGCCTGACGACAAGTTTTGAGCTGTGGTCTGAGGGGGTTTAGGACTGTTGGTCATAATAACCTTTCCGAGGATTGATTGGGTCTTAAGGAGGTTATTATGAGGTTTCGCAGTTGTAGAATCCAGGCTCGATAAATGTATATTGTGTTCTATGTAGGTGATCCTTGTCCAGAATTAAGTATACATTATCAGTGGAACTTCCAAACCCACTCGTCCTGTACCGCTGATTGTCTTTCTGACTTCATGATTCAAGTACAGGGGAGTTACAGAGCACCTCTCTCGCCACCATATACACGTATGTAATAGTGTGTCCTGTCTAGATAAATCGTATGTTTGGGAACAACCAAATCTACAACTAGATGATATTCACAAAGGAAATAGACAAAGACCTTTGAAGAATAAAATTCTAAAAGATAAAAAATAGAATCTGTATAAATTTAACACTTGATAGTATTCCTGTTACCCTCTAGAGAATACATAATCCATTCTTTGAAAACGTGAATAGTTTCACTGAAGCGTAGACCTCATCCTTCATGTGTTCTATGTGGTCGCCTTTTCCTGTTTCTTCTGTAGGGTAGTGGGTGTTTGCATTTATGTTGAGTCTATCCTTGTCTGTCGTTCTAGATGCCCTCCAGCTACTCGTGAGGAACCGATTGACCGTGGTGCATTGACTTTTGACAAATGGGGACAGAAGTGTAGACATTGTATGGAAGCCCTGGAATCTGGAGGGAAAGAGTTCACGTAAATCTTCCCGGGAACATCTTTTAGGGTTGCCCGGGTATGTCTAGGATTTTTCACCGGGGAGCAGCCTGGTTTCCCGTCGTACCAGGTGTGATCAAATTCTGGCCGGGACACCCTGGATACGGGAACTTTGTATGATGGAGGTCGTGCTCTGAGAGGCGAACGTGCTTCGCTGACGGGCAAGTTGGCAGCCCTATGAACCGTACGATCCTGATCGGGAGTAGAATCTATAGAAGAAGAATCCTACGTCAGCACTCTATTGGGGCTTAGCCCCATGTTACCTTTTTTTTCTCTCCCTTGTACGGCTTGAAGGGGTCTTCCCATCCTTCATTTTTCCTACGCGGTCGCCTTTTTTCATCAGCACCATAGTAGAACCGCGTGCTTTGGAAAGGTACGCATCTCAAGGTGCAGAAGTCTTACGGAGACGCTGGAGAACAGCTTCCACTTGGGTGTGGCGGGAGAAACAAAGGAGAGCTCCCTCTCGGCGGGGAAGGACGAGAGTGGTGTTGTTAGTTTTACATCAAGACTGGAGATTTCAGACAAGAATTTCTCAGGTGCAGAATGCGAAGGCACTTGATGGCTATGCACCCTAGAGACGCTGTTGGATTTACTACAGGCATTTAGTTTGAAAGCGAAGGAAATGTTTAAAGATCGTAACCTTCTGCTGTAGTATGAAACTTCTGCAGATACGTCAGAGGGTAGAGGAGCCGATCGATTTGGAGTGCGTATGTGACATTGAGTCATGGAGTTTAGGTTTGTTTGAAATCATATCGGCTGAATTGACATCACTCAGCAATTGAAGGGGGAGCGAATGAGGCTCAGATTACAATGGCAATGGAGTTCTTTGCGGTTCTGGCGGCCATACAGCAACTAGAATTAATCTTTGAGATCATCGGTGGGATTGTAGGCTACAACACTAAGCTGTCCACCTTGAAAGAAATGATTGAAGGATTCATGGAATACATCCGAAAAATTGGTGAGTTTCAAATGATCTATTTTCTTCCAAGCAGTCACTAAACGAGTGGTACAAGGATCCATATATTACTTGTCCTTAATCAGTAAGTTTGAAGCCATCATTTTACTTGAATAGCTAGTGCTGAGTTGCTAAAAAACCTGCCTTGTTTAAGAATCAACTGCATCTTTTGAGTGAGCTCTATCACTGTGGACTACTAAGTGCCGAATGAGATGTAGAATCTTTGTTTTTGTCACTCTAGATTTTTAGTAACTTTCCGAGGTCTGGATTAGCATTTATAAGTCCTAATGTCTCATGAAGACATTACTATGAGTCAATGATTTGAAATCTGATTTCTGACATCTAAATTTGGTGCATCATGCAGACATCGAGCTCAAAGCGCAGAAATCCCTATTGCAATCGCTTGATCAGAAGGGGTTACTCAGTGGAAACGTGGAGCAACACATGGACCAACTTAAAGAGCACTTGGGACATGCCCGAGTTCTGATGGATAATCTCCATCGTCGCGGAGGGATAACTCAAATTTTTAAACCAACGGAAGCTACGGAACGACTTGGTCGAATTCGTCAAGAACTGCAGGAGACTATTAATCTGTTGTTCTTAAGCCTCATGCTTCCACTTCACAAGCAGGTAATTTCGGACTTCATATTTCACGAAGCGACTTACCGAAACGAAAAAGAAGTATAGCTTAGCAAAAACATTTATACAGCGATATTTGGTAAGGTAGAGGAACCAGTGTCATAGTACTACAAGCAGAATTTGTGAATCATTGCTCAGTGAGATTTGCTGATATTGACGACTAATGGAGTATGGCCACTATTTAAAGTACGCAATTGCAATAGAATGCGGGATATGACTTGGTCGAGCTCATGTTACTGAAACAAGCTACACGTTGTGATTTATTTTATCCACAGCAAAGTCTTCCGGATCTTCACCAGCATCAGGCGCGTTTTCAACACCAACATTCTCTTCCTGCCACTGGCTCTACACATGTTGCTAATATCCACTACGTGTATCATCTGCCAGTGCATGAATACCAATATCAGCATACTGCTCTGGCCCCCAATTTAAACCCTGCTCACTTCAACTCAACTGACGAACAACGTGCGCACGATGTGTCACGATATTGTTCACCCTATTCAGGATCCAATTATCCTGCACACGGTCCTCAAGGTATCCATTTTGCAGCTGGCATGCATAATCCGCCGATTTCAAGCGATTATTTTGCTGGTCGACGTCAAGAACATGCTATCGGACCCTATGGCTAGTGAAGAAAATAACGCTCATGCTTCCAGAGAATGGAAGGAAATTTTGATGTTGCGAGGCTGCTTGATGCCCATTTGAAGCTATGGCATGAAGAATTAGATCGGATCAACGTAAGCAGCAGATGAGGGGAACCCGAGAGTCCATTATGTCGGTTCATGGACTCCTGTCTTCCAACAATTCCTGTTCCAAGATGTCGACACGTCTCTGATCTGCACCAGAGTGACGCTCTGCAGTCGTGCTAAGTGTCCCATGCATCGACTAGTCGATGTGTGCGGACACTTAGCACCCGCTTAGCACTCTGCTGAGGCTTGGCATGCTCGTGGATCAATATGCGTGATTACTTTCACGTATCGAGTCGTCGACTCGCCTGGAGGTCTTGCATAGAAGTGCCACCGACTCTAGAAATTATATTTTTATTCCCAAGGTTTGCTAGTCTTGGTCACGTATGTTATTTGGATCATTGTCCGCTTGGATTAGCCGTAGCTCCGTCCTCCTCTGGACTTCTTAAGATGGTGTGATGTTCGTGTACAATAGAGCCGAAGTAGCCTGCATTTTCGGATTGGAAATCCAATTCAGCATTTCGTTGAATTCTGTTCCCAACATGCTTCAAGGACGGCACCTAGCTTGGATTAGCCGTAGCTCCGTCCTCCTCTGGACTTCTTAAGATGGTGTGATGTTCGTGTACAATAGAGCCGAAGTAGCCTGCATTTTCGGATTGGAAATCCAATTCAGCATTTCGTTGAATTCTGTTCCCAACATGCTTCAAGGACGGCACCTAGCTTACTGCGAACGAATGCGGCTACATTTAACTCCACAATACTAGGCGAATTCTGTGGTGCTCAATCCATCTTAATTTGCTCCGTAGTTTCTAAATATGAAAATTCCTGGTAATCATCTGTAAGCTGGCTCTGCAACCGATGCAACGTGAAGTGTCCGACCATTTGACCCGTTCCATTGCTGGAGCAAGCCCATCTTATACAGAGTAATTCCTGTTTTGGTTGTGTGATCAAAATTTCAAACGACTTAAGAAGGTGGTTCACAACCCTCTTCGGCTAAATGGCATCGTCATCCACCCTACAAGTTAATTCGTCATTCAACTGTCAAAAGGCTCAAGAAACTCTCGTAGTCGAATCAACCCTTTTAATCAAGAGTTTGTGGAAGTGGCAATCACAAGACCAAGTGATTATGTCCTTGAAGATAAGCCTCGGGCCAACCTTGAATCAATCGTACGGCTTCATCACCGAAAGTAGCGTGCACCAGGAACAAGAACTGCCGTCTGCAAACAGTCATACATCAGACAACGGACTTGAACAATATGATTGAAGATTGATAAGGACCATGTAGGCTCTGTAACTTGGGGAGGCGTTCATTAGAATTTTTGGGTTTCCGACCTCTTCACAGGCACCTTGGCTCCTGATTCCCATATATATCAGAACAACGGAGTCGGAAATTCGAGGCTGATTCCTGTCAGAGCTTGTGTCCCAAGTTGATCTTCTGGGGATAAACGGTGCAGGCTCCGGATGGTTTACTACCTCAACAACGTGACCTTCTGCACTTTTGTACTTGGTTACTTGCCCGTGAAGACCCTTCGTAGCCACTCTCGACTTCGCTAGCTTATTCCGAACCTTGTGCTCACTCCCTTGATTTTGACTCCAGCATCTCCGCTAAAAGAGAGGCTTCTACAGCAGCAATCTTCGCCACTAGCTTTGATTTGATCAATTCAACGATTGGATCATAAGTATATTTCTTCTCAGCACGATCACATTCACCACTTCTCTTGCAAATCTCTTTTCCGGATGAGTTCATTGGTGTCAATTTTCTGGATTTCGTCTGAGTCCTTGGAAACATCTGCAGGACAACGTCGGAGATTCCGCAATCATTAGATAAGCAAGTCTATTGCTAATGTATGTCTTTCACTTGTAAACGAAGTCGTGAATACAGGAGCAATTCTAATAGAGACGATCATGAGTAGATGCTCACCCGGTTGTCCCGATTTTAGGATGCTCCATGTCAAATATCAAGCTTAGTGAGCCGTCGAAGTCCAGAAATTCGTGTGTGCTTTACCTCTATTGGCTCCACTGTATAATAGCTCTGTCCAATTTCTACCACACCAGTCTACGGCTTCTTATCTTCCACATCTCCCTTCCATAAGATTAGAAAAAAGGCGACCGCGTAGGAAAAACATTTGTCATAATGAAAGAGAGGCGTAGTATGTGGCTTGATCAAATTGGTCCTTAAACCATTTCTACTGCTTTCAGAATCCTCCGACCCAAGGCCTGCAGATCCGAGGATCCGGATAATCCTCAAAGCAGATGCCCATGATGTGTGAAGTCTTGTGCGAAGACTTGAGTGTATTTCCACTAGTATCCCCTTTTTTGCCCGCATAAATGAACATTGTCACTTTCAACCCTTCCTGTTTGAATCTGAACGTTTCTGGATTCCAGAAGAGGTTATCAATGGTTATCAGTCGTTAATGTGATCGTTGTGGTCGCCCGTAGATCAAAATTGTAGACCACCTCTTACCTAGCACATGCCCGTGCAACGGGTAGACGTGGCTGATAGGATCGATCAGCAGAAGGAAGTTGCGTTCTACGCTGATCGCACGGAAAACGCTCTGAATCTGGAGGCACCTGCACTTACCTACATGTCACAAATTGCGATTGAGAAAACCACAGATCCTACCCCATGGTTAAGATACACGATGCGGAAATAGTCTTCACTGAAACTCAAACATGCCAATTGCTGTGAAATTGTATGCTTGCTGAAATGAAATGAAGTAAGAATTTGTATCCCGGATATGAAATTGCGTTCTACGTTGATCGCAGGGAACTTGCGCGGAAATTGCATTCTGCGTTGATCGCACGGAAAACGCCCTGAATCCGGAGGCACCTGCGCTCACCTACATGTCACAAGATGCGATTGAGAAAACCACAGATTCTACCCCATGGTTAAGATACACGATGAGGAAATAGTCTTCACTGAAACTCAAACATGCCAATTGCTGTGAATTTGTATGCTTGCTGAAATGGAATGAAGTAAGAATTTGTATCCCGGATATGAAATTGCGTTCTACGTTGATCGCAGGGAACTTGCGCGGAAATTGCATTCTGCGTTGATCGCACGGAAAACGCCCTGAATCCGGAGGCACCTGCGCTCACCTACATGTCACAAGATGCGATTGAGAAAACCACAGATTCTACCCCATGGTTAAGATACACGATGAGGAAATAGTCTTCACTGAAACTCAAACATGCCAATTGCTGTGAATTTGTATGCTTGCTGAAATGGAATGAAGTAAGAATTTGTATCCCGGATATGAACGCCATACATAATCCTAGTCTGCATCTCAGTAGGTTGTCCAATCTCGACGAGTTTCATTTTAAAGACAAACGAAGTATCTCCTTCATCTCTGGCGGCCGCTTACCTTGATGATATCTGGTAGAGTTTGATCCATCCAATTTGTCTTTTGTGAGGTTGATTTACAGTAGTTTGTGAGGTTATGTATAGAGGCACGCATCGAGGTTTCCTCTATGTTCTTTTAGGTAGTCTCTTTGTTCTTTTAACCTTGGTTTGTTCTTTTAGGTAGCCTCTTTGTTCTTTTAACCTTGGAACGATGGACATTCCATTTGGTATATTGGTTAGAAAATGCATGAGAGCTTATCATGTTAAGCGTCACGGAATACCACTCTCATTCTCTTACTTGGTAATTTATTTTATATATTGAATACAAGGAATACCACTTTCATTCTCCTACTTGGTAATTTATTTTATATATTGGATACAAAGGAGTACCATTC
Organism: Lunularia cruciata; assembly: GCA_948567375.1. Lineage (NCBI taxonomy): Eukaryota > Viridiplantae > Streptophyta > Marchantiopsida > Lunulariales > Lunulariaceae > Lunularia > Lunularia cruciata. The sequence continues at coordinate 58,518,132 of OX419760.1, read as the reverse complement.
TCGTACTTGATAATTTATTTTAGACATTAGATACAAAGGATAGTGATTGGTGCAATCTATAAGAGTGTGTCCATTGTTCTACATAGGATAGTGATTGGTGCAATCCATCAGAGTGTGTCCATTGTTCTACAGAGGACCATGGTTGATGCAATCCATAGGAGAGTAATCACCTTAGGTGATGCAAACCGGAGGAGAACAATTACATTAGGTGATATTCATTTGGATATAATTTACTTAACTCGAATATATTAGGTGTGCTAGACCATATTTCTCATATAGACTCTAGTGGGGCTTCACCCCACGTTTACCTTTTTTTTATCTCTCCCTTTGACGGGCTTGATGGTCTTCCCATCCTTCGGTCTTCCTATGCCATCGCCTTTTTCGATGTTGAGATCTTCGGTTCCAGGATATATTGCTTTATTGTCCGGGGTCAAGACCGGTGTTTTACAATTCAAGGTGACACATTCGGGGTGAATGTGTTTGAACTTATGTGGTGCTATAAAAGAAGGTCCTTCGACCCACATAGAATTCGGGGTGAATGTGTTTGAACTTATGTGGTGCTATAAAAGAAGGTCCTTCGACATAGAGAATTTGGCGATGAATTGAACATATGTTCTTATGTGGGAAAATAATAGAGAGATTCTAAGTAACTTTGATTCCCCTAGGCTGGCCAAGAGAGGTATGAACTGATCAGACAAGAAGAGGTAATCAGGAGATAATCAGCCGGATCAAGATAGGCCCAAGAATAGGTTGGGCAAGGAAAGAATTGGTCGTGATAGATTGGAAAGGGAAAGAATGATAGGGACATAGCTTCCCATTGATATTGATTTCTATAATCTATATTGAGAGAATAAAATTCCCTAATTAGTGTTGCACCGAGTAGAATCCATAACAAATGACTTTGAATCACTTTAATTCTGTATTTATTAATGTGCGTGAATATAGTTTTCTATTTTTCTCTTTTTCTCCGAATATTTCTTTTTTTCTTTCCCTTGCACGGTTGTTCTCGATAGTTGAAGCAAGAGCAAGTGACTTTCAGACACATAAATTCTTGTGCATTTATTAATGTGTGTGAGTATATTTTTCTATCTGTCTTTTTTGCTCTTGCTATATTTTTCCTTCCTTTGCAAGGTCGATCTCAATAGTTGGATATGTCTTTCCTTCCTCTACAAGCTTGATCTCAATAGTTGAAGACAATCACTAGAGGAGCAGATAAATCAAAAGGGATCCCACCAACTAGAATAAGAGCAAAAGGTTTGAATGAAAGAGTGAGACAATGGCAAGAGAAGAAGAGATGAAGGAAAGGTCAAGATGGGCTGATTCAATGGTAAAGACTTTGGTCTATGGAAAATGAAAATCAAGAACTACTTGTATCAGGAAAGCTTCATGTACCTCTCTAAGGTGTGAAACCAAAGCTCATGTTAGAGGAAGATTGGGATTTGATGGATCTATACCCTTTGAGAGTTGTCCACCTGACATCTGTTAGAAATGTTTTGTTCAATGTTCTAGAGGAGAAAACTACTTCAAATCTATTGAAAGTTTTTTCTAACATGTATAATAATCATCAACTTCCAGCAAGGTGTACTTGATGCATCTGTCATTTCAATCTGATGATTGAATGAAGGTCACTAAGTCACATATCATGTTAATGAGTTGAACCTGATCACAAGCCAATTAAGTTCAGTGGAAATCAGTTTTGAAGATGAAGTATGTGCTTTAATTCTACTATCCTCTTTACTTGAAAGCTAGAGTGCAATTATGAGAACAATAAGTAATTCTTGCACTATGCAACATAATGACAATTGAAGTAGATCCAAGTACAAGAGGAGAAGCACGTCTAGATCAAGAAGTGATGGATGTTGGCATTGTAGTAAGAAGGGCACCCAAGAAAGGATTTTTGGTTCATAAAGAAGAATCCAAGCAAAGTGTAGAATGAGGATTTAGTGAATATAGTTGATGAGGACGTAAATGATGTTTTTATCCTTAGTGCATACAGTCCTTTGGAGTCCTGGATTCTTGATTCAGAAGCTCTTTTCACTCTATCCCATCAAAGAAGTGTATGTTGACTTACATTACTAATGATTTAGGAAAATTTTATTTGTGGATGATGAGCCTTTGGACATTGTGAGAATAGGTGATGTTTATATTAAAACGCCAAATCAGTCTAAGTGGAAATTGAAGAATGTTAGGCATGTTCCAAGCTTGAAGAGGAATCTAATCTCAAATGTGCAAGTTGACAATGAAGGGTATGTCACAACCTTTGTAGGTGGTTCATGGAAAATCACCAAAGGAGTTATGGTGGTTTCACAAGGGAACAAGCCGTGGACTCTCTACATGACCAACAACACCAAGGACTTGGTGGAACTTGTAGATACAATATCAGCGGTAATCTTTTGCATTGCAGGCTCAAGCACATGAGTGAATGAGTTGAAGTTGATGATGAAGAAGGAAAAGATACCAGATTTGAGAACCTTGATGTAGAGTTTTGTGAAGACTGAATATTTGGGAAGCAAAAAAAGTTGAGTTTCTTGAAAAGTGGAAGAGAACCTAGGATAGTGAAACTAGAGCTTGTACACACATATGTGTGAGGTCCTTCTAAAGCTGTATCTCTTGGAGGTTCATAATATTATGTCACTTTTATATATGACTCTGACCAAGAAGGTTTAGGTATATTTTTGAAATGCAAATTAGAGGTATTTGTTACTTTCGAGAAGTAGAAAAAGCCTGGTAAAAAATGAGTCTAGTGCAAGGCTAAAGTGATTAAGATCTGACAATGGTGGTGAGTATGACAATAGTGAGTTCAAGGAATTTTACGCAGTACGTGGAATCAGAATAGTGAAGACCTTGCCAAGCACACCATAGTAGAATGGTGTGGTAGAGTGCATGAATCAAATCTTTAATGAAAAATCTAAAAGCATGAGGATCCATGTTGGTATGCCCAAGGTGTTTTGGGCTGGGGCAATCAATACTGCAACACTATTGATAAACAAGGGTCCGTTATTTCCCTTAGACCATAAGTTGCCCAAAGTGGAGTGGATAGACAAATTGGTGAGTATGTCACACTTGAGAGTCATTGGGTGTGTCTCTTATGTGCATGTCAATATAGAGAAAAAGGACAAGTTAGATGCAAAGTCTAGAAATGATTTTTTTATTGGATATGGTGTAGATGACTTTGGGTACAAGTTTTGAGATGTATAGAGAAATTAAATCATCAGAAGCAAAGATCTGATATTCAATGAGTGTCTTCTTTATAAGGATAGAAACACTGTAGATTCTCATAGTGTAGATAAGTAAAGTGAAAAAAGTAATAAAGTTGTGCTGCAAGTGATAAAAAAAGAAGATGTTATCATAAGGGTTAAAGGAAACCTTGAAAGCTCAAAAACTACTCTGCCACAACCTCAACCATATGCACCATAGTTGAGGAGATCTACAAGAATCACAAGACCACCAACAAACTATTCTTTCTCTCTCTACATCACCTACAATTGACAAATGGAGGTGAACTTGAATGTTATGAAGAAGCTATGCATAGTGAAGACTTGATGAAATGAGAGCTTGCCATGAGGGACAAGATGAGGTCCTTGGATAAAAATCAAACTTTGGAGCTCACCTTACTATTACCTGAAGACAAAAATGAATTACATAACAAGTGGATCTACAAGGTAAAAGAGCAACATAATGGTAGCAAATAGTACAAGGTAAGGTTAGTTGTGAAAGGCTTCCAATAGAGGGAGTGGATTGATTGATTACACTGCAATTTTTCCATGGATAGTCAAGCACTCAACAATTAGAGGGGCTCTCATTATAGTGGTAGCATAAGACCTGTATTTGGAGCAGATGAATGTCAATATTGCATTTCTACAGGGTGAGATTGATGAAGAAGTCTATATGTGACAACCTGTTAGTGTTTCAGTCCTTGGAAAGGAGAGCTTGGTATTCAAGTTATAAAAAAGTCTATATGGTATGAAATAACCACCAAGATTATAGTACAAGAAATTTGATAAGTTCATGATCAAATAACATATTCACAAGATGTCAAGGGGATCATTGTTATCATCTTAAGACTCTTGATAATAATTTATCATCTTACTTTTATATGTTGATGGTATGTTGATAGTTGGACCAAACATACTAGAGGTTGATAGATGGAAGAAAGAATTATCAATAAAGTTTGCAATGAAAGACATGGATGCAGCAAAGTAGATAGTTGGGCTGAAGATTGAAAGAGAAAGGCTGGTTGGAACATTGAAGCTCTCTTAAGGTAACTACACATGAAAGATGTTGGAAACGTTCAACTTGATAAATGCAAGTTTTTTGAAAACATCTTTGGCAAGTCACTTTAAGCTATTAAAGGAAAAGTTGCCCAAGGATGATGAATAGGTGAAGGATATGTCAAAGATACCGTATGCTTCAACTATAGGTAGACTAATGTATGCAATGACATGTATGACCAAATATTGCACATGCATAGTTGTGAGCAAGTACATGGCCAATCTGAGTAAACAACATTGGGAGGATGTCAAATGGATTTTTAGATATCTAAAAGGTACCAAAGATGTAGGTTTGTGTTACAACAAGGTTTTGTGGATGCAGACCTAGGAGGTGATATGGATACAAAAAGAAGCACCATAAGGTATGTTTATACCATTGGTGGGATAGTAATGAGTTGGTTCTCACAATTACAAAATATTGTTTCTTTGTTGACAATGGAGGCGGAATCTGTTGCAATTATAGAAGCTAGTAAGGAGATGATTTGGTTACCTAACCTTCTAAAGGAGCTAGGCAGAGAGCAAGATTGTAATGTTCTATTCTTGTACAATCAAAGAGCCATTCAATTAGCAAAGAATCCAATGTTCCATGCTAGAAAAAAATACACACATTTGAAATATGGAAGTTAGTTGAAAATAGCAGTTTTTCACTTGAAAACATTCAAGGTGCCAAGAACTCCACTGATACATTGACAAAGATTATCATTTCCTAGAACTTAAGGCTATTTAGAACATCAATTGGCATCCAATGATAATAATGTTGCATAGAGTATGTAGATCAAACCCAGAAAGTTTATTACCTTTTTCAAAGATGCATAGTCAAGAAGTATTCATCTCCAAGTGGTAAAGTTGTTATGATGTAGAGCATGATCTGTCTCAAATTAGATCTTTAGGATGTGAGATATGCTGCTCAGATCATCCATAGGATATATTGTCCAAGGTCAAGACAAGTGTTTGACAATAGAGGAAATGGGGGTGACTCCACGAATGTGTTTGTTCTTCTTTGGTGCTATAGAAGAAGGTAACGCTTTGACCTGTAGAGAGAATTTTGCAATGAGTTGAATATACTTGCACATGTGAATAATGAATGAGGGACTCTAGGAATGGGGGACTTTAGGTAACTTTGATCCGCATGAAGCTGGCTGGGAGAGGTCAGATTTGATCTGACAAGAAGAAGAGAATCAGGCCGGATCAAGATAGGCACAAGAACAGATTGGACAAGGAAAGAGTTGAACAGGAAAGAGCTTCACATTGATATTAATTTGTGTAACCTGTATTGAGAAGGAGTAAAATTCCTTTATACGTGTTGCCCGAGTATGCGAGAGCAAGTGACTTTCAACCATGATAATTCTTGTGCATCTATTGATATTTGTGAAAGCAAGTGACTTTGAACCATGTTAATTCTTGTGCATCTATTGATATTTGTGAGTATATTTTCTTCTATATTTTCTTCTATATTTTCTACCTATATTTTTGTGAGAGTATATTTTTTATGAGCTTCTGTAATCTTGAACTCAACCGCCCAGGTGAGTAACGTGCGAGGGAATCATGAGACCTCTCAGCTTGTTATGTAATTGAAGATCTGCTCCTGAGAATTTCACACCTATTTCCATCTCCAAGGTTATTCGGCGCTCTGGAGCTTTTTAAGTTAAGTGTGCTAGGGTGCAGTGAGTGTACTCTAGATTCCATTGCACCATCTTATCCTATGAAACGTCTGAACAAGTCACGCATTGTGCGGAGAATTGTCTTCCGTGATGCCAGACACTTAACTTTTAAGTCGATCGAGCAAACTGACCTGCCCAATTGATAGTGTATCTCTGTAGATCTCTATCCACTGTTATTTGCGTATGTATCTCTCAGATGCGATAACATGTTGCAAAGTTATAGAATTTGTAAGTGTTCTACTGCTGCCGTGCTTGAAAATCGTCGGTTGGCACCTGTTCGATAGCCCTTGGGACAATCGAACAATGAACACCTAAAGAGCTCCTTGTTATATAATTAGACTATGGACCTGTTTTATATGAGAATCTTTGGCTGCGCAGGGATTCTTCTTTAATAAGTATCCAACACACGAATAACATGTTTGTTGGAAATCTTCCGTATGCTTGCCGCGCCAGCTGCAGTCCTTTGAGAGATGTCGAATAAAAGACAACTTCATATTGAATCCGATATTCAGTCCACAATGTCAACTGTATATGGAAGTCTGGAAGCATTTGTAGCAGTTATATGTGGACCGACATAATATCATTTGTAGTAGCCAAGTACTGTCTCCATGTCTCCAAGTAGTCATCGAGTTGTCGTGGCGCCTTATAGACAATGTCAAGTGTACATGGAAATCTGGACGCATTTATAGCAGCTGCATGTGGACCTACATAGTATCATTTGTAGTAGCCAAGTACTTCTCCATGTAGTCATCGAGTAGTCGCGATCGGCGCCTCGCGTTGAGTATATCGGATTTGCAAAGGTAGGCACCACTGATTGACTGATGGCCAGAAAGTATTCAAACTGAAATGGAAAGACGATCATGGTTGCAATTCTTAGGATCAAGCATCACTACACTAAACAATACATACTAGGAGATCTCTTTCAACGATTTCAGTGCAAGAAGATGGTAACAGCCGGTAAGGAACGGTACACAGAGGGTTTTATTCTATAAACATAAAACTACACATAGGGTTTTATTACATAACTGTCAAACTTATGTTACCTATGGGGCTTCGAAAATACCAGGGGTTTTTATTATATAAATGTAAAACTCATGTTGCATATGAAGCTTCGAAAATACTCAACAATGTTTCAAAACCTCGATATTAATCCATGGGAAGGACATGTCCAATATTCGAGATTTGAGTGCAACTGCTTTTACGTCCCCTAATGAAATGGCCCAATGCCAAGATTCCGGCGCGGACATGAGAACCCCGACTATACATGAGTAACTATACTTCAACTAAGCAGTGCAGTTAAAGAGCTGCTCACAATGGAAGAGATATTCACGCGGGTAATCACGGATGCCAAATCACAACTGAAGTCCCAACGCAATACACCGTCCTCGTTGGTAATCACGTTGTTTAAATCTACCGTCGTCCTCTTATAAACGCCATTAAAATTAGCGCACCTTGCAGTGTAAGTGGCAGTTTCGTCTATCAAATATAGGTGGGTTTCTTTACACGTCTCTATAAATCTAGACCCCCGTACCAACTTCCCGTCATCGTTGCCTAATTCTGCATTGAGGTCTACAGAAGACTCGCACTCGGATCCATTGGTTGTCAGGCACCGCGCCTCAAGTACTCCTAGTCGATTAACACCTATTGCGTGACAGCTACGCACGAAGTCCCCACACTGCATCACGTGGAACGTTTAACAAGTCTTAGAGCATCGCCTTCTCGACACTCATATCATCAAAAGGTTATGGAGATACTTAAGACTACTATCTCTGTAGAATAAAAGCACGGAGGACACAATCATGCTACCCTGCTCGAAGATTCAGCTCGAGGGTTGACTGTCACACCATAACTTCAGACTTAGTCTAATCTTCAGTGTGTTGAGGTTAATAAGAAAAGTATTCAATTTGGAAGGATGCATTAGTGTCCTGCATGTCTCCCAATCAGGGAAACAGTTAGCTCTCAGTTCATCACACGCTGCTGTAACCGGATAGACAGGTAAATCCAGAATTCCAACTGCAACACTAAGAATGTCATGACAGGCATTTGTAGCACGCATGCGCTTGGTAAGTACTCAGATCATGCAATGAACGGTGCGAGATACATACTCCTTTCTGTAGTTCTTCAGCTGATAGTGTAGAGTTTGTCAAGCTGCTCAAGATACTTGGATCTCTGGCTTGTACTTCAGCTGACAGTAGATTAACTGAACAGATGTAGACGACTGCGGCATAGAAGAGCAGGAACTTCGATGAAGCCATGTCACTTCGAAACTAAGAACTTTGAACGGTGAATCTGAACTCGTCCTTCAGTCGAGGGTACCACCTTGATGCAATTACCACGTGCAAACTCCGCAGATCAGATGACAATCTCCTTGACAGAGAACTCCCTCTTATACGAACACACCGGAAACGACAAAGACTGGAAAGGTCGGAGGTCGAATCTTGGAAAGGGAAAATCCACATCAACTGTTTGAATAGATATATTCTCCAAGCATTCGCAATAACAATGCAACCGACAACATTCAGAAGGATATTGACCACTAAAAGCTTTTCATAACATGATTGATCTTTCAATTCGTATCTTTAGTTAATACACCTTAAGAACAGTCAAATTCGTTGTATTATCACTATTATAGACAATAGCAGGTGTATTACTTACGGAATCCCTTCAAAATCTTCCATAAATTTAAGACATTTCTATTTGCAGTGGTGATTAGGCTTAAGAACGTTACACTAAGTTGCACTTGCAGTAACCATGTACTTTCCCTTGTTGCTTCAGACAGTGCAGTTATCTTCCAAAGTTTCCCTCCACTTAGTCTTTATAGTTAGGGTAATTTACAAAAATACCCGTAATTGGTGCCAGGCATTGGCGTTGGTAAGGGGGTTGGGTCACGGGAGGGCGGGTCATGCTGGCCTTGGGGGATCTGTGGTATCAACTTGTACCTTCGTGCGGTTGCTCACCATACAAGCATAGAGACATATAAACAAACTTCAACGTCATTTTGTTTTCGTTGTTACTTTCCAACCTCCCGCAGTAGCAATAGTCCCGAAACAATTAATCAAGTGAACTCCTGTGTGTTTATGTCTGAGCAACAGGCAGAACCACTGTTGGAAGATTTTGGCCTTCAAAGAAGTTCTGGACCTGCATGGTGGAAACCTCCCATATAAAACCACTGAAATATTCATCTGGTCAAAGAAGTTCTGGACCTGCATAGTGGGAACTTCCCATATAAAACCATTGAAATATTCATCTGGTGTGTCTTGGTTTGAAGCGCGTCAAAGTTGACAAGGAATATAACCTACAAGCTTGGATTCTAACAATTATTTGATCCATAAACGCTACATTACTCTGGTTATTCAATATCAATAACAAACTTACCCCAGCTATTCAAGCCCTCTTCAGATATAGGTCAAGACTGAAGGATAATTTTATTTTGAATTACATAATATTGGGTGGAGACTTATTGAGTACATTGTTTGCCTTTAGAATCACTATCACATCTCTGAAATTTAGTATGGTCCTTTTGACATTTTAAGTGTCTGCCGGGCTAGTTTAATGAATTCCATTTGTTCATATGTTTCAAATTAGATATGTTTCTGCGATGATACACACAATATAATGGTATGGATGATAAATGCTTTAAGTGATTCTGATAAATGCTTTAAGTGATTCTAGGTAGATTCTCTAATTTCCATCATGGTTGCATGCAGAATTCCAAAAGCATATGAACACTGATCTTCAGAAAGGAAAATAACTTATTCCAGATTGAGAAGATTCTACTCAAAAATGACCTAGTAGTGGCTTGGAGAATGAAACTAAAAGGAATCTTTCTTGAGTATATGCCTCTAGAAAATCCATTTTGCTGATAGGACTGTCTCCTTTGACTTGTTTATGACCAAAGTCTAGCGCTTCCTACTCAGTCCCAGAAGATAATGAGCTCACTTGATTGATTGTTCCATACTACCTATTGTTGGAGGTTGGAGCGCAACAACAGAAACAAGATGATGTTCGAGTTTTTTTATGTGTCTCTATGCATGGGTGCTGGTGAGCATGCATGGGTGCTGGTGAGCATGAGCGACCACCTTAAAATACCAAGTCAATACCACCCTTGGAACCCCAGGGCCCGGCATGGCCCACCCTCTCACATCCAATACCGAGGTCCAACAAATGACGAATATATCACCAATAACCTGCAAGAGTGATCGCCTGTAGGTTACTTAGCTTTCTTCAGACAATTTTCAGTGCATTCCAAACTGGCCTTTGAATATGGCTCTAGGTTTGTGATGGTCGTTGTAATTTGAGCTCAATGTCAGTTAAATTTTCTTTCACACAGGTCTTTTTCAAAACTAAGAGTCCCGCCATTAACTATTATAATTGTGCATGCTTCTACCCTGCTTTCACACGTTTCCATCTCAAGGCAAAGAGCCACCATTTGTGCATGCTGTCGAAGCTGGGCATGTGGCTCTGCATGAGTTGAAGCTGTCGCATTTCCACCGTAGTTCACTATTCTCAAAGATGTATTCTAATTTACCAGAAAATCAGAGGATGCCTTTGATTTGAAGGTATTCCCCGTGTACCATAGGTCACTGCACCCAAAATGTAGACTAACTAGTAGCAAGTTAGGGGATGCTTTTGAACGGATAAAGAGAACCCTGGTCCTCTTCAGAAGGGACCCTAAATTATGGGGTGAATCTCCCACTAATTTATTCAAACTCACTATAGAAAAACTTACATCCTATATTTCTCCATGTCACCCCATGTGCACCGATCTGCATATATTAATAGCTTATCTTCCCTATACGGATTCATTCGCATTGTGAATTTCTCATCGATAGTAAAGAATGTTCACATGTGCAAAGAATGAGTATATCGCTAATAACCTACAAGAGTAACAGTGCATTCCAAATGAGCCTTCGAATATGTGCCTAGGTTTTGGATTGTGGTTGTAATTTGAGTTCAATCTCAATTAAATTCAATATTATAAACAGAATTTTTCAAAACGCTCTACTTAAAAACAAACTATTCTCCAAAACGTACCATTTTCATTTTGAATTTTCATCCTTAACCTCCCTGTATCCTTTCTCCCACCCTTGTCCGTTCCAAGACAAGGAATCCCACCATTCACCATTATCTTCGCGCATGTCGAAGTGCTGCGCAATTTGTTGTTGGGTACTCATTTCGCAATGGGTCGATTTGGTATAGAGATATTGTTGGGGTTTGGTGTGAGTTGAAGCGGTTGCGGAAGAGGTATATTTGAGGTATATTGGGAGAATTCCCGAATATATGACATCCAAAATTTATTCTGGGAAAATTCCACGGTTATCTCTCGAAGTTCTCATTCGTCCATATTCTTCGTGCCCATGCCCAAACACTCTACCAATCAGGTTGTCGTGTTTCCAATCAGCGTTGTGGTTGTTTCTTTGGTCCCCCCGTGAAAGAGATAAAGAGCAGAGGACGGGAGGAATGGATCGATTACATTCCATCATACTCATCCCGGCACATCTGTGTGCACCACGTCGATCTCATGCTTTACACATGCTTCTCCTTTCTGTATCTGGTCCTCGAAAATGGAAAGTTAAGTAAGTAGCCCATGCACAGCATGTGCTTTATCTCTTCTTAGAAAAGTCTGTCTATAACGCTGATTGGAATTAGTGTTATTTAAATTTTATTTATTTATTATCCTGAAGTATCCACCTGCCAATTCATTTGAATGATACTACTACAAGTTCAAAGAGTTTGATTCATGAATATATAGTGATGTTCTTTGTTTGGATGTCATATATTTGGGAATTTTCCAAAATGCCCCAAGTAGCAATCGTTATTACCACAATCCTCTCCTCCACGACCGCTTCAACTCACGTAGAGCCACAACAGTATCTCCACCAAATCTACACATAGCGATATGAGTACCCAGCTTAACTTGCGCAGCACTTCAACAACATGAGCGATTATAATGGTGAATGGTGGGATTCCTCTTATTGAAAAGGACAAGTATGGGATAAAGGATGGAGAGAGGTTAAGGGTGGAAATTTAAAATCAAATGGTGCATTTTGGAGAATAGCCTTTTAAAGTAGAGCATTTTGAAAAATTCCCTTTAAATAAATAACTACAGAATTTAATTGACATTGAGCTCAAATTACAACCACCGTCACACTCCTTGACACATATTTGAAGGCAGTCTGGAATGCACTCAATAAAGTCTGTAAGTAAACTCTGCACTGTCACTGTTGTGAAGAGAGGCCAAAAGTCCCCATAATATACCCCCAAGGACAAGGAGAAAAGGAATACAACCACACCAAAAGGTGCATAAAGAAATGAGGAGCTGAAGACCCTGGAAAAAGGCAAAGAGAAACCAAAGCACACATGGCATAAAGAACAATGCACTACATAGAGTACCAAACTCTAAACATATGCAACATAAGAGACAAAAGAACTATAATACCATGGTGTAATATCCTCCAATGGTATGCCTGGTAAATGTGAGAGGGTGGCCATCTATGGACCAGGCATGCCCACTACTGATGCATCTCAATGAAGATTCAGAGCCTGAGATCTCTTTAGGGTGACAGAGATCCTCTACAGAGAAAGTGTGGTAAGCATGGTGTGTAAGAAGTTCAAGGGCTCTCCTCTGTAGTGAGTGTGTCTGTAGTGATGTGCCTCCCTTAGGAGGACTTCGAACTGTTGATGAAGGTGGCCAAAAAGCTCCACTTTAGAGGGACAAAGGTGTTGGAGGCAACTTGTCTGGTAACTTATGGTCCTCCTTCCCCCTAGTGGCAATGATTGTTTGAGCTCCTGCCTGTATGCTAGCTTGTGCTAAGGACTCTTGTCGGAGTGGGTTTGCCACCACCAGATCATACAATGTATGCCTGCTATCTCTGAAAGTGATAATATCTGTGTGCACTTTTCAGTGAGGTGGGCCTCGTGTGACCATCCAATGCTCAATCTGAACCTGTGAGTGTGTAGATTGAGGATCTGTGCCATCACATCTCTAATGGTATTATAAACCCTAGCAGGCTCTCCTCTTATGGCACATTGTAAGATATGTATACCTTCAGCATCCAATGTAGAACTGTATGGGCAATGGTCTGGTAAGTCCAAGAGTGATGGATGTGATAGGCCTAGCCAAAGCCAAAAGGACCATGGCAAACGCCTCTGATGTGAATTGAAAATACTCAATCAAAGGGGATGCATGAAGCCAAGCTTTGGCGCACTTCCTCGGCAAGAGAGAATCTTAGCTCTATCAAGTAAAGACATATCATGAGGATACTAGAAAGGATATGTAGGTTATTTCTGATGCACTCATTCTTTGCACATGTGAATATTCTTTACTATTGATGAGAAATTTGCAATGCAAATGAATGAGTCCAAATAGGGAAGATAAGATATTAATATATGCAGATTGTTGCACATAGGTGACATGGAGAATTATAGAATGTAAGTTCTTTTATAGTGAATTTGAATAAATTATTGGAAGATTCTCCCAATACTTAGACCTCGATTCGTTCAATATCCCTGGAGCCTGAGGCAAGTAAACCACGCTACATGTACGTAAGCGACAACAGTCGCCAAGGAATATCTCATGTTGGCTGGTCTCCACTTAACTCGACAACATGTAGGAATTGTGAGCTTCTTCCCTCCTCGAAACAGAACCTTTCTTCTTCAGGCCTCTGGATCGAGAGAGGACTTTCTCCAGAAAAGCGTCCATCTGAAGCACTGCCACCACCAGGGTGGCCATACTGTTCTGAGGATTCACCACATAGGCCAGGAGAAGGATTTATGATGACGTAGAACGTTTTCCGAGACGCATGATGCAGAAATTGTCAGTCGATTTTAAATTTTAAAGCCCCGGGAAAGTATTGTTGCATCTCCATCCAGGAGAAAATTTGAAGGAATAACAGAGTTGGAAAGTACTGTGAAATCTACGATGAATTATGGGATTATAGGTGTGTATTGTAGCTGTTCTATCATGGATTGAATGCCCGGATTCTATCTGCGGTAGGAAGTCCCCATATCGACGTTCAATTGAACAAAGACTGGGAGTAATTTTACAGGAGTTATCCGGCAGAGCAGCGGGGTACAGCACTGAATAAGCACATGCAGAACAAAATAAATAATACAAATAGAAGTCTACATTCTTGTGATTTCACAGCGTACAAGACAACGTACAGAATGTTTCAGACGAAGGGGAAGAGGACCAGAATCAAATCAACACAATAAGATAAAGATCTGGTAACACACAGCATTGAAGAAAAGGGAAATTTTCCCACGAAAATTTTCATCATGCGTGTTTTGCACGGGGGGCCATTTTATATGCGAAATGTGATGCGAATCAAGAACAGTGGAGCGACTGTTACCGTCAGAGTTGGACCTAATTCTCTCGCTTTGCTTGAACATGAGCTATATGTTTTGTTATCTGCATGGACACGGGAATGTTGTATCTCAGAGGAATAGAGGTGATACTTCTTGAACGTCAGCATTGTTACTACCCTTTCCCTCAGCAGTCTCTGACATGCTGTAACCAACAGTAAACTCCAATATCTTCGGTTCACAAAAAGTAGGTCAATCCATAAAGTCCTCAAGTAGGCATTTGATCTGCACTCCAGGACTGGAGACCTGACCATCTCATCCTCCAAACCTGCGAAACGACACGAAACGAAAGATCGGGATCAGCAATTCCCGTATATCACAGTAATCCGTCCAGTATCAGACAAATATCAGGAAGGTGACAAACTCGCAATCTCCTGCGCGTTGGATGTTGTTTCGTGACGAAGTAAACAGTGACAGTGACTGACTGATTTACACACTCCAGCTTTCCTCGACCTCATACGAATGACTCATTAGCCGATTCCCGCCTTATCAGAGAAGAATTGCAGAAATATACCTGGGCAGCAGCAAGACTGGCTTCAGTGAAGTGAAGTCGCTCAGCAACTTCCTCGGCGGAGACCAAATCTTTTTTCCATTTCTCAATGATCTGGATACGTGAACGAAGCCAGGTTAAGTCAGGAAAAGGCCGAAATCTGCAAAGGAACAAACAGCACTTTGAATTCCCTAAGTGTTATATTTATCAACAATGAACTGCACTCACCTGGAGTTCGGCTCGGAGGTTTTCAGCTTCATGCAGAGCAGATTGAAGTTGCTCCAGCAGTTCTTGGCCAAGTGTTGCCTCCACGTTCCAACGGTCCTCATTCTGCATACAGAGTAAAACCGTGATACTATCCCCAACATTCGGAACATAAGGAAGCATGTGTTCCTTTAGGAAACCGTGATACCTCCTTACGATGAGTACCTCCTCACCTGCCAAAGCCTGGGTGAGGGGCCATGGCCATTCCTCTTAGCGCTATGATCCAGTAAAGAAATAGAGGTGCCCATCCAGATCAATAGACGAAACAGTTCGGGCCAAGAATATCATCCAGACTATCACTACAACATAGTTTCTAAATATTTCTCATTGACGCTCTTAAGAGTAATCCACTAAACAGGAAGATAGCAAGGTAGTAAGTACATCCAACATAAAACTGTGAGAAACTGAATGATTCGACATGCGCATGAGGAATTATTACCTGGGCTAAGCCTGCAATTGTCCATAATGGACACTAAACTCCCAACTCCAAACGCCTTTTAATGAATTTGCGGTACTGCAAAGCAATGATTTTGCCCAAGCACAAATATTGACAATGAAAATAAGGGATAAATTCATTGAGTATGCAATTTAAGGAAGATACTCTAGACCCAACATGTTGAGTATTGGCAGTCAAACATTGCAAAAAGAAACCCAAAGAATTGGAGAAACCTCACCTACAAACCTCAGATGTGATTGCTGCCTTCTGTGTCGCTGTGTCCGAGTGGTCCTTGGTACTTTGTCTGTCAAAACATTCTTGCAAAGTTCACTCGGTATATGAAACAACTTAGCGACAAGAAGGTTGGTTTTGTGCTCGATACATTGTGCAGCCAAGGACCCGCTTGATTTCCAAAACAGTTCACAAAGATATAGTATCAATGTTGAAACAAATAGGAGAGGAATCACAGGTAGATTGTATTTACAAAGCGCTTCACTGTATACGACGTTGTACATTGTTGCTGTAGATTGAATTGATTCTTCTCCTAGCAGCACAGAAATGTTTTCAAGAGCAGTCGCCCTTGACAATGCAACATACAATAGCAGGACCAAACTGTTTTCAGGAGCATTTGCCTTGAAAACACAACATACTAATACCCATGAGAGTAGACGTCCTTAGTCAGCATATGCACGCTTTGGGAAATGTTTGTCCCTATAAATTGTTAATAACCATGGCATATGCAACGGATTGGAAATTTAATTATGTATATTTTTAAATATAAAATAATTTTAATCTATATAATCAAAATTTATCAAATTAATATTATTAAAATATACTAATAATATTTCATAATAATTTTATTAAAAATTTTGCATATTGAATACTATAGTGTGTATCTAATTTAATTAAAATTTAACTATTATCATGTAAAATAATTTTATTCAAAGAAATTCTTAATAATATTTATTTATGTCACTTGAAGATGCAGGGAAAACAATTTGATTACATTCGCTTCTTGTAAAGGTGAGCCAACTATTCAGTTTTTTCCAAGATCTTATTTTGAAAGTATGCGTCGTTACTTCTTCTTAGACCAGTCCAATTTTCATTTCATTTCTGGACTCGTTTAAGTACACAGTTCGTACAAGTCAACTGCATCCACTTTTGGCAGAAAAATACACGTGATTTTATATGACAGGCTGGGAACTGAGGATGTGGAAAAAAGTGTTTGTCATGTGAAAGTCATCCACTGTAGCGAAAAATTAGCTTCCTGAATGGAAGCAAAACTAAGACGTCAAGTGCCTCAGGTCCGCTTCTCTCCCTGGATATAGTTTGCTGAAAACAGATCTTATGTGTCCATATGTACGCAGTTACGCCAATGAGGAACGTAATCGCGATTAAAGAGATACTAAAATGATTTGCTCGATTATTGAAGATGCAGGTGACGAAATGCTAACTTGCATCGCTATGCACCATCTTGACGTGATCCTAGTGCCCAAGATCAGTGATTTATTACATGTGGAATAAATTTTGCCTACTTCACCATCAAGCAAATATGGAGGGAGGCTCAATGGCGCACTTCTCTCACAATATGCTCTGAATTAGTGACCTTGAGATCTATTCGTGGGACGAATTCCAATGTGGGAGATTCAGTACATGCTACTGATTGGAAGTTTTAACTAGCGTCCCCTTTCTCTGCTCCCTGTGGGACCTTCTCAAAAGCATGGCTCGCGTCCTGGAGGAAGTTCTCAAGCACAAGAAAGAGACCTACAAATTCTCCATCTTCATCAAAGAAATCGGTAAGAACTGTAGATCTCCCGGAAGCAGCAGTAACTGTTTGGCATCAAGTTTACTTTTCAATCACCTTCAGAGGCAATTATGTTCTTTGACATCAATGCCTCAGCATCAGGTTGTTGTTCTTACATTGAAGATCTAGATTCATACATCATTGTAGATCTTTTACGTGTAATAAGAATTGTCCATCTCCGCTTTCAGATTCCACCATTCGTTTAGGTGATGACCGATAATCAACAACCTCCTCTGGCTTATACCTGCGGTCTGCATCCACCAAATCACCTGTCTTTCCTGACTATCAGCAGTCATGGCGTGTCTTCAGAGCTTCCACAGCACCTAAAACCACCTTTTAACCCTCAGCCATCTTTCACCCAGGACTTTCCGCGACCTGATAACCCTGTGCTTGCTTATATCGCACGTTTTGAGGAATGATCATCTCTACGATTTCCGAATTCGTTCGAACATCCTGGAACCAAAATGAGCTCTTTCTGCACATCTGTTCTGAAAGATTTACAGACAGCGCAATGGCTAGTATATCATGTTCAGTCAGTAAATTGTGCCACTTTAGCTAGCTCTCCCATAAGTGGGACAATTTTTTAAATGCAGTGGTGATTTGCTGCTTCAAGCAAATCACCACTCAGACATCTTCTCCTGTTTAGTGAAGGATCTGGTACTGGATCGAAATCCGGTTTCTCCTTACGCAAACCAACATGTACTATCGGCGTATTAATCTCATCTCTATCCAGTCCATGGCAGAGGATTGTCTATCGCAAGGTGTGTAGAGTGGATTCGGATTGCCGCGGATATCAACCCAACCCTAGATCTAGAGCTAGTCTCGTGGGCCAAACATTTGTGCAGAGGCTGATCTAAACGAGATATTCCCACCACAGCAGATCAAAGATGATCTCCCACAAGCAGTACAGATACATGTGGAAGAGTTGAAGAGAGAGCTTCAACGTGGCACAGATTTGTCAGGGGAGCTTTCCCCTCCCTGGTCAATTGTCAGGAGAACCAATGCTTCGATTCGCATCGACAGGATTGAAAGGCCATTATGAAAGTTATGATGAGGCTAATCTTGAAGCAATCTTCCAGTAATCCAGAGGTATGTTTGAACTTGGACATTCAGCCGATTCAGTACCTGAACTTTTTGGTGATCTGTAGATGTAACCTTCATTTTCACCCACCATGCTCCGATGCTCAGATTGATTGACCTATTTTCTTGGTGATTATGATTCTGCAGGCAAGACCTTCCCGACTACAAGAGCAAATTACAGATGTGATCAATACAAGATCAATCTGGTGATGGTAAGCCCAGCGGATGCTTACCATGAGATGAGACGAACCATAAAGACTAGTTATACACAGTTTATCCGAGGTCTTTTTGTCCTGAGTAGATGATCCAAAGAGAGTTTTCCTGAGCTTCATGATCAACACGTACGTACCAGGCAAGGTGAAAAAGGACTTGGTAACGCCTCCATGTTCAGATCAAGTCTCCGTCTTCAAGCATCTTAGTAATTTTGCATCTTGTCAGATATTTTGTTTCTTGTAACCAGTAGAAAGAGCAATCACTCGAGGACGATCAACAATTGTAGCTCTTTCCATTTTCTTTTATGATAGTAAGAAACAATGTTATTGTACAATGTGTACTGATAGCTACTGATTTTATGTCTGCTCACAGAATTCCCTGATATCGTGCTTATCCGTAATGTTGCTGCACTTCAGGTTCATGTAGAACTGGTTTTCGACTTCCCATAAATCGTAAGTGGAACTCTCTCAAGCCCATTGTCCTGCTCTCCTCTCCTTTAACCTCAAGGAGATTATAGGTCTCATGAGGTTGAGATTCCAAGTTCTCTATAGGGGTGAATTAGCACACTTGTTACATTAACTTGTAAACTGTACCTTTGTAAATTTAACACTTGATAGTGTTCATGTTGCCCACTAAGAAATACAAAATTCATTTGATGAGTCCATCGTTTTCTGTCGTTCTAGATGCCCTCCAGCTACTCGTGAGGAACCGATTGACCGGGGTCCATTGACTTCGGACAATTGGGCTCAGAAGTATAGACATCGTATGGAAGGCCTGGAATCTGGAGGGAAACTTGACACTTGATAGTTGACATCTGATTTAACACTTGATAGTGTTCATGTTGCCCACTAAGAAATACAAAATTCATTCTTTCAGATCGTTAATACTTTTACGAAAGGTAGGCCTCATGCCACTTTCTGGGTAGGGTGGTAGGGGTATTAATGATGAGTCCATCCTTTTCTGTCGTTCTAGATGCCCTCCAGCTACTCGTGAGGAACAGATTGACCGGGCCCCATTGACTTCGGACAATTGAAGTATAGACATCGTATGGAAGGCTTGGAATCTGGAGGGAAAGAGTTCACGTAAATCTTCCCGGGGACGTCTTTGAGGGTTGCCCGGGTATGTCTAACTTTTTCACCGCGGAGCAACCTGGATTCCCGTGGTACCAGGTATGCTCAAATTCTGGCCGGGCGGATTCTTGACGGGACGCCCTAAAAATGGGAACTTCGTATCTGAGAGACGAAAGTGCTTCGCTGACAAGGCAAGTTGACAGCCCTATGAACCGTACGATCCTGATCGGCAGAAACGTACATCAGCCACCACAGTACGACCGCGTGCTTTGGCAAGGTATGCATCTCATGGTCTCGAAGTCTTAAGAAGGCCCTAGAGAACAGCTTCCCCTTGAGTGTGGCGGGAGAGTGACTGATGAGAGGTCCTCTCGTCGGGGAGGGACGAGAGTGGTGGTGTTAGTTTTACATCAATATTGGAGATCGCAAACAAGAATTTCTGAGGTGCAGAATGCGGAGGCTCTTGATGGCTATGCGCGCTAGAGACATTGTTGGATTTACATCAGGAGTTGAGTTTGGAAGCGAAAGCAAATGTTTATAGATTGAAACTTCTGCAGCTACTTCACAGGATAGATCGATTTGGGGTGCGCATTTAACATTGACTCCTGGAGTTTTGGTTTGTTTGAAATCATATCGGCTGAATTGACATCACTCAGGAATTGTGGGGGAAGCGGAAGAGGCTCAGATTACAATGTTAATGGAGTTCTTTGCGGTTCTGGCGACCGTACAGCAACTAGAATTTATCTTTGAGATCATCGGTGGAATTGTAGGCTACTACACTTAGCTGTCCTCCTTGCAGGAAATGATTGAAGGCTTCATGGAATACATCCGAAAAATTGGTGAGTTCCAAATGTTCTATTTTCTTCCAAGTAGTCACTGAACGAGCGGTACAAGGATCCATACATCACTTGTCCTTAATCAGTAAGTTTGAAGCCATCATTTTAACTTAAATAGCTAGTGCTGAGTTGTTAAAAAACCTTTACTTTAGAGCTTAAAAAACCTGACTTGTTTAATAATCAACTGCATCTTTTGAGTGAGCTCTGTCACTCATTGATATCGTTCTTTTCTGCTCGTTCTTTGATCCACTTCCTTCCGTGGAAGTGGAAGAGTTTGCCTTTCGTTGGAACTTAAAAGACGCCCATGCATAGCTGTTCGTTGCAGTCTATCAGAGCTTCCGGTTGACAAATCCGCTTGGACATTTGGTCAATAGGATACAATAATGATACCATATGTTCAAGCCAGGGTTGAGGACTAAATGATCCCTTAAATGTCTACATCCAATCTGTGCGCTTGGTCGCGCTATTCAGTAGAACAGTTCCAGCAATGGTCGAGGCAAGCATTCCGGTTCACATCCCCACTCGGACTCATTTCGTTCACAAGTATACCTTTAGGTATCTCATGTTGGGGACAATCTCGATACTACGTTAATTTCATTGTCGTCACCTTATGTGCATTGTCAAAATCGTTGCTGGACTAATAGACAAACGAAATAACTCGAATTGTATTAGCTTCAATTAGAACTGTTAAGCTTTGAGGATGCATTCTTCTCCTCTCGGTGTACCGTCTGGGATATCTTGGTGGAAGGTAGGCCAGGTTTTTGTGGGTCTGTATTCGGGTATACCCAATGGGATTCTTGAGCTAAAACTCAAATATTCCGTTTTAAAACTTTAGGTATTGAGTTGTCATAGTCAACTTTCGTAGACGAAGTTCACTGTGGAGTACTAAGTGCCGAATGAGATGTAGAATCATTGCTTTTGTCACTCTAGATCTTTAGTGAGTTCCCAGGACTGGATTAGCATTTATAGGTCCTAATGTCTCATTAAGACATTACTATGAGTCAATAATTTTAAATCTGATTTCTGATTTCTGACATCTGAATTTGGTGCATCATGCAGACATCGAGCTCAAAGCGAAGAACTCCCTATTGCAATCGCTTGATCAGAAGTGGTTACTCAGTGGAAACGTGGAAAACACATGGACCAACTTAAAGAGCACTTGGGACATGCCCGAGTTTTGATGGATAATCTCTATCGTCGTGGACGGAACCAACGGAAGTTAAGGAACGACTTCGTCGAATTCGTCAAGAACTGCAGGAGACTATTAATCTGCTGTTCTTAAGCCTCATGCTTCCGCTTCAAAAGCAGGTAATTTCGGACTTCACAGTTCACGAAAAGAAAAAGAAGTGAAGCTTAGCAAAAACATTTACACAGCGATATTTTATCAGGAAGAGGAACCAGTGTCATAGTACTACAAGCAGAATTTGTGAATCGTTACTCAGTTGAGATTTCCTGATATTGACGACTAATGGAGTATGGCCACTACTTAAAGTACGCAATTGCACTAGAATGCGAACATACGACTTGGTCGACCTCATGTTACTGAAACAAGCTACACCTTGTGATTTGTTTTACAGCAAAGTCTTCCGGATCCTCACCAGCATCAGACGCATTTTCAACACCAACACTCTCTTCCTGCCATTGGCTTTACACATGTTGCTAATATCCACTATGTGTATCATCTGCAAATGCATGAATATTATCAGCATACTGCTCTGGCCTCCAATTCAAACCCTGCGCACGTCAACCCAACTGAGGAACAACGTGCGCACGATGTGTCACGATATTGTTCACCCTATTCCGGATCCAATTATCCTGCATACGGTCCTCAAGGTAGCCATTCTGGAGCTGGCATGCATAATCCGCCGACTTCAAGCGATTATTTTGCTGGTCGACGTCAAGAACATCCTATCGGACCCTATGGCTAGTGAAGAAAATAACGCTCATGCTTTCAGAGCATCGAAGGAAATTTTCATGCTACCAGGGTTCTTGTACCCACATGAAGCTAGGGCATGAAGAATTAGATCGGATCAACGTAAGCAGCAGAATGAGAGGAAACCGAGAGTCCATTATGTCCGTTCATGGACTCCTGTCTTCCAACAATTCCTGTTCCAAGATGTCGACACTTCTCTGATCTGCACCAGACTGACGCTCTGCAGTCGTGCTAAGTGTCCCATGCATCGACTAGTACACAGACCAGCGATTAGTCGATGTTTGCGGACACTTAGCACTCGCTTAGCACTCTGCTGAGGTTTGGCATGCTCGTGGATCATAAGCGTAATTACTTTCACGTATCAAGTCGTTGACTCGTCTGAAGATCGAGATAGAAGAGCCACCGATTCTAGAATTTATATTTTTATTCCCAATGTTTCCTAGTCTTGGTCACGTATGTTGTTTGAATCAGGGTCCGCTTGGATTAGCCGTAGCTCCGTCCTCCTGTGGACTTCTTAAGATGGTGTAATGTTCGTGTACAATAGAGCCGAAGTAGCCTGCACTTTCGGATTGGAAATCCAATTCAGCATTTAGTTGAATTCAGTTCGCAACACGCTTCAAGGACGGCACATAGCTTCATGCGAACGAATGCAGCTACATTTACAATAGAGCCGAAGTAGCCTGCACTTTTGGATTGGAAATCCAATTCAGCATTTCGTTGAATTCAGATCGCAACACGCTTCAAGGACGGCACATAGTTTAATGCGAAGGAATGCAGCTAATTTAACTTTAAAATACTAGGCGATTTGTGTCGTGCTCAATCCATATTGATTTGCTCCGTCGTTTTTAAATATGAAAGTTGCCGGTAATCATCTGTAAGCTGGCTCTGCAACCGTTGCAACGTGAAGTGTCCGACCATTTGATCCCTTCCATTGCTGGGGAAAGCACATTGAGTTAGATCATTTTATACGGAGTGATTCCTGTTTTGGTTGTGCGATAAAATTTCAAACGACTTAAGGAGATGGCTCACACCCTTCTTGGGCTAAATGACATCATCATCCGCCCTACAAGGTAAATTCATCATTCTACCGTCTAAAGGCACAAGAAACTCTCGTAGTCGAACCAACCCTTTTGATCAAGAGTTTGTGGAAGTGGCAATCGCAAGACCAAGTGATTCGGTCCTTAAAGATAGGCTTCGGGCCAACCTTGAATCAATCGTACGGTTTCATCACCGAAGGTAGCGTGTTCTCCAGGAACAAGAACTGCCATCAGTAAACAACGGACTTGAACAATATGATTTAAGATTGATAAGGAGCATGTAACTCGGAGAAGCGTTCATTAGAAATTTTGTGTTTCCGACCTCATCACATGGCCCCTGGATCCTTTTTCCCATATATCAGAAGAATCAGAACAATGGAGTCGGAAATTCAAGGCTGATTCCCGTGACCTCGATTCGTTCAAAATCCCGTGTAGGGAAAATAGAATCTGGAGCCTGAGGCAAGTATACCACACTACGTGTACATGTACGTAATCAACAACAGTCGCCAAGGAATATCTCATGTTGGCAGGGTCTCCATTAAACTCGACAACATGTAGGAGTTGTGAGCTTCTTCCCTCCTCAAAGCAGAACCTTTCTTCTTCAGGCCTCTGGATTGAAAGAGAACTCTTTCCAGAAAAACGTCCATCTCAAGTACTGCCACCAGGCATGGTGGCCGGCCACCCTTGTTAACACTGTTCGGAGGATGCGCCACATATGCCGGGAGAAGGCTTTATGATGACCAAGAACGTTTTCCGAGACCTATGATGCAGAAATTGTCCGTTGATTTTAAGGCCCCGGGAAAGTATTGCTGCATCTCCATCCAGGAGAAGATTTGGAGGAACAACAGAGTTGTAGAAAACTGTGAAATCTACGTTGATGTTTCAGGAAATAAGTTAAAAGTTCCAGAAATACACAGATTGATACGATGAATTATCGGATTATAGGTGTGTATTGTAGCTATTTCGATCATGGATTGAATGTCCGGATTCTATCTGCGGTAGGAAGTCCACATTTCGACGTTCAATTGAACAAAGACCGGGAGTAATCTTGCAGGAGTTACCCGAAAGAGCATCGAGGTACAGCACTGTATAAGCACATGCAGAACATAATACAATTATAGAAATCACAGTCTACATTCTTGTAATTTCAGAGCATAGAAGACAACATACAGAATGTTTTAGAGGAAGGAGAGGAGGACCAGGAATCAAATCAGCACAAAAAGATAAAGATCTGGTAACACACAGCATTGAAGAAAAGGAAAATTTTCCCACGAAAATTTTCAACACGCGTGTTTTGCACGGGGGGGCCTTTTATGTACGAGGTGTGATGCAAATTAGAGAATAGTGGAGCGACTGTGACCGTAACAGTTGGACCTAATTCTCTCGCTTTGCTTGAACATGAGCTATATGTTTAATTATCTGCATGGTTTGCATACTAACATCAACTATCGTATAAACGCTACAGGGCCAGCAACTGCAGCATGAGGAAGATGGCAGTGGATTAGACTGACACGACATCGAATATTAGACAATGAGCGATTTAAGAGACATGGCCAATGCTTGCCGGACGAGGAGGGGTTGGATGAGTGACGAAGAAGAAAAGGCCTGCCCGGAGGAACCGCGCTATTGCAACACTCTAAACGAGTTCAGGGACGAAATGGATGATTCCACCTCAAGTGGTACAGTGACGGCAGAGGTGGCTCTTTTGATCCGTTATGTTCATTTTGAGTATCCCATAAATGTCTTGGAAGAAACGGGACAGGGTCGGTGATGAGGAGTGATAAAAGCCTCCTCCTCTGGTTCTGGATGAAGGAAGATCGAAGAGAAATGGGAGGAATGCCTCGAGTGTACTACGCTTAGCCAGAATGAATTAGTCGACAAGGTGAGAAATCAGGTATTAGATATTCGAACAATCCAGGGCGGTTCTGGCGGGTTCAGTGCAGCACGATGTCGAGGAAAGATGGCAGTGAGGTTTTGCAGGTTCTTTCTGATTTGCGCAGGATCTCTGGTCTCATCGACGGCATAGTTTATTCACTACAGCTGGTTCGAAGGCACAAAACTGAAGCTCGTGCATTCGTTGAATTCATCCAAAAAACTGGTAACGAGTTCTGTGCTCCGTAATCCACCTTACCAAACCAGGCTCGCCGCTATTAAGGAAGTATGGAGGATACGGAGACGAATTCAGACAATCCATGATCTTCACATCCGATCAAGATTCGTTTAGAATCCCACTTTCCAAGTGAATGTGTGATGCCGATGAAGAGTAGACCTAGATCTGACTGCAGCTGAGAGCATCTACAGATTTTAGGTCCAAGTAACTTTCTGATGGGGTTGTCTTCATATCCTCGTACTTGATCTGCTTATGATGATTTGTTCAAGATTATGGATTACAAAAACTTTTCGTGTCGTCTCCTTTAATTTCATAGTCCCATGTGTAAAGTGATTCACATGATACGGATATAGCAAGGCGTAATGATTCTGCTAGTTCATTTTAAAGAGCTCAGAGCTAGGTCAGGGCTTCGCCAAAGTTGACGAATCAATAAATTCAACTCATGCCTGAGGCGGCCGGCCTCTCAAAGTTCACTCAGGAAGCTTCTGTATTGATTGCAGTTAAGAGGGACTGATGCGCAAGCGTAGTACACGATGTGCAGCAGTCTAACAACATGGACATGTGCATTGTGCAGATACCACGCTGCACGACAAGTCCTCTGTTCTGTATCCCGATGGTCAGGGTCAACTAAGCCGAGATGTGCACAAACAGCTGCAAAGACTTGAAGAAATTCTTCGTAGTGCGCAGGAGCTGATGACAGAATTGGCCAATATGCAGTTGTTCACCCGATCTGCTGAGAGGTTTGAGGAGTACCGTCAAAATGTGGATCAGGTGATGAAACTGATGGGCTTCCTTCTCGCCTTCGTACCTCCAGACCCGCTGGTGGTAAGTATCTCCGCCTACCACTGGCCCGTAAATATTTGGTCCACATTGATCAAAGGTGACATTTAGCTCTATTTCAGAACTCCATCAAGTTAATCCGTTACCTACTTCTCTGTGTAGTGTAATAATGAATATGGATGAGATCACGACAACCTTAAGCTTCCAACAATTAATTTGTACATCTCATATAATTTACTAACAAGAAGAGATGTATTTTAAGCACCCTGTGTTTGAATGAACCTATGTGTCCATCTAGGAGGAGGATTAGCTGACCCTGATCATGCGATGCACAATAGCCCACTCCGCCTGCAGCTTGAACCCGGATGATCAGGGTCAGGTAGCCTCCTCCTGGATGAGCTGACAGATCCGTTCATTCTTGCCTGTCTACATATCTAGACAGTTAAAGGTACAGGTGAGAACAATCCTCCTGCCACCAATGATGGTTTACGCCATCAACGTTCAGAGCTTGAAATCCAGACACAGCAGAGAGTGGCAAGCCATGAGGGAGTCGGAGTCATTACTGGAAGGATTGCAAACCATGTGATCTGTCTTTGTCTTGTGCATAGGCCATTTGCAGCCAGTTCATAAGGGCGAGCAAAAATTCGTATGTTGGAGAATGACCTTTAAGACATCTGTTTTTAAACATCATATCTCATTTTCGACTACTGTCTCTGTAAGTTGATGTTCCTGAGAAAAGATTTTTGCCTCCGAGTGAGCATTATCGAATGGACCCATAACACAAAAGACTAGACGGATTACCTAAGGTCAAAAGGGGTCTGTTTGAAGTAATCTCCGCCGTTTCATCAGCCTGACCACCGCAAGTGTAGCCTTTGATAAGTACTTTCAACTCATAAGGCGTCATAAGCGTTTCTACTTCACAGCTATTGCCAGTATCACGTGTTTACGAGTTGATTCTCACCATACTAATCGGATGTTGTGCAAGAAGTGTGGCCCGCTTACAATAATAGAAACTACAGAGAATGCTTTAGGAGAAACCAAGGAACTGTGGAGCAGGTCTTCTTCAATAGAATTTCTCTCTTGGAATTTTTGTGAGGTTTACCTGAATTGCTAGGGTGAATATCCTTGGTTGTGCAGGATGGACAGCCTTGCTACAACTTGGGCTGGTACGATCCTCCTCCGACCGAGTGGTATACTCCTCCTCCTCCCCAACACGTTCTTCTTGAGAGCAGGAGCGTGAGTCTCAGGTACCTCTTATCTGTTGCACAAGTTTTGGAGCTCAGAAATCTCCAGTAGAAATATTGACCACCTCAAGGGATCAAACTAATTGCAAGTGTATGACATGTGGTTCCAGTGAAGGTGAAAGACCGAGAATGACCACAGCATTTACGTGGAGAACGTGGAAGATTTTGACAAATCCTAAAGCGGGCCAGCATTTCCACGACATTTTCAGTTACGTCGACAATGACCAAGAACGATCTCTTCTACTCAATTCTCTACAGACTTGGTCTGAGAGTGGAGACTGCATGCCTCAACACACACCCCTTTCCTCGCAGTACCTGAAGTCTTGGCTAAGTGATCCGCACAATGCAGAACATGATATGTCAATCTGACACCTACTGACCTCATCGTCAATTTGAAGTGCATAGATGCACTCAAACTTGCACAGGAGCAAGAACGACTCGTCAGGTGCCCATGGATTCGACCTGTTTATGATGATTTCTGTAAATGATGTTAAGTTTTTATCTCAACTGAATCGCTGCTTCGTGTCAACATAGCACTCAGGACATTGACGGAACCTGGGCTAATAGATGGGAGAAAGAATAATGACACGTTAACATGGTAGACAAGGAGTCCAGCATTTCTTCCGGAATTTAAGAAGGTATTTGTAACTTATGTGTGTAGAATTTGAATCTACGACTTTCTGGAGGAAGCAATGAAGTAGACAACAAGAGATGCTGGAATAAAATCTTTGTGCCTGGTTTCACATATCAATTCCCTTCTCATTGCCAAGAGTTACCCCTTAGATATGGTATGCTAAGGTTGTTGCAAACAGACAACTAGCAATGCTGAGTCCTTGGCTCTGATGAGTGACAATTACCATCTGTGCTGTAGTGGGTTGGCATTTCTGTTACACCAGTCACTTTCCCAACCTTCAGGGGACGAAAGGGAATTGTTCCCTTCACTCTCAAGTTATTAAGGATTACACCCTCATCGCATATGGGTAGAGGTAGAGGAGGGCTGGATTTGTGTATGTCTTGAATGAACGTGCTGAGCTACCGGGAGCTGAAGATGGTTCCAGGGGAATTGCCCAGAACATAGGTTTTGTATTAAGAACGTAGGAAGTCCTTGCAATAAGTATACATGTAGAAGAACCTATCTTCTTCTTGCGAGAGTAGAACGGTTCCCAGTCCAAGCTCCCAATTTGGCTGACAACGAGCTCCAGTGATAAGATTAAATCCCGACATCCTAAGCAGGTAGAAGGACACTTGAGGGTGCTGAAGTACATCAGGTCCTGCTTTTCCACTCGGAGTAGGCAGCCAGCTCCTTGCAAAATTCTAGCAAACTTGCAATGACGTAGTTTGTAGATGTTGATTGGACGAGGCGACTTTAAAAGCGCCAGCCATACTACGTCCTGCACTTACCTACACACTGGATTTACGTCTACCTGGGAGTATCATCATCCTCCTCGTTGAAGCAAGCTTTATCTACTATATACTTTCAAATTGCCCAGATCCAAATGATATTTGTAAATGGAAATCAAAGCTGTTGAGTGATACGGCTTGACCCCGATCTCACTCCCTCCTTCAAAGTCAGGAATTGTCTCACATCGTCAGCCTCAAATCTCAGCTTGAAATGAATCTCCTTCTCCGGAAAGCCTTGAAAGCCAAAGCTTTCCGGAGAAGGAGTTCTACCCGAGCCTTTCTCCTGATTTTTTCGGTTTCTGCTTGTCTCGTATGTCGATACTAGACAAACATGTGATGTAAGGTTCTAGCTGTGAGCTAGACTCCTCCATTACCCATAACACGAGATATGTCCATGCTTGTTGTCTCGGGTTTCCATTTGGCGGACTGTCAGGTTTACCTCGCCGCCCTTATCGATGGGTGGCATGGAATGCTCATGGATTGTATGATCTCAGTTTGTAGGTTATCCAGAACACTAAAAGTGCATACTTGTGAGGGAGTTTCTACATCTGGTAGAATTTGGAAATGGTCATGCTTGAAGAGCAGATAAGACACCATGCTTGAGTTGTTGTAGTTATTGGTGACAGATAACATTCAGATTCAGTTGGCTGGCTCCTCTGAGAAGTTGTCCACAGCACTGTAGTTTTTCTACTTTCTTCCCACGTGTAGTTTAGACCTGGTGCTGAAAAGCAATGACTCTCAACAAGCTGCTGGACGAAAGAAGAGAACAGTTTTCAATGGCCACTGTTTAGTACAGGCGGCCAGCCTGCTTCGTGCTCCACACGACTCCAAAAACTCTCTAACACAAGGCTGTGCTAGAATCATGGCACGATGTTGTCTGTGTAGATTCAACTTCCCTTTTCTGCTTGCTCCGTTCATCCATAACCCCATTCTATTTACTTTCGTCTCGTATTTCTCAGAACTCTTGATTGCTAGGAAAACTATTTCAGTACAGTTTTTTACATCCTCTCGTGGAAAGCTGGATCTGAACACAGGCGTGAAATCTACAGAAACTAAAAATAGTTCTATCCTCTGCCACCGGAAGTTGCTCAACCACATCTACTAGGTCAACCTCAATCTACCTCATGGCACGTACCTCCTCCCCTTTTCACAAAGTACGACCTCCGTGAGAAAGCTGGACCAAAGTTGCGTGGGTGGGGCCATAAACAACCACACAAAAGTAGACGAAGAATACTTATCATGCAACGAAAATGTCATGAAAAGGAATTGTTCGACTCTAGTCTCTCGATCGGTTCTCTCTCTAATTAAAAATATGTGAGTACAAAAGTGTCTACCCAAAGACGGTGAAGATCAGATAGGTTGTCTAAAGGTCGAGCATAGGCTGATCATCCGATTTGGAGCCGGATTGTCTTCTGCTCTTCTGAGTAGTCGATTCGTTGTTTGACCGTGCCAGCAATTGATACCCAAACCAGCGTTGGGGCAGGAAGCATCTGCCTCCGTACCGCTGCTGGATAAGGGCATAAACCATAAAGAAGAGAACACTAGCAGTGATTTTCCAGAACCAGCCCTGAGGAAAATCGGTCAGATCGTCATAGCCATAAATTGTTGGACGCAGACAGTCATAGCCTATGGAGACTACCCTGCAAAGGGACAAGCCTATGATGTAAACAGGATGCAAAGGCTTGGTTCTTATATCCCAGAACACGTTCGCCACCACCTGGGGGAGTAGAAACCAGCACCTGACAACTTGCAGATATGTTCCGAGATTTCCCAGCCACAATAGAACTCCACCTATGATTCCATAGACTATGATACACACGGATGCCAATCTTAGTTCATGAGGTCTCTCCGCAATGTTGCTCCTCTTGGCAACTCGCCTTTTCCTCAGAATTAACGACAGGAACAGGAAGTTGAGCAAGATGAGGAAAACAACAGCGAAGCCGGGAATGAGCGCTAAGGGCGTAAACAGATACTTGAATTTCCTGTAAGTGAGAAGGTGCAAAGGGATGTACAAAAGTTCTGCAGCAATAATGCTCATGACCACAATCTGGATGAAGATAGCCAACACCGAGACGAAGTAGCCCGAGGGAGACCTGACGCTGTACACTATTTGGCAGATGATTATCCCAACTTCGATCATGAACAACCCTGAAGTGATGAGAAGCGATTGGCGATAAAGAAACCCCTGATCCAGGTTGTTGACAACTTTTCCACTCAAGACCAGAGGACTGAACCACGCTGAGTCGGTAAAATTTCGAATACTCTCAAGACTCCCTTCTACTTTCATATCAGACTTCCTTTCAACAAGAGTCATGAGACCTCGAGTGCTACAATCCTGGTCCTCCTCCTGTGAGAAACCGAAGGTAGAAGAATTTATAAAACCATCAGGAGAAGCAATTGTTGTGTTCCGCAAGCTCGCTGCCATGGCTTCAAGTGGCTTACTGCAGCAAACGAGACAAACCTCTCCATTCTCCGAGTTAAAAAGCCCAGAAGCTTGAATGATAACTCCGTCCCGACGTCCTTTCGCGCTCGAGGAAACAATCATGAATCCGCTAATGTTCTGTATCCCATGAACAGATGAGCTGAGTTCGGAGGTGAAAAAATCAAATTTACCTTCGTTGCTTGCCAAAAATCTATTACCACGAGTCAATGGCTGCATACTCCGATTCTGCTGCCTCCACTTCCCTCTGATGAAAATCCCGGAAGAATAGTTCCACCCCGTACTAGTTTGAGAGATACTACTCGAAACACTTTGATGTGAGCTCCATTCTTCCAGCTTGTCCTGGCAATTCGTCAGCAGTAGATTATACTTCCCGCTCGGAAGAACAACTGATGCCTGAAATGCAGTACCTTGACCCACAAAAATCATTGTAAGAAAGAAGAACAAGAAGAGCACCCACTTGGGACTGCACCCTATCGACCTTCCCATGGCTGGTGGTGTCTGTCTGTCTGAGCTAACTAGCTCAACTCAGCTCTTCATGCCAAAGCTCCTCTCCCAGGTTGAGAGAACTCTACTGCGCTCCTGCACAGAGCAAGCCTACTTTCGGTCTCTCTGCCGCGGAAATTAACATAGTTTGGGCAGTCCACACACAAAAGTCTCCAACTGAACTCCCATGGTTATGACAGAAATTGTGGATCATGTTGCCCAGCTCCAGCCCACTTCGAGGCCCAAATCCGTGAGATTACCAATATATGCGGGGGATGTTTCAGAACTCAAAATTATCAGCAAAGGGGACCTCCACAAGTCGAGCTCCCACTGATCCAAGGCCCTTGAAAGTTGCGATGGACACATCAGGTATGACAAATCGAAGAAGAAGCAAGACATTCGTCAAATCCACTATCATAGACTGCTGCTGCTGACATCCACATTCCTCCGCACCACCCGTAAAGTCAACCCAGTCAGAAGCATCGCGAGGTTCGTCAACAGATCTCTTCAACAACTCTTTCTTCCTCTCACTGATGCTCTGTTTGGACATATCCTCACCTCTGAGACGCCTCAACACGTTCATTCTGAGAGATTCGACGGCTTCAACTTGACCAATCACGGACCCACTCCCCCTTGCAATCATGATCCAGGCTAAGGCACACACATGCAGTCAGTCGGCAGCACTGTAAGTAGACATGACTCCAAATCCTCGGGCTTTGGCGAACCGCCTTCTCTGTTCTCTCTAAACCCAGTCTGCTAAACCTTCTATACTGTCGTACGTCCTTCACCATACTCGTTGTGAGCCAGACTCCATCACCAGTTTTAACTCATCATATTCCGAGCTTTCTTCAATCAATCAAAACCATCCACGAACAGTTCATTCAACAGAAGAACTACCAATTGCCTCTTCCACACCCGTACGGACACTGCTGTCTATGCCAAAGCCACTCTTCATTACTTGGTCTCTTTTGTTGAATACTTTGACATGTGAGCAAATCAAAGCATGTGAGTTCATGTCTTTGGCTATGATGAAAGCGCTATAATACATTTTCGTGGACACATAAAAACACAAACTACATGCTTGGGAGTTCGTGAAGATGTCTTTCTTGCTCCGCTATGCTGCTTTTCATGACATTCTAGTCAATTGGATAATCGAAAACCCTTTAACGAAAGTGTTGAAATCGTGGCTCTAGAGTAAAGAGGTCCGTTTCCTCTTTCAGAAAACGTGGTGGGGAGTTATTGAAGTAATAGATCTGAAATTTTACATTCACCGAGCCCACAGACATTGGTTTTTTCGCCACATCATAAAAGCAAGAGGGTGTCTTGTCAGCGAAGCTGTTTGCTTTTACCTTCACTTTGCAGATGAAGGAGACCTTTACGTCTTAAATAATTGACTGTTGTTCTCCTCAAAAGTCCAACTTTGGAGTCTACCTTTACGTTGTTAAAAAGGGCAATGCACAGTAATGTCAACCCCCAGTCAAAAATAAAGACTGTAAGCCATAATTCTTTGAATTCATGGATTATTTATTGTTTACTTTTACCACGTCTTCTTTTCTCCATATGTTGCTTTGGTAACAAGATGCAGAGACATTGTTTTCTCATTGAAAGATAATTTATTTTAGAAAGTGCTAAGGAAGTAGAAGAACTTCTGCGTTTATCTTTTCCATTATTTCTTTTATTGCTCTGATTGCACGATAGTGTTTTCTTCATTTGGTTCTTGCCTCACATATGAATGATTTATGTCACTCACTTAATAGTCCACTGTAATACTTGATTTATATCTTTACTTGTCTATCATTTCAAACACAGACAGGAGTAGAGAGAGAAGAAGAGATGAGAGAAAAGAGATTATATATTTTTGGAGAGCTCACCTGTATATATTATATGAGTGAATAGTTTATTATCCTTATCTTTGTCATGCATATATACGTAAAATACATCACGGTCAAATTTATACTCTATAGATGCACAACTCACACATAAATCATAGAGTAACTCTAAAATACCACAGTAATCAATTCATTCTTCCATTCAATTCATCCTCAAATCAGATCTCTACTCAAATGTTCACTTAACAATCTATCAACAATCTGACATCAATTTTAGTCAAATTATACTCACCCTAGCTAAGAGATTCCAAATTATGATTGCTTGCCTCTATCCACCGGAGCCAAGAATTTGAAGGCTAAACATCAGAGAAATGAGCTCTTTGGAGTTGCACTTTGAAAGTATACCCCTCTGCTCAACCTAGGTATCGAGCTCTAATGGCACCAATAATGATATATCCAACTGTGCAAGTGATGGTAGGTCTCACCATGTGATCAATAGCCCTAAGATAAAATCAGACTGCCAACAAGTAGTCCATGAGTAACTACCAAAATAACTATGACTGCCAACACTATCACTCCAACATCCAAGCAAACTAGCTTCGGTGTTACAAATAATGTGACATCTTTCAATGTCTGTTCTATTGACATCTAGATTGAAGGCTATAGAGAATCAAATAGAAAGTTATGAGTACATTTATTTTTTTAGGTTTAGATTGATTACATCATATTGAAAGTGATGGGTTTGGAATTTCCATTCTTAATCTCTTTGTTTCATTCATTCTTGAGTTCCATGGGAACTTCATTTGAAATTTTTGAGATCGAATTGAAAGTTATAAGAGTAAATAGCTTTTAGGGTGTAGATAGATAGCATTTACTCATGTGAGTTGGGATGTGAGGGGTTGTGGTTTTGTAGGTATGGGGAGATACGGAGAGGAGCATCATTTGTTACGATCATTATTCTTATGCTAGCCATAGCTACAATTTTCCATGTGGGACTGCCCAAAGTGGCTCAGGATACACCATGCCTGGTGTATCACCAACATCTTATCTTGCAAGAGATAAAGACCCATGTGGGAAAGATGCCCAAAGACTATGATTGGACTACTTGGGATGCTCATGTGAGGTGATCAACCACATCGATAGAGGTAATACTCAAGATTATGCACATTTTCTCTATCTCATTGTTGATCATTCTAGGAATATTGATCTAGTTGTAGGAGTGGCTAGCATTTCAAGCTGGTTGTATTTTGGGGTTATTTAAGACTATATTTCCATGTCCATATCTATTCTATAGGCTACCCCACACACTACATGATGAGGCTAAATAGGCTTTTCGCCTATCACTTGATAGTTTGGCACATGATCCCTTGGATGAGTTAGCATGGTTCTTATTCCTCTTACTCTCTTGATGGTGCCTTCATTATGCTAGAGGGAGACATGCAAGACATAGAGAGGTGGCTGCTAGATTTTTTCAATTCCAAGCAAGTGATTGAGTTGCCCTACATGCGGAGTCAATTAGGACTGCATGTTTTAGGAGACAAGTTCTGCCACAAGATACCATAGAGTCTACTCAATTATGACAATGTAAGATATTAGGTCAAGCGAGAGGTTTACTAGAGCAACATGAATGCTATATCCTTTGTTTATGGCTAGTCCCATTGATGAGACTATCTATTCCATTAGTCACTACATCTTATGGCAAGAGAGTGAGTACCATTAGAGGTTGTAGATTATCAACCTAAGCAACTTTTATGTCTTAATAGGTCACTTTTTTTACAAGTATTGTGTATTACCTCTTGCCTCTCCTCAAGAGGCTTGTTAGGGATGGTATATGAGCATCTTAGAGATTGCTTCAAGCAGATGATCTTTATAGTGGATTTACCCATCAGGTCTACTCTCCACCTTGAGCTTCCAAAGTGGTATGGCACATCTACAATTGGATTACGTATCCTTGGAGTGTCATTAAGATCCGAGCATTTTGTCACATGCTTCTTATATGGTACCCTTGCAAAAGATATTCTCCATATGGATGAACTTCCTCTACTAGGAGATCCGTATGTGGCATTTGGTATACTCTCCTCTAATATTACATGTCTACCAAATTACCTTCTTTGCACAATTCTCCCTTCCTTGACTTTCTTATTACGTTTAAGAACTTTTGATAGGAGGATTATGGAAATCTTTGGTGATATCATTGGACCAAGGACATTCTAGTGTGTGATTGGGGATTTGGCATATAGACAGACATCTCTAACCATCCTATGCCAATGGGTAGGCCCTTACCCATCCGCACATGTGGAAGAGATGGCATCTATAGTGTTTTTGGGTAGTTGTGTTCTGTCGACACCCCTTCTTTCCTCCCATTTTGTGGTTGCTAATAGGCCAATTTTTGAAGCATATGTGATCCAGGTGGAGGAGGGATCCTTTTCTCTCTAGGTGTTATTTTGATAGACAAGAGATTGTCTATCCTCACAAGCATGAGAGAACCTTCCATCCTTTGCTTCACTACAGTCAGATTGGACCAAAGGTTTGCAATCTTCCTTGAAGGAGCAATCGTGTCAACATACACTACATTCTCTCTTAGTTGACTCATCATTATACAAACCACTAGAGTATGTCTTTGTTCTTTCTTTGGCAAAGGTGCAAGCTCTCGGATCCTAGCTCGGCATGGATTAGAGCATTCCAACTTGCACCATCTATCTTCTCTACAACAATGAGGATCCACCTAGGTTTGGTCCACCCATCTACATCTTCATTACTCACTTGCGAGTGTGGTTCTACACTAGATGCAACAATGGTCCATATGACACGGTGTCCTTTTAGAGGCAAGAGGATAACTACCCATGATGCCATCAAGGATATAGTGTTTGCCATGGCACAAGAGAGCAGATACCTTGCTTGGAGGGAAAGTTTGTATGCTTTGCAGATGATACATGGTAGAGCAAACTTATACTTGGTCTGAGATGATTAGGTGACAATGACAGATGTTGTGGTCATAGACCCTACGCATTTTGCATGAGGTGATTACTCGTCCTCTTGGATGGGCAGCAAGCGGAGCAGCAACATGTAAGGTATCCATGTATAGGGATATGCAACAAGGTCACCTCTTTGTTCTTCTAGCCTTGGAATTATATGGAATGATGGACACAGTAGTTGATACATGTATCAAAAAGTCATAAGAACTTATCATATTAGATGTCAAAGGGTATCACTCTCACTCATGCTTTGTAGCATACTTTAGACAACTTGTGTTCATTGCTATAGAGAGCATTGGTTGGTACAATCTAGAGGAGAGCAATCCCAGTAAGTGATGTTTCATTGGATGCTCCAAGAGTTTATAGACCTTACGACTTGCATAGCTCAGATATCTAAGTGTAGCATTGCAGATGCGGTGGGGGTGTAGCTCTATTTTACTTCTTTTCTCTTCCTTGTATTGCTTGATGGGGTCTTCCCATCAAGCAGTCTACTCAATCGTCCTTTCCCCCTCTTTACTTATCTTATCTTTTTATCTTAATAAATAGGATATAGTTTTAGATTACTATATGAATATCCCAGATCTAGATATCATAGGGAATATATCTCATAACTAGAGACATTTTATTTTCTTACTATTTTGAGCTTCTAATTCTATGTAATTTATTTTAGACATTCCTCTTTTATGTTTTTATCAGTAAGCTAAATTTATTAAATTTTACATGAATATTTCCTAGATAATATATTGGGTTGAGCTTATGCTTAAATTACTTATCAATACTATTAGATCAAGAATAAACTGTTGTGAAGATTAAAAGAAAACAATACAAAAGTTCGACTTGTATCAAGCATAAAATGTTGTTTTGATGTACTGTTACTTTTAAGATACTAGATATTACGTAATTGGATATGAGATTATGAAAGAATCTTAGTTTATAGAGCAGTGCCCATGATGAGAGATGTCGGAACCCGCCCTCGACACCTGAAATACTCCTCAAGAATATTAAAAAGATAGTCGATTTGATCTGCCCTTAAACAGCGTCTAATTTACTAACATTCTATGAATATTACTACAATTTTTAAGCCCATTCGCGTTGCTCTCTTTCCATTTTGTGTAGTATAGCTTCTTCATGATGAAAGGAGAACTTCATGACTGTTATCGATGATTAATGTTTAAAGATTCAACTTTAAAAACCTGTGAATTCATATACTGGAATGAGTTTTCTGAGTATTGTAAATGATAGAATGTTGAATATTCAACTTTGAAACTCTTTTTAGATTTAGTTGTTGCAACCTGTTGGATTTATATCACAAGTGCCCTGCGGAATGCAGCTATGTGTGATCGCAAGCTTCCAACCCTCATATTGAAAAAGCAGGCAGT
This sequence comes from Lunularia cruciata, assembly GCA_948567375.1. NCBI lineage: Eukaryota > Viridiplantae > Streptophyta > Marchantiopsida > Lunulariales > Lunulariaceae > Lunularia > Lunularia cruciata. The sequence goes on along the minus strand of OX419760.1, from coordinate 58,480,032 downwards.
TTATTCAGGGAATCTTGATACACAACGCCACATTAGATGCAGGACGGTATGATCGACAAAGCAAATAAAGATTTAGCTCTTCATACAAACAGTGACAATCTGGGCAAAGTAGGCAGATATTAAACTTTGGACCCGAATTACATTTGTACAGGATGATGAACTTCACGAACTCTGCAACGCACATTGTAATCATCTACTGATATAATATGCAAAGACACAATTAGGAGTTCCCGAACTACAGGCTATCTTTTTTCATACTGGTAGTTGATGTGAAGTGAGAATGATGCAGTACAACATCTGATATTTGATAGCATGTGAAGACCTGAGGCGACCCTCAAGACCTGACGCTACATGTATGGTGAAAACCAAGACTCCAGAAACAGGATAATCTCTCCTTGGAGGGAGCAGGCAATACTTACAACATTGAATGACGAATCTGGCCATCTCGAGAAGAATTGCATGGTAGATCTCTTCAACATCTCCAGACACCTGAAGTTCTGTGGAAATTGGTGGGCTTGATTGGCTGGTGATGTTAGTGTGGATGAAATATAGATGGAGAAGAGAACTACTGAAGAAAATTAGAGAGTAAGGATAGTCACCGGTCATGCAAAGGTACGTAGTTTGGAACTTTCAACAGATTGCATTCTTTATTTTCATTATGTGCGATAAGAGAAGCACAAAATGTATTTGTCTGCCTTCCTTCATTGATGTGCTGGTTGAATTGCTTCTTAATTAGCGACCTTGGCAGGAGGCATGACTATCCTTTCCAAACTAAGTCTAATCTGTACACGAACTATGCACAAAAGCTTGAATTTATGAATGTAACCATAAGAGAATCACGGATGTGGTTAAAAAGATTTGACTTTGGTGATTCTGATGGGGCTTCCTTTGAGTGTACCAGGACTGAAATGATACACAATCTTCTCATTAGGATCAGGTAAAGTCCAGTGTAAGTATCTCAGGAAATGGTGCAAAAAGATGAGCATCGTGACCTTGGCCAAATCATAACCAGGGCACATGCGTACGCCTCCTCCGAACGGAAAGAAGGTGTGAGGCATAACAGTCATTCGCTCAAATCTAGACGGATCGAACTTTTCTGCATCTTCAAACAGGTCCGGATTTTGGAACGATTGAGCTGCAGTACACAAAAGCTGCATTCCAAACACAACGACCATAGAATCAACAGGGCTGCTAAATCAACTTCCACTGGTAGACTCCGTCGATCATGAAAGAATATCGTTCTGTTCTCCATATTTCTGGTTTCCTCTTCTGAGTAACTTTAGGGTAAGTCATATTATAGTCAATGAATCCAGAGGCTTGAGGAAAAAATCATGCTCGGAAGGTTTTGTTAAGATCAGGTGTTCATTGGTATCTAATCTGAAGGTTGAGTACCTCCCTATCTCCCTCATTCTGGCCTGGATGAGTGCAACCTCCAAGAGCATGTTCAACCATAAGAAAGCAAAGTTCTGGGCTGATGTTCTTTAGAAGTGCTTTGACAGGAATGAAGGACTTCAAACCCTTTGTATCAAAAAGCACAAAGCGAAAAGATTCAGTGGGCTTTCTACTTATCAGGTGAGAGATATGAATACCTTCCACCCTTCGGGTATGGTGTAGCCGTTGTACTCAAATGTGGTGGCTGCCTCCCGGAAGATAGCAGGCAAAGCTGGATACAATCTCAACGTTTCTTGCAGCACCATCCACGAGTACTTCATATCTCTAACATCTCCAATTGTCAGGAATTGACCTTCTTCCTTCCTCTCAGCAATCGCCTTATGTTCTGTTCAGTAAGAGAAACATCACAAGGCCACTAAATCATACTTCATTCACCTTCACCCGGATGAATTAAGGGAAGGAGCGTACCAAAAGTCCTGACCATTCTACTGACAACAGTATTCTAAAACCACGCATCTGAGATTGCTGAGCTTGGAGACCTGAACGCTTAAAACCAACATTCATGAAGATAGAAACTGACAGGGATGGAAGGGGTAACGATGAAATCACCTGCAATAAGTTGATCGTACACGTCTGGATTTTCAGCAATTTTCCTGAGTGCCATGGTTAACGTGGCAGCAACAGTTGTAGCCCCGCCATGTATCAGGTGAAGGATGTTGGTCTTGATCTCCTCGTCGGTATAGAAGTATCCATTCTCATCAGGTTCAGTCAACAAGATAGATAAATAATCTTGAGTGGGAGTGGCAACTCCGTCCTTCAGCTCTTGTTTCCTCCTTTGAACGTAAGTATCAAAGAAGTCTAGAATTTTACCTCTCGCCTTCATTGCCTTGTAATAGTCAGTTCCAGGGAGGTTCAAGGGCAACGCCATCAACCCTTTGGCCCAAATGTCAAAAGTGGGTCGGTATTTTTCAGCCTCGCATTTGTCAGTAAGAGTCAAGCATAAATCAGCTATCAACCCGAACGTAAAAGCAGGTAGCACATATTGACTCTCAATAACGGATCCATCTATGGTACCCTCCAGCCAGCTGTGTTGGATGTATTCAATTGATCTTTTCTCAATGCTCCCTATGTACCGGTGCACCACATTAGCTCCCAGAAAATGGTTCACCATGTGATGTTTGTGACATTTATACACTGCACCATTCTCTGCAGAGAGGACGTTTGGGCCAACCAAACTCAAAGTTACCCCAGGCCAATAGCCCCGAATGAGCTTTTCATCGTTCCCTTTGGTGAACATGAGTTTGCTGCCAGTCGGAGCATCCATGAACACTGTCATCTGGCCCATGAGCTTAGCTTTAAACAGAGGACCGTACTTGGCCACCTTCAGGTCAACATACTTCCTAATGGCCATATTATAATAAGCATTCACGTATTGGAGAGTATCTCCAAAGAACGGCAAGCCCAGATCTCCAGGAGGCACTGGAAGTCTGGAATCACTCTGCTTACTGCTCCCAACACGCAAAATCCATAGCGTAAAGACTGAGATAATGAGAACGGTAAACCCTACTACCTCGAGCAATGTCCCGGGACCCTTCAGAGGCGTCAACTGGCTGAGTCTTCCAGCTATCCAGGAGGGCTTCAGGATGGGTTCCATAATTTGCAGCTGATCTTGGTGCTTGTTGGAAGTTGCAGTGGCCCTTCACACAGAAACAAAACAGCAAAAGTTGAAACCATGAGCGTGAATAATACTGAAGGAAGGTTTACACTTTTAGGTACTCCACTCCAAAAAATTTCATTGCAATTCTTCCGAATCCAGCGAGCTCCTCTGCGCATCTGTGCACGGATCATGAATCTTTCAAGAGCTGCACAGTTATTTTCTTCCCCTGTCTCTCTCCTTCAAACGTCGATATTCACCACTACTGTTAACGAATGATCAAAATCTGAACGGTGAACAGATGGATCAACCCCTTAAAATTGATCTTTCTTCGACCTCCCTCTCTCCTATATCCAAGTATGCCTCCTTTGGTGGCAATCCGCTAGACCTACTGTGAACATCTTTTTCTTATTTCACAGAGCCACTGTCAGAACAGTAAGGTGTACACTCACCTTCAGACACTGATGCTTCACATCTTCTTCTTTTTCCCGAGATTCTGCCGTCTTCCTTGCTCACCTGGGCGCGCCCAATCCGCAACGAGACAGACCTACGAATGATTGATTTGCCACAACCAAATGCGGAAATGCTTGCAACCAATTACTTCACCCTGAGTATAAGAAACACGTCTTTTATACCACCCGCCGCCTTGTGTCTCCACTCCCAGTGATCACGAGACAGCTCCAGAACCAAACGTAATCAGAAAATTACAGCATCGGGATCGGATTCCGTCAAGCTCGGGAGGGGTGATATATCATCATGATTGACTGCCCAACCCACTCCAACAAGAGCAAGCAAGTGAGCGAAGCGGTCCAGTTTTGATGAGTCCGAGATGTCCTGAATCATGGTACCAAGGCATCGATCATCTTATACTCTCGCCTACGCGGAGTTGTCTTGTTCCAGAAGTGTTGTCAGCCCACAATTTGAATCAAAGTTATTGCCATGTGATTTATCCAACGCACGTCTGTCTGTCTTTCATCGATTCGCTCCCTCCCTCACTACTGGACACGGAGGATTACTTTCTTCTCGTGAACAGATTAAAGTATGTAATCCTCATGACGCTGGTTTGAACTCCTTGTTTTGAGCCTTGTGCCCCCATCCCCCCGTTTCCTAGGAAAACGCTGCTCCTCTTCTCGGCTCATGAATTACCCCAACTGTCCCGACCAGACATTCACAACTGAGTTACCTCGAGCAACGAGAGATTCATCATGTAGGGTCACTTTATGGCCCTCTTCTTCCTTTCGTCCACCTCTGCACACAAGCCATCCCAGCATGACCGCACACGCTGGTCCAAAAAGTCATGTGAGCGTGGAAACAGGCGTCTCATGACGTGGACTGGGCATACCTGGCATGGGACAAAACGCGGTTATCAAGTGCAAGAGGCGAGGTTCTGTTTAGACAAGATGGAAACGAGACTCTCTTCTGATTTAGCTGGGCAAATATACTCTGACATGAACCAACCTCTCGAAAGCCCTTTCGTCACAATCTTGTGCGACGTTCCACGCCACGTCAGATTATAGACGAAGCCACGTAGCCGTCAAGTAGAGCTGAGTGGGTGACATGGCGCTGGTGATGTTATCTGGCGAGACCGCCATGTGCAACGCTAGCGGACTGCCAGGAATTTACAGGGGGGTCGATGCGAGATGTTCTCTCGAAACTACCAGCCTCAAGCAACGCCCGTTCTCGTCATCGTAATCATCACTCCCGATGATTTGGTGTGGGGGTATCCTGAGTGAATGGCTGAAGTCCTAGGCCGAGGAGCTTTTCCGTAATTCACTGCTTTTTCTGACCACTTAAATATGATTCCCCCAATCTTTTGTGTGGAATCTACAGGGTGCCATTTAAAGACAATATCAGTCAAAAGGATGAGCATCAAAGTGCGGAGTACCGCCTCCAATAAAAACGCTCAAACTCAAACCGACAGAACCACGCACTGGACGAGACAGGTCTTCTGCCCAACTGTTCTTCAACTCCTTCTCCTTCTCCAGTCCAGAACGAACACTTCACACATGGATGGATTCTCTCAGTGTACCACTTGCCGTCCTTGCAACTTCTTTATCAAAATAACGTCACTATGTGTAACAAACGCTAACAAATGGTGTAGATTTTTATCGACTTTCTGCACAACTGGGTGCAGGCCTCAGCTCCAAAAGCCCATGAGGTCCATTGCAAGTAGTATTAGGCAAGCTGTCAACTAAGTTAATCTACTCATTTCTGACTACCAATAATAGGTAGGAGGAGTTCTTGCTTTTCAGATATTATGGATTTAATAAAAAATCGTGTTTGTGGAATTAGAGGTCCTTCTCTTGTAGTGTAGATATAAACAGGAGACTGTACCCTCATAGGTTGAATGTACTGTGACAGAGTAGACAGAGTTACTTTTTACCCTATATAAAACTTAGGTGTTTAAATAAGTTTGCAATGAAACATCATGGATAGTAGATAAAATGTCTAATCTAAAGAAAGATGTCAAGAACCATGTGAGGTTATGAAATCATATCCCATTCTCATAAATTATTCATGAATATTTATCGGAGTGGTATTCTATGGAAGTTGTTCTATTCTTTGGGATATTCGATCCAGCTCAAGTTGGCCTGGAGATCGAGAAGCACTAACACTACTAACCTTCCGACTTCTTGTGACATTTACCCAAGTTGGACAAGCTTCAACTTGGGTAGACCGAGAGAGTACTATTATAAAGGACATTACTGTGGAAAGGATCAAAAGACGTAAGCGTCTAAAACTTATCCCCTGTATTGGTTATATGTAATCTTATTTTAAGTATGATTATTTTATATATTACAAAGGTCATACTGACAACAAGATAACTATCCTCTCTGATCTCTTCAAAATCTTAATGATTAAAATTATAGAAAAAAACGGTGTCTTTGATATTCTCTGTGGATACAAGCATCTTCATTATTGAATGATTCTCAGCGGTAGTCTTTATTCCTTCTTACACATTATATACCTAATCCTTAAAGTGAAAATGTGATGAAAATGCGCAGTAAACAAGTCTTTAAAACCTTTAAATTTAATTAAAAAGAGATATATTTTAATGAACGCACACTGGCAAATAAACCCTTATTACCGAAACTTAGGTTAATCATAGACGGTAAGGGGATGAGAAACATTAGTCAACTCAAAGAAAGAAGGCATTAGTGAATAGAATCCATAAACTAATCATCAATCAAGCTAATGCATCCTGATTAGCGAAGCAAAGTGCGCTCTCCCCAGCCATCGCCACTGCTCTCTACTCTACTGTCCAAGTGCAGCACGGGATTGAGAAGTCCCGAGGCAGTTACTTGGTCCGTGCCTCTGATGACGATTCAGATGCTGCTCCGGTTCTTGCAATCTTGCATACGGTTGAAAAACTTTCGTACTTTTCTTGTTAATGGCATTACACTCGTCTGCATGCAATCAAAGCAGTTCCAAACAGAATACCATTCAAAAGAATGTTCCATAATTGCATATTTCCTGTTGTCCCTTCCCCTCGCAAGAGCCACCGTCCGGGGATATAATATAAAACTCCCGGGTCCCGATTACTCTGTATCGTGGTCGGATGCGACTCGACTTTGGAGCAGTTAAAGTTTAACCATAGATTAAGCGTTCCTTTTAGAAAGTAGTAGCAACTTGTCAATAATCGCAATTTGGCGGCGGTTGTAAACTATCGATTCAATCCATCAGTGTGTGTTACTAATCTTTTGTATCGGTGTTAGAAAGAATGTGTTGGATTTTCTATTACTCCATAAATAAATTTCAAGGATTCAATAAAACTTCAATCCAATCCAAGAAAGGTCCAGGCCCCCGCACCCTTCTACGCACGCGTGCGAGTTACAGGAATCTATTAGCAACTTTCTGGACTTACTTTGCAACTTTCAGGAAGATTCGAGAATATGTTCGTTTCGCCTGCTTTCACTTCCAGTGAAAATTCCCTATCCGCCGCGGTACGCGTATTCTGCCAATCAGACTCGTGGAAAGAGAAGGAAGGTGTGGCAGTTGGACAGATGGTGCGGTCAAACAAGGTCAAGTCGCGATCTTTACGTGGCGAATTAGTGGTAGCAGCGCGTGAATTTGTTCAGAGCTGGTGGACTTGCGATGAACCTTTCCGCATCAGAAACTAGAGAAAAGTGCTGCTGAAATCTTCTCCGTTGAAGATGGCAAACTTTGAAATAGGGGCAAAGAGACAGGAAGGACCAAGAATAATCTGGACAAAATATTCATCAGTCGCAGCTAGCGCTCGGTACCCAGTAGCACCACATGTACGTGTGGCGTTGGTTCTGCCCTCTCGATTCTTCTTCACTGGAGGTACAGCGGCCAGCCAAGTGGCAACCATGATGCACCCGTTTTGGTAATCCCGTCAACACAATTTGACAAAAGAAAGACCAGATTACTTCCGCTCCCCGAGTGCTTCCCAGGGTGTCCATAAGTTTCCACGCTTCAGAAGTGAGTGGACGAAAGACAATGTATAGTTGTACAAGTGAATGGAGGATAGAAAGACGATGTATACTTCTACATGGCAAGTGATGGAAGACAGACCGTGTATAGTAATTATTCATGAGTTAAAACTCATGGCTAATTCTACACGATATATTATTGCGCAATTTGGACCAAGACAAGACTAGATCTTGGAACTTTGGGAAGGAGAAGTTCTCGTGTCCTTCCGAGTGCTTCGACCCCTAGATTGGACAACTGCCCTAATGTAATACGAGAAAAGCTTTCCATTACCAAAAATACAAAAGGTTCGACCCAACTCAGATTATGATGACAACTGCCCGTGAAGAGGACATCCACTAGCAGTACAGTACCAATGTGCAAGCTATTAGTGATGTTGGGTTTTACATCAGATGAAAACTGCCTCCAGTTGTCGTACAGTACGCAGAATCAATATCGTCCAAATCTGTATATGAATCCCACATCACCAGTGAACCAGCAGATACTGGAGCTACTGATGTTAGCGATCCTGTTCTTTTACAAAAGACGACTAAGTGATATGAATCCCTCAGGATTACTGAAGACGAGATGTTGATGATACCTAGGCTATATGAAGTACAAGGGTTGTGCTGCTGCTGCTAGCGCGGTGCGTGTAGACAATAACAACTCAGGTCACTACCCGGCCGTCGAGTGAATACAATGTGGAAAGTCATTGCTTACCTCACGATTTACAAAGCTTTCCGGGTTTCTTACGTCAATGTTGACGATATTGTAGTTTACTTTCTGGCAGTACGGATTAAATTTTTCCTGCCATTGACATCTGCTCGACTCGTGTCTTAGTAGGGGAAAAAATCTCCAAGTCCATCCAAAATGCATCTCTTTGGAACATACGGAGTGTTTCCGTGGGCATGCTTCTAGGCGAACAGATCGTCCTTCCCTAGACCTCGCAACTTCCTGCCTCCTCTGGCTCGTGATGGGAACAGTACTACCAATTCTGGTCAAATATCAACCAACTCACACTGATAGTAAAGACAAACTGCAGATTGCAGTACCGAAGCAGCTATGGATTTCCTGAAAGAAAGAGCCGAAACGTTCTCCAGGTACAGTACTCAAAATTGTGGGACGCCAGGACATGTGTACTGTTTCAGTGCGATTGATTCACTGATCTATGCTTCCTGCAGATCGGCCTTCGCCGGTCCATTCACCAACTTGCCATAGGCATCGAAGATGGAGCCATGGGCAGGGCAGTCGAACGTGCCGTCAATTGGGTTCCACTTTATGATAGCTTTCATGTGCGGACATACAGCTGCAATGAGCGAGGACAAAGTTATGTGAGACACCCTGAGATTCGAGAACAGTTGGGTCATGTAACTACTGTATAAGGTTTTGGAAGCTGAAGCTCACCAGAAAATCGGTGTACGCATCCTTTCTCGTCTTTGTACACGGCAAGCTTCTTCAGACCTTTCTCCATCACTGCTCCACTACAAGGGACCAGGTCCTCGATGTCCACGGAGTCAGTGCCAACTCCAGGTATAGTATCAGCGTAACCCTGCACAACAACCAGAAGTGGAAAAAAGGAGATCAGAGACTGACGAGTTTTCACACTACTTTCTCGACTTGAATGATGCTTTTTCCCAAAGAATATCTTCGAAGGCTCCACGTCTATGCATGAAAATGTCTGTGTTCTGTACGTCTCCTTCTGCTTTCGTCTTGTTTCCTTCACATGAGTGAGAGAAAGCTTCTCTCCAAATTTGAAATTCAGGGTGGATGATGCTTGGAACTCCTCTTTCTCAAAGAGTATGCTGCTTACGAGGTCACATACTAATCAATCTCTGAGTGCAGAAACATGCTGTTGCGACCAGTTCGGTCGAAGAATGAATGCCTTATCTAGATGTTCCAAAGTCATGACGTACAAAAGGATAGGCACTGGCTCAACCACACAGCTTGACTGTTGACGTAATGAAACAACAACAATGAAATAATACTTTAGATGTCTCTTGGTACTCAAGGCTGGGAATATAATAAATTTTATGAATGGTACTAACCTTTACTGTATGCGAGACTTCCTCTCCTAGGCTGGAGAGTACGTCCATTGTAGGAGGTAAGAGTCGGCTGGGATCATACACTTTCTCCCATGCGTTCTTCTTTTTCAAAATGAGATCCGTGATCAAGATTCCAGCAATTCCACTCAAAGTCATGCCTTGTCCACTGTCCCCTGCGACAAGAAGCAAGACTTACAACTACAAGTGCCTTGTACGTCTCAACAAGCTTTAGTTTTGTGGTGGTAACTTATTGCCGCTCACAAGCTTTAGAAGAGTGGTTTTAAAATTGACAATTGACTGTTTGGTTTTACCTGTGACAATGTAGATTTCTCCCTTTCCAGACTTCATAGGCTCTTTACCAATAAGGTGAAGGTAATCCTCAGGATCAAATACCTATTCATCATCACGAAAATGACCAAGTAAGAAAATCGACTGTTTTCCGACCAAATATGATAATGTACAACAACTAACTCTGGCACTTGGATTTGCCCTATCATGAAAGAGATAGCAGCTCTTCACGAGTGTTTCAAGGACACTCGAGAGGATCAGGTTCCACTCGAGAGCTGATCCTGATTGCAAGCGGATCGCGTTTGATTCATTCAGACTAGACAAGTTTATGTAAGCTATACGTCGACATTGAAATCGTCTCATCTTCTTGACTCTTTTCTTACTACCTTTCACACACACACTACTACCAAATACTACCAAAGCTGTTTTGCTGTGATATACATGTTCCGGTCTGGAAACCGAAGATATAATACGGTGCGGTCTTCCATAACTCTTTCAGGCGCTATCAGGACTTGACTGCAATCTATACAAGAACAGTCATACTTTACCTGACCCGTCCACCGGTATAACACTTCTTCTACCATGGTCCAGCGTTTTCGAGTCCATTTCTCGAGGTCACCAAATGGGTCATGGAAATCCTTCGGCTTCTGACCACTGCTCGTGTCCTCACCTCCCACGATCAAGACATCATATCCATCTTTGGGCTCAGTTCTCACATAGTGATAACGTTCAGCGGTGTCCCACCACTGGCAGCGACTGTCAACACAAAGGTCCAAGTAGCACATTCAGCTCAATAGGACACCAGTTCCCTCTAACATGTTAGTCACTCGAAGCACCTTTCCAAAATCAACCATCAAACTCTCATAAGTTCCAGTCTTAGATACTCACGGTACAGAGCCTTTTGGAACTTTCAAGCCTATGGCGTAAGATCGCCAAGGAGTTTGACGGGCATGAATCAACAAGTTGTGATTCTGAGGGGAGTTCGTAGCCATCACCACAGCTCCTGCTGTCACAGTTTTCCCGTCCTCCGTTGTAACTTTGGTTTTCTCAACACTGAAGGCTTTCGTTTGTTCAAAGATTTTCCCTCCATATTTCACCACTGCTTTGGCCAATCCCTCTATGTACCTGTAAACAGCTCAATTCTACCAATTCTTTAAAAAAAATTTAGCCTGTGCACACATTAATAATAATTGGAGCTCTCATTTTTGGTAGCCAGAATTGCAACATATTAAGAATTTTCGTAAATCCTTGAAGCTCTTGGTTGGTTAGTTGGTTGGTTGGTTGGAGACTTTACTTACATAAGTGGATGAAATTCCGCATTGTTTGGGAACTTGATTGCAGTGTCAATTTTTCCGTGCTGTGGTTCTTTTGCAAGATTAATCATGCTGACGTCAAATCCAAATTTCTTGGCAGCAACATATTCCTGTGAATGATATCAAACAAATTCAGTTTCACCACAATGGTACTTGAAACAAGAGAACTCGAACACCCAATTCATGTTCAGCTGAGTCTTTCACACCTGACATATTTTAAACCCAAGACACAAACCTCAACGACCTGGCGATGGAATCAATAATAACGACAAACATGTATGTACTTACCTTTCGGAGAGCCTCTTGCGCTTCCCTCGTATCCTCATGTGGAAACAAATATCCATCAAGTCTCGTGAATTTGCATTCAATCTGCTCGTCTTTTACGACCTGCTCAACCCAGTCGATGGATTTTCTCTGGCTGTCGGCCTGTAGAGCTGCAATCTCCGTCCCATGGGCCTTTTCAACTTCAAAGTAGAAGTCATCAAACCATTGCATAAGGTGCGCAGTTGTCCGCCCTGTTTGCCCTCCACCTGAAAACAAGAATAATTGAAAGCGTCAGACACGAAAGACAAAGGGGTCTAAACCTAGGATCCTAACTGGTACAGTCCTCACTTCTATTCAGCCGCTCATTCTTCGTAACTGCACAATAAGCAAAAGTGTTTACAACCTTCAAATGAAAGCTCACTAAGAACGATTGGTTCCAAGACAATCAAAGACTTCCGTATTTCACAGGATCAATGGATCTTACTTCATCCTTATCAAGGGATGAACTAGAAAAAGAGTGGAATTCTACCTTCCAGATAAATTCATATTGTTAGGCAGGGTAACCGATCTGGCTTCTCCTCCCCTCTATGCTACTGACCAGGAAAAGCATCTTTGGGTTTGAAAACCTTCTCAGGCTTACCCTTCTGATATGGAAGAAATTTAGAGTCCTAGGCTATAACATACATGAACTTATATAAGTTTCAATCAAGCATCCTAAAGGAGCTGTCAGGCTTACCCCTAGTCAATTGTACTATAATCTGACAATCTATCTGCATTTATCGCTTCATATTGTTAGGCAGGGTAACTGTCTGGCTTCTCCTCCCCTCTATGCTACTGACCAGGAAAAGCATCTTTGGGTTTGAAAACCTTCTCAGGCTTACCCTTCTGATATGGAAGAAATTTAGAGTCCTAGGCTATAATTTACATGCTTAACTTAAATAACTTTCAATCAGGTATCACAAAGGAGCTGTCATGCTTACCCCTAGCCAATTATACTTTAATCTGACAATCTATCTGCATGTATCGCTGTATGACAATCACAAGAGCACCCGCAAAATTGGTCTACAAGCCGTCTGCGAAGATTACGTCATGAACAAACAAAATCTTTTCAAAGGAGAGAGGAAGGAGAGGAGAACCTCTGACTTTATATTCCAATACAACGACAGACTTGCCATGCTTGGCCAAGTTGTAGGCAACACTGAGACCCACAATTCCGGCGCCAATAACGACGACATCCGCATTGATATCATCCTCCAATTTCGGGTACTTCACCTCCAGTTTATCCTGGTCCCAAACAGTGTGTCTAAGTCCAGGAGTATTGGCATTTCGCATGTCGTGCACCATCTTCGAATGTGTCTCTGCTTGAGCCATTCTCTGCACATTATTCACTCATCTCCACACGTTAGAACCCAACTCGTGCATTATTACTCGTCGCACGTTTATCTCTCTCTCTCTCTCTCTCTCTCTCTCTCTCTCTCTCTCTCTCTCTCTCTCTCTCTCTCACACACACACACACGTACAGAGCAATATTAGTATCTATCCATACATGCCTTCCCCTGAAAAATTGCACAGACTAAGCTCTTGCATGCATAGTATTGTGCATTGTAAATACGATGCATGCAAGAGACCAATACGTCTAGAAATTAGCACAGACAAGCTCTTGCATGCATTGTCGATACGATGCGCGCAAGAGTCCAATACGTGTGAACTTACAGGAAGAAGATAATGCGACAGTTGAATGGATCCACGAGCAGTAGGTGATGATACGAAATAAAACGGACGTGTCGACTCGATCTGCCGTGAGCCACCACCACTAGCAGGAGCCGCAGCCTGGAGAAACACAAAATTTAAACGTAACCCCTTACTCGTGAATATAAGATCGATAGCCGAAAGAGTAGTAGTAATAGCAGCAGCATGCACCGAGACCGTAGAAGAAACATGCACTGCTAGTTAGACTACTAATCAGTACTTGTGCAGCACTGACGTTGTGAAGACCACGACGACGACAGAAAGTAGCAATTTGGCTGCGCTTCTCAAAAAGTTTCCCTGCACTTCTGTACAGTGTCATGATATATATTCTGCTTCTCTTTTCCATTGAACGCACGAAATAGCGTACACTTGAAAGATGAGGAGTAGGAGATAACAATACAAGTGAAATTAGCACAACCAGCTCCCCACACGTAGTTCAGTAACCTCCTCTCGTAGACCGGCAATGGGCTAACGCTTCCTACTCCCGCTCGACTAACTCGTCCGACCGATCGGATCCTCGAACCTAATGCAAAAAGTGATGGACTCGTTCCAATTTTGTGCTGGTGGTAGTCAAAACGCTCCAAACGACTAGTCAGTTTAAGCTGTTCAGAGGTATGTAGACGTTAACAACAGTAGGTTTGGGAGCTCAAAATTTGACGATCAAGACATTCTTGGTACTTGTCTCTTTTAGCGAAACCCAGATGGTCAGCATGCTGGAGCGCATCAACACTTGGAAGCAAAAAGGCTACAACTGCATGCTTGCCCGCCATGTGGCTGTTTCCGAACTCGAGCAAGTACCAATCGCTGCAGGAGTTGAGTCATGAGCACAAGACCGACTCTTTCTCTCTTTAATCGTGTATCTCCCTCCTCGAGCTTCACTAATCATATCATAATTGACCCAAGTTGACTGAGGGATCGCTCTGAGTATGTCCTTAATTACGTATAAAGGTAAAATGATTACCGTAAGGTATGGCCTTGCCCACTAATCTTTTATTTCCAAATGGTTGCTTTGCTCCACAAGTAACAGGACCTAATAAGTAATATATCTTTGTCAAAACGATATTTCTTTCTACTTGTTCCAAATTTGAATTACTTGAGGATTCTCTCAATGTATTTTTCATACATTACGTTTCCCTTTAATATTTGAGAATGGGGTTTGATAAGAGCACTACCAGGTGACAAGACCTCGGATACATTTTCATGCTTCTGCTCTCATCTCCTAATACCCTTTAATGTATTTTAAAGGGTATTTGCCATATTTTTGCCATTCCACGGAACCGCCTAATTGATATTGATGCAATCATTGACAAGTTCAAGTTAATTTTAAAAGATATATCATGACATAAAAAGCACACTTAAATCTTAATCCCAAAAATGATGAAAAGTCAGACTTCCAAACTTGATTCAATCGATCAGACAGAAGAGAAAATGAATTAATGTTTGACAACATATACTCAGTTAAACAGTTCAACAGATTTGATGAGTAAATGTTACCAAATTTGATAACACATACTCATCTAATCTGTTTAACTGTTAGCAAGAATAAAAATACAATCCCATGCTCATTTTTCAATAAGCATGGTTGAAAATGCAATTATAAGAAATTCAGTATGCAAATGAGCCTTGCTTCCAAGCCCTTTTAGCGCTCTCAAGTTTTATAATAGGAAGGGTTCTATACTCGGACACAAAGAAAATCTTTTACCTTGCGAGCAAATACATTGGTTGGATAACACAAAGCTTATTTAATATATAGCAAGTTTACCCAGGACAAGAAAGGCTTAATCCTCTCATGCTCCCGTGGAAAGATCTAACGGCCAGCGAGAAAGGACGGTCAGATCGGGCTATGTGGCTGTACGACTAGGACTGCTCTCCTTCTTCATGTAGTTGTATCAAAATGCTCTTCAATTTAAGACATAGTTTCTTAGTAGAACTGACTTGACTTGACTGAATAAGCGGACAAACTCATTAGATCCTCCATCTCTTACCCATCATCCACGTTTAAGCAACGTGTATCCTACACGTTGGGAGTGGGACTCCAGACGAGCATTCGCGTCCGCGAAATCTTTATTTCTCATGAGTAGGGAGGACCCTTTGTTTCGGAAGCACAATAGAAGGATACAAGGATGTATTCGTTTAGTTGGGTATCCTGTAAGGACGAAGGCTATTGTTACGAGGTGTGTTCTTTGTACCGTTGTGTGAAACTGAGTGAAACTGATATGAAGAAAAACATCAGGAGTAGTTTAATGGGAATGTATGCACGACATTACGCATATGAGATGTGGAACTTTACCCAATGCAGTCGTGTCCTCATCGCAACTTATCCAACTACGTGGGAGTGAAACGTGGACAGAAACTGCCCAGACACCAAGATTCACTGTAGAGTGGTTTAGAGTCAAATCACGACTCCACCAAGCGAGAGACGTGAGGCAAACTGGCAGGTTTTACAAAACCTGTGACATAAGGCATACCATCCACCCATAACGTGGGGAGAACCACCAACCAAGATACCACGACAATGGACACGCGGGTTCTACAAGACGATGACCGTGCTTGTTATGAGATTCAAGCATAAGGAGCCTAGTAGTTCATCGGTCTAAGCAGGTCTAAAAACGTATACGCGAGGGTTATGAGTGGACCTTTGACTAAGTTCGTGAACAGGGTACGTACTGTAGTCTGAAGAGCAATCTCAGAAATCAGGGAGTACGAACAACTCTCAAGCCTCTTTGTAATCCCCAAAATTACGAGGGCGACAACCGTAGGTTTGGCTCAAATGAACAGAAAATGGGGTATTCCAGGAGAACTTCTCAAGGTTTCACTAGAAGAACGGGTCGATACCGGTGCGCCGTGGAGAACCTTCAGCATGGAAGCAAGAACCATGTTATTCACTTTGCATCCTACTGTACTCCCAAGATAACCTTCTGTTTCAGAACAGAATCCCCCGGCTGAATCTCACATTCATGCATGGCTTAGAAGATCGGAGTAAATCAGAATGCAAAAGCCAGACTGATGAGCTAAAGTTAGTCACAAAGCAAGCTTTCAGAGGTACAGCAGGACAGGTAAATTTCGGCATTAACCCATTTATACATACAAGTCTCTTGAATACCCTTGTCTGGTTTCGCGGAGAAGTGCTTAGAGGATCCTTGCCTCCAATCGCCTCCCTGAAAATTCAGGAGCGCCTAGAACTAACGTTTTCTAGACAAATTTACTTAACATATTCAAAATTTGTTGTATCCTATTCTTTTGCTAAAAAGCCGTTGAATAAGGTAGACCTGAGCTATACTGACTGCAATTAAGGCCAGGTACTCCATTAACGTATACCACATCAACCTTCTTCGTGTGCTCTCATTTGCTGCACACCAGAAAAACGACATATTTCAGATTGAAGGGTATACAAATATATCTTCTCTTCAAAATGCTTCGAAGTTAATGATTGCTGTAAACGAAAATATAATTACTTCTCAGAGTCTGCTTTTGATGACTCCTAAAATCTCCAGATAATCCCTATTCCCTGGTAGAAAAGAGACAAAATACTAGATAGAGGAGATAGAGAGTTCTGAGACCAGCCCAAGTCAAGACTGACAACACAGTTTCAAGAGGAATGGAAAACGAAATACCAACCTTTAAGAAGAAAGGAGGAAGAATCTTGAAAGGAGAAGTTAGAATGGAGAGCACACTTACTCTTCTTGTGTCGGATATCTCTTCGTTTAAGATACGCTTGTTCCAAAGATATGTTTTCCAACGCTTCCCTGATCTGTGCGATTTTTATCTCCAATGGATTGAAATGCTCTGTTTGCACCACAGGAACATGCGATGGTGAAAGGAATGCAGTACCTAAAGCCTAAAAACAATACAGGCCCAAACGTACTGGAAGAGAACATGAAACGTACATTCAACACAGAGGCTTTATGTCACGTATCATAATTGCAGGATTTTTCCAAATTGCTTGCTTCAAAACACTTTCCATCGCATTTTAACCCATGAATTACAATATACGTACCGTCCTTGGCAACTTCTGCCTCGTCGGGAATATGACCGACGTGGATAGAGAAAGAGATCTGCTCTGGTGCTGAGGTGGGATTGTGGAAACAGAACTTGTAATGACCTTTTCTTGCGGCTCTGAAGGAAAACTTTTCTGCTCCTCTAGCTTTTGAAGTCACCACTGGTGCACCTGTTGGGCCTGTCACCTATCCACCAGAAGAACAAGTAGCATCACGACATATAGCAGCCCTAACCACGGTATAACAGGAGAGTACTCATTTCGCAACCTACAACTCGTGTCAAATTCAGAAGAGAAAAAATCAGTCAGCAACCATAGTGAATTACTGAGTAGATTCGCTATTGCAACTTTCAAGTGCCCAACTCTCTACCACGGCCAATGAGAGAGGTAGTTTATTTTACTTGTAAGACTGGTTTTGAGTGCTCTTTAAGGGAACAGGTTCTAGCAAAGGTAAAATCACAATGAAAAAAGGAGACCAGCAATGCCTCTTCTTGATAGTTGTAAATGACTATCTTAGACCTTTATTGATACCGGTTGACCATCAATAGCAAGTAGTAACCTCGAAAAGCATTTATTTTAAGGTCCAGCCCAGTATAGACTTCTCCAGTCGCGGTTAAAGTTCATGCAAGAGTAAATTTAACTCCAAGACTGTTCTGAGCAGAGCAATGAGAAACTTAGCAGTATGAACCTTCGGCTAACTTTGTGCGACAAGCCCACCCTATGGTATGTCAGAAAGATATGGCCCATTAAAGTATCGGTTACTTTTCCGATATGTGTAACTCCACCGGGATTACCAACACATGGCAGTTTGCACAATCTTGTGATTAGCAAGTTGACAGGGTAAAATGTATTATGCAAAGGTGTATTTCATAATCGTTACTGCTATGTAAACCAAAGGACATTTCAGGCTCAGGACGGAGTCTTAACTACTATGGCATAAGTTTTGAGCAGACGTGTACGCTTCAATGCACTGAAGACTTCAACTAATTCATGGTTTACCAGTTTCTTACGACGTGTCTCACGCGAGATCCTTATGCAGTCTCGAACCGTGCGACAGAATAGTGTTACCAACTGCAGATGGAGTAGACTTAAGAGGCATGGCTTCACTAGCTCCGGTAGACTATTTGGCTGTTCATCTGTAGTTTCAGCGTCATGGTCCTTAGCATTTTGGTCGACGTAAGTACTTCCTGCTCTTTTCCCTGCCATAGTGAAAACCCCCTCCCATTTATCATGACTAGAGTATTGGGGAAGGTCACTGGAAGGCGACTTCACGAATTCTGGTCAAAACCGAGTATTCCGTTATTTCATACTCTGTGAGCTAACGTAACTTGAGAAATCTGGCTCTAGAAGACACGCGAACAGATAGGGAGCAAGGCAAGCGGATGCACCGATTCGAACACGGGCGAGGAGGATCAAACCTTCAGTCACATGTAGCGTGAACGTCAAAGTAAAGAAGTTGGAATCATCAGAAAGGCTGACTGTTCTGCAACCCATTTTCATCCTCCTAAAGTATGCATTGTTCGCTGGATGTCTCAATTCCTCAAAGAGAAATCCAGTTAAACAGAGTGAAGAAACAAAAGTAGGAGGAAAAATACAGAGGTGTCCCAACACGAGTACTGAGCATCCCAGATCCTCATAAATTACACAACTTAAGCAAGCTGAAACAGGCTCTCCTACAGATGAGTAACAGGCCCTAAATAGTAAATCAAATCATGTACTCAGAACGGATTATCAGACAGTCTGTGCAGAGCCGTTCCAGATGAAAATCTCACAGGGAAACCACTCAGCTGACCACAGCAGAAAATTCATAAAGAAGATCCAAATTTGCAAAGCTAGGGGTCTGGTCTAGAAATTCCACCGCAAGGCCATATGCAAGAATCCAAGAGGGAAGAAAAGGTAAACTTACAACAATCTCGACATCAACAGCTTCATTATACCAGTCAGAATTTTTTTCTACTACCACAAAATGCCCCGTCACCAGGTCGTGCTCGTGCTCCACCCATTGGCTAACACACTCGACATTGAGCACCGTAATGGTCAATCCTTCGGCCCATTGCTGAGCAACGGCGATATATAAAAAGATCGCCAAACGACTCCATACTTCTAATCTCCCTACTGCTGCCGGCCCCATGGTACGCAGATCCACTCGAACACCAACTCTCAATTTCTTTTCTCTCTGTCTCTCTCTCTCTTCTCGTCCCCTCCTGCGTTATTCGTGTCAACTCACGATTTACCTGAAGCAAATGGCTTCTCTTTGCTGGCCGCCTTCTTAGCAGTTTTCCGCTTCGGTATAGTGACGGATTCCAACCTTCCTGTCCGTCTTGGCAACTAGGATCGTCGCTCCGTCACTGGCGCGGTCGCTGTGTTGCGCAGGGTGATGACGGGATCTCGAAAGAGGACGGAGTTTAATCAGGACCTGATTAGGACGAGGACCATGGACTGGTGGCGCCGACCATGGTGTTGCTCTTTTAACCGTCTTTTGTCTTTAAAAAAAAAAAAAAGAAGGCGACCGCGTAGGAAAAATTAAGGATGGGAAGGAGGTCTTTTGTCTTTGAGGTTTCTTCTTTGTTTTCCAAGTTTCTTGTATGGCCAAAGTATATAGGTAGATGAGAGCAGAAGCCGTTCTGGAACGGGTGATCCAAAACTCGAAATGCAAATGATTGGTACCCAAGATGTACTTGTTTCTTCTATGTCCAAAGGATAATACAAATGAATGTACTACTTTCTCATAAAATTATCAGTTTCAATTGCAGTGTTATAGTTATACTTTCAACAACAATTTTGGTCATGGTGATTTAAGTTTGTGGTTTACATTTTTCTTCTTTTCAATTTTGGTTGCTTTAAGGGCGAAACATCCGTAAAGTATAGCGATATAATTTCAAGTTATAATGAAAGGAATGATTGTGAAAGTTCTTGAAGGTGAATCACTCTATAAAATATTTTATAGACAAAAAGCATGAATTATTATTATTACCATTTGCTCTGATTAGATAGTAGAAGAAATTTTATTATTATTCTTATTTATTATTGGAAGTATGAATAGAAGCTATACGTGTTCTCCTTTAATATATAAGCAATGTATTTAAACACATAAGAGTACTTCTACATAAAGGGAATATATGTGATATATTTACTATTTTTATTATTTTAATAGAATAACATCCTTAATAATAACTTATATTGTAAGTAGATTTTCATTGTAATGCTCATATTTTTTCATTAATTAATTTAAAAAAAATTTGTGAGGATTTTATACTTTTCTTTATAATTTTGATAAGAAAAACCTTAGATATAGCATTTTCGGAGTTGTGTCTATTCAGCCAACAACTTGAAGGATCTAACATGAGCCAAAAGGTCATTGTAGTTTGAGCAAAATAACTACTAAGGCCATTGTAGGCCATAGGCAAATTAGTGTTGAGGGATATGTATCATGGGATTTCAGCTACGGGCAAACTGTTGCAGGACTTCAGTTCATGAATTCTCCCTACAGGGCAAATGGGAGAAAGGGCAAGAACATTGCGGGCATGTAGAATAGTAGGACAAAATTATGTAGGCCATAACTCCAAAGCGGGTACATTGACGCACTTAGGTAGACTATTCTGATTAGAATCAAGGATTAGGAGCCAATTGGAGTTGATGGGGTGGCATTGGAAGGAGATAGCACTACGAAGGAAGGATTGAAAAGGAGGACATTTTTTTTTGGGGTTTGATCCCAAGTATAAAAGGGAGCTCAGTCTATTACAGGGGTTGATTAATGAAGGTTGTTGGCACAAGTCATAAGAGTCTTGAGTCAATCGATAGTCGCTTAATATAGAATAGTGAGTAGGACTTGGGTTCGGGGAAAAAGAGCCAAGAGCAATAAGGGTACTCCTTGCCAAGAAAAGCCATGAATGGTCCTTTGTTGTAAAGTGACAACTCATACCATGAGTTATAAACTTTAAGTGCCTTGTCCAATGTAGTTCTCGATGTCCCACAAGGATGACTGCTAGATTTGATGTATGAATGCACCCTTGTATGACTTGGTGATTTGATTGATTCTCGTTAACTTATGATTCCACTTTGGGATGTTCTGTAGTCTTGTAGTCAACAGAGGGATTGGTGGGTAGAGAGTGACAATCAAGGAGCCAACCGGCTCTCAATGATGACAAACTTGTGATTGATCTCCAAGGTTAAGTGTCTTAAGGTAGACCTGGTCCCATAGTATGGCTAGGTGGACTACAAGAATCTTGCACATAGTTTGTCCTCAAGCTTGTAGAAGGTCCAATTGTGTATGAGTTGTTAGTAATTCACCTGTCCCTTAGCGCCCCATAGACAAACTATGGGTCAGGTTACACCCACCAATAATGAAAATAAGTTATTCCTAGTACATTACTACCCCCAAGGTACCATTAGGCACAACCCAAATATGCGGCCCAAATTCAGAAGTATAAGGATGCTTTCTTATAGTACTACAAGATGGATAAGTGGGTCAAGATTTCCACAACTCGGTAGTAGGCTCTACCAAGACAAAGGTGACAGTAGTGTTAGTGTAGACTAGGAAGAGACATAAACCAAATCCCTAAGTAGCTGACTCTTTTGACAATCATGAATCCCATTTGAAAAAGGAATCAAGATTGGGTAGTGAATATGGAGTGGACCAAGACTCTCAAGCTACCTCCAATGTATGGCCAACCTGAGAAGAAAGTGATGACAAACCATCCTTGACCTTACAAGGACCATATCCAAAGCAAACAACCTCATTTTCCAAAATTGAATTATCCTTAGACCGCCAAGGAGGTGATGCAAAAGTGGAGTGGACTTACAAACCACACTTGCCACAAGAATGGAGGTTGAAGATGATGATGATAAGCCCCTCTAAAGAAGGGAAGTCTCTAGAGGACAAGGAAGAGGACACCCCACCCCCTTGCAATTGTAGAAGAGCTATTCTAACACCAGAGCCAAAGGTGGGGGTAGTGTACGTTTTGACCACCCCACCCCCTTTGTTGTAGATAGTAGCAATGCTGCCTGAAGATACAAGGAGATGTCTTCACATATGGGTGGATGAAGATCAAAGAGAAAGACCAGACTTACCAATGTTGAGAAGTGTAAGTGCTCAAGTGATGCAATTCCTTTGACAATTGCAAACCTCATAGCAGCAATAGAAGTCGCTATCAAAGTTCAAGTAGCAGCACAAGCCAATAAAGAGGAAGAATTTGGATCATGCTCCCAAGTGGTGCCAAAAATAGTGAGCACACCTATGGTTCCCAAGGTACCAATGGATCATCCAAGAAGGGAAGAAGAAGAACAAGTCCTACACAAAGAGATGCCAAGATCAAGACCACACTTGGGTGGATAGGCAATGCCAACACCACATCCTCCTCCACTATCATGTGGGTTATCCAAGTGTTGGAGCAGACATTGAGTTTGTTAGGGACGCTACTTCCTGCTTGTGGTTTTCCCACAAGCCACAACTTTGAAGAGTGATGGCGGAGGTTTTGGTGATGAAGGTAGCTTCTTAACCCAATGTGAGGAAGCATTTGTGGCCTACAAGAAGGCACAAGAGGAGCAATTGAGTCTTCAAAACATTGAGATGGCCATGATGAAAGCAAGGCTAGCTGTAAACTTTGATAAAGCTTCTCAAGCTATTAGGATAAGATCCAAATGGCAAGCAGAAGAGCTGACCAAAAAGCACCAGGCACAATTGATAGCTTGTGACAAAGAGATGGCAACACAAAAGCATGATTTGAAGGTTGCCCATGACCAAGATGCTAAGGACAAGCTCGTTGATAGTATTAGCTAGGAAAACGCGAAATGCACATAGAGGAATTGTCCATGAAGGTCAATGATCTTGAGGAAAATGAGCAAGTACCCCTTGTGTACATACAATAGGAGGTGGAGATAGAGATGCAATCCATCCAAGACACAATGTGTAACAATATGGAGTTTACCAAGGAGTAAGTCAACAAACTAGCAAATAGGCCAAATTAGCCAAGAATTATAAGAATATTCTAGAAGCATCTAAGAAGCTACTTGGTTCCTTGGATAATGTGCATGCCAAGTGGTGATTCTAAGAAGAAGCTTCTTGGGGAGCTTCTTGGCTAGCTTAGCTTGCACATCAAGTAAATAAATTCTAGAAGAAAGCTGCTTGGGAAGCTTCCTAACTAGCACAACTTGCATGCTAAGTAGGCGGCTTCTAGAAGGAAGCTTCCTGGTTAGCTTGGCTTGCACTCTAAGAAGGTGGCTTTTAGAGAGCTTCTTGAGAAGGTTTTCAAGAGCCTTGTATGCTTTCCTATAAATACCAAAGCTTCAGCTCATACTAGGCATTCAAAGTGTCTCTCATTCAAGAGTATCGATGTGATCTTTCACTTTGATCTTCCATTCTCCTATTTCTCTCCTTGGTCTCTTACACATTGGATGAAGAAAGGATGGGGGTCCATCCTGTCATGGAAAACATTCAAAACTAGCATGGGCTCAATTGGAGATATCAGTTGTGACTTAAGCTCATCAAATGAAGTTGAAGGAGCTGAAGTCAAGATATATGCATTGGAGGAAAAATCATACTCCAACAATTAGTTAGCCAAATTGGCCGATTGATTTCAAAAGAACATTGATGCCAAGTTCCAAGATGTCTTGGCTCACATCAAGAATGAACTTGGGGAATATAACATGCAAGTTGATAAGTTGATTCAAGGGTGTAGAGGTGAAGGCAGAATAATAAAGTAAGGACCATTATATCTTGTAAAATATGCACATATGTGTAAGATAAACACTCAAAGTTAGCCACACTCAGAGTCATCCACACTTGGAGTCAAGGATAAAGGACATCACAAGGTGGGATCATTGTGGTGAAGGACACCATTGTGTCAAACATCATTGTAGTGGTAGTACATTTGTACTCAAATACTTGTACAAAATATGGGTATGGTAGTATATTTGTATAGTAGGATAGTTCAATAACATCATGTTTGTAATAAAATAGAGGTAGTTGAAAAGTTAATAGAAGTTAATGAGTTAGGAATCTAAGCTAAATATAGCAAAAAAAAGTAAAATTAGCCTAAGAATGTTCTAGAAGCATCAAGGAAGCTTATAGGTAGAATATTCTAGAAGCACCCAAGAAGCTTCTTGGTAAGAAGCTTCTAAGAACTTTTTGATTGTAGAGTAACTTGTACACCAAGTTGATGATTAGCTTAATTTGTATGCCAAGTAAATGGCTAGCTTAGATTTCACTCCAAATGTAAAAGATTGAAGAGAGAAATAAGAGAATGGAAGACCATAGTTAAAGATCACATTGGGTGTAACAATATGGAGTTTAGCGACGAAGTTAGTCGAGCTTATGAAGTAGATAATAAGACAAAATAGCCTAGAATATTCTAGAAGCATCTAAGAAGCTTCTTGGGAAGCTTCCTAACTAGTTAACTTGTGCCCTAAGCAGGTAGCTTCTAGAAGGAAGCTTCTAGAAGCTTCTAACTAGCTTAGCTTGCACGCCAAGTAGGCGGCTTCTAGAAGGAAGCTTCTTGAGAAGCTTCCTAGTTAACTTGGCTTGCACTCCAAGAAAGCGGCTCAAGGAAGCTTCTTGAGAAGCTTCAAGGGACTTGTATGCTACCTATAAATACCAAGGCCGAAGCTCATGCTAGGCATTCGGAGTTTTCCCTCATTCAAGTGTCCCAATGTGAGCTTCCATTCTCCTATTTCTCTCCTCGGTTTCGGTCTTTTACATTGGTATCAGAGCAGGAATGGGATGGATGGAATTTATGGACCACCAAATCCACTTCCGCCAAACCATTGGGACTTTCATGTCCAGATATTACCAAAGCATCGTTTCACACAATTCATCACCTCACGCTTTGGGCATGATTTTCTACATATGATCACCGTGTCAGAGGAACCCTTGATACTTCCAGTTGTAACTTATGGAGAACGGTGGACGTGTTGTATCTACGTGTTAATCAACTAGATAAATTGCAGGTAGTGGAATAGAGTAGTAGCAATGGCGGCAATACCGGATGTTATCCTTGCAATGCAACAACAAATCGAGCATCTTACTCGATTGTTGGATGAACGAGACCAACAACGACGAGAACAGATAGACAGAGCGCCAGTTCGAGATGGAGAAGATCGCATTCGATTTCCAAAACCCAAGGTGTTTGAAGGCAAGAATCTTCCAGGCACAGTGGAGAATTTTGTGTTTGACTGTGAACGTTACTTTGAAGCCACCAATCTTCAAGACGAACGAAAACAAATTCTCTTGGCTTCTAGCCAATTGGATGGAGTGGCAAAACTTTGGTGGCAATTCCGAGTAGAAAGAGCTGAACGACAAATTGTTACACCAATTTTTACATGGGCAGAATTCAAGGATGCAATACTTGGTCGATTTCAGACTATAAATGCCACCCGAGCTGCACGAGATAAATTGGCGGAGTTGAGGCAGATTGGCTTAGTGAGAAGCTATATCACACAATTTCAGAATATCATCATGCAGATTCCAGATATCCAAGAAGGTGAAGTTCTGGATCGATTTGTGCGAGGATTGAAGTCACGAACCAGATTGGAGGTGACCATGTGAAAGCCACAGAATGTAGAACAAGCCATGCAATTGGCTGAGCGTTTTGATTCCTTAGTTGCGACAACTTGGTCTCGACCTCGACCTACACAAAACCCACCAGTACCACGAGTGGAAGAACCGGTACCAATGGAGATTGATGCTATCCAACGAAGACCACTTGGCACAGCAGATAGAGAAAAATTACGACAAAATGGAGGTTGTTTTTATTGTCGCCAGTTGGGGCATCGCATTGCTGAATGTCCACTCAAGAATGGACGACCTCAACAAGTTGCCCAAGTAGAGGTTGTGGAGCGGAATGATCAAGGAAACGAGGAATCCCAATAGGAGATTTCAAGCCGCCTACTGGGAGCTTGATTAGTTCCAATGGGATTGAAGGCTCGACCTATGCAAGTTTGCTTCACTTGCAAGGTATGATATCTAATTGGGGTTGTAGAATTTTGGTTGATTCTGGAAGTTCAGAGAATTGCATGTCTATGCAAGTAGCAAAGGAATTGGGTATTCCTATCAAGCCAGTGATTGGAAGTAGTTTGATGATGGCGGATGGTAGAAAGGGTTCTGCATTCCGCACCTTGCATCCTGTTACCTTCAAGATTGGGAAGGAGTATTTAGAGTGTATGAGGTTTGTAATGGCACCTCTACACTATGATATCATTCTGGGTCTACCTTGGCTTGAATGTCATAAGGTTCAATTTGATTGGACCCGACACCAAATTCAAGTACAACACCAAGGTAGGAATTTCCGATTAGGCTGTCTAGCACCTCTGAGTAAGACACCTAAGAATAGTCAGTCCCAAGATGGGAAGTTTGTCGAGAAGGTAGCCATAGAGCAAATCTGGAAGGGAGATGAGTCCCAAGATAGGAAGTTTGCCAGGAAGGCAACCATGGAGCAAGCTTGGAAGAGAGATGAGTCCCTAGAAGGGAAGTTTGTTAATGAAGCAGCCATAGAGCAAGCTTTGGAGGAAGATAAGTCTGTATTTGCGGTATGGGTGAAACCGATTGCACAAGAACAATCTAAGGAGGGCCAAGAGCCTCATCAAGCAATGGTTGATCGAATAGTTCATGAGTTTGTAGATGTGTTTCCAAATGATCTGCCAAAGGGATTACCCTCTGATCGAGGTATGCCCTTCAAGATCGAGTTATTGCCAGGAAGTACTCCAGTGAGTAGACCAATCTATCGGCTCTCACCAAAGGAGTTGGAGGAGTTGCGAACAACACTTACAGAGTTGTTGGAGAAGGATTTCATACGACATAGTACCTCTCCTTGGGGAGCACCGGTACTATTTGTTCCAAAGAAGGATGGAGGACTTCGTTTCTGTATTGATTACCGTGGGCTCAATAAGCAAACCGTGAAAAATGCATATCCCTTGCCTCGGATCGATGACTTGCTTGATCAATTAAGTGGAGCATGATACTTTTCCAAGCTAGATCTTCGTAGCGGCTATTGGCAAATTCCTATTGAAGGAGAGGACGTGAAAAAGACTGCCTTTCGTACAAGGTATGGACATTTTGAGTGGAGAGTTCTACCTTTCGGACTCACTAATGCTCCAGCAGTCTTCATGGATCAGATGCATCGGGTGTTGGAGGGGCTATTGGATCAGTCTGTGGTAGTGTTCTTAGATGATATCTTAATCTATAGTAGGACAGAGGCAGAACACATGAATCATATGCGAGAAGTCCTAAGACGACTACGACATTGGAAATTTTACTGCAAGAAGTCAAAGTGTGCTTTTTGGCAGAAGGAGGTTACCTTCTTGAGTCATAAAATCTCATCAGAGGGGATCAAGATGGAAGAAGAGAAGATCAAGGCCATTACTGATTGGCCTACCCCGAAGGATGCTACCGAAGTACGGGCGTTCAACGGATTGGCCAGTTTTTACCGACGGTTCATCCACTATTATGCTCACGTGGCTGCACCATTGACTGACCTCTTGGGAAAGAACTCGAGCTTCCAATGGACCACCAAGCATGAAGAAGCATTCCAGAAGTTAAAGCATATGGTGTCTTCAAGACCCATTCTTCAACCATATGATCCTCAACTACCTTGTGTGGTTGATTTTGATGCTTCTAACTTTGCAATTGGAGCTGTGTTGCAACAAGAATTTCCAGATGGACTACATCCTATTGCCTTTGTGTCTCGCCAACTAAATACAGCTGAAAGAAATTACTTTGCTTGAGATCGGGAACAACTTGCAATGGTATATGCCACCAAGGTATGGAGGCATTATCTCTTGGGGAAACAAGTGATCATGCGAACTGATCACAAGCCATTGTTGCAGACCTTACACCTAGAGCACATGAACAGTCGACATCATCGATGGGAAGAGCAACTCCAATTGTTCGACATCAAACTTGAGTACAAACCAGGTCGATTCCATGTCATCCTTGATACTCTATCACGACGACCTGATTTGAAGTCTCTTCCTCTCATCGCGGCAGCAATTACGACGGTGCCAATTGATCCCAAGATTCATAACGAGTTTCGGTTAGCCCTACAGCAAGATCCCTTCTTCCAAATGGTACACGGTCGTCTCACAGCACGCGACAAGGAGTACAACACCTTCTTCTTCAAGGAAGGCCTTTTATTCCATGCAGACCAGATCTATGTTCCAACCAAAGGTGATCTTCGACTTGTGCGCCTTCAAGAAGCCCATGATTTACCAATAGCTGGTCACATGGGAGTGGACAAGACCTTGGGCACCCTCCAACGCCAATGGTGGTGGCCCAACATGACACGAGATGTTCGAGACTTTGTCCGATCATGTGAGAGTTGCCAACGGAACAAGGCCAGCAACCAGAAGCCGAGTGGACTCCTTCAACCACTCGCCATTCCATCCGCTCGTTGGGAGCATGTGAGCTTGGATCTCATCACATCCTTGCCAAAGACAAAACAAGGACACACCGCAATTGTGGTGTTTGTGGATAAGCTTAGTAAGCAAATCCACTTGGCACCAACCTGTGATACCGTGGATGCTCCAACCTTAGCGCAAATCTACTTCGACAATGTCTTCAAGCATCATGGGATGCCACATGTTCTCATCTCGATTTACCGGGAAGTTTTGGCAAGCACTCTTCCAGATACTCGGCACCAAGCTTGCTTTGTCCACGGCCTATCATCCTCAAACTGATAGACAAACTGAACGCGCCAATCGTACATTGGAGGATATGTTGCGGGCCTTTGTCAATGTCCACCATACCAACTGGGATGAATGTCTTGCAGCTGCAGAATTTGCCTACAACAATTCTAAACAGGCAAGCACTGGATTTTCTCCCTTCTTTCTCAATTTTGGCCAAGATCCGCTTGTTCCAGATTCTCTTCTTGCTCCCCCTCCCTCTCAGGTTCCTCATACTTCTACATTCTTGACCACTATATCTCAATCTCTCCAACAAGCCAAATCTCACCTCCTTGTTGCTCAAAATCGCCAAAAACAATATGCAGACCATCATCGTCGTGATCTCACCTTTGAAGTTGGTGATAAAGTCATGCTATCCTCTAGTAACCTCCCTCTCCCACTTGATACCCAAGTTCGTAAACTTGCTCCTAATTGGATAGGACCCTTTGATATCACCCACATTATCTCTCCTGTTGCTTATCGTCTTGCCTTACCTTGTCACATGCGTATCCATCCTGTCTTTCATATTTCCAAGTTGAAACCCTTTATTCCTAACCTTTCTTCCTTTTCCTCTTGAGTCCAACCTCCCCCTCTTCCTGTCCCTATCAATGATCATGAGGAGTACGAAGTTGATCGTATCCTTGCGCGTCGCCATATTCAACGAGGCCGTCACCAACATACGGAGTACAAGGTCCTTTGGAAAGTGTATCCCCTTCATGATGCTACATGGGAACCTCTTTCTCACCTCCAGAATGCACAGATGGCCATCAAGGAATTTGAAGCTTCACTGGCAACGAGGACGTCACCAACTAGTGGCGGGGGAATATGTAACAATATGGAGTTTAGCGACGAAGTTAGTCGAGCTTATGAAGTAGATAATAAGACAAAATAGCCTAGAATATTCTAGAAGCATCTAAGAAGCTTCTTGGGAAGCTTCCTAACTAGTTAACTTGTGCCCTAAGCAGGTAGCTTCTAGAAGGAAGCTTCTAGAAGCTTCTAACTAGCTTAGCTTGCACGCCAAGTAGGCGGCTTCTAGAAGGAAGCTTCTTGAGAAGCTTCCTAGTTAACTTGGCTTGCACTCCAAGAAAGCGGCTCAAGGAAGCTTCTTGAGAAGCTTCAAGGGACTTATATGCTACCTATAAATACCAAGGCCGAAGCTCATGCTAGGCATTCGGAGTTTTCCCTCATTCAAGTGTCCCAATGTGAGCTTCCATTCTCCTATTTCTCTCCTCGGTTTCGGTCTTTTACATTGGGACTCTTGAATGAGGGAAGCTTTGAATACTTAGCATGAGCTTGGGGTTTGGTATTTATAAAGTACATACAAGGCTCTTGGGAAGCTTCTAAGGAAGTTTCCAAAAATTTCTCTCTTAAAGTGCAAGCTAAACTAATCAAGAAACTATCTTCTAAGTCATCTACTTGGTATACAAGCATAGCTAGTCATGAAGCTTCCTTTTAGAAGGCACCTACTTGGCATGCAAATTAAGCTAGCCAAGAAGCTTCCTGTAATACTCCGAGGACAAGAGAAGAGAGAAAACACAGATTGCACACTCAAACATTCGATGCCCTAAGGGAGCACCTTCTCTTTATTATATAGACAAAGAGGATCTCCTCCAAGGAAGCTCCACCATAGGATTAGGGACACAGATAGGTGACATGTCAGAAAGCTCCACCCTTGGATTACTGACTTGGATGGGTGACCTGTCTGGTCTAGGTCCTATCTGGTTGGTCAAACGAGCTTTGACCAGAGGGAATCTTTTAGGGAATCTTCCGGTAGGAATCTCATAATCACATGAGTAAGGTACCGTTGGAAAGCTCTTGACGAGACAAACCAAGGGGGAGGGAAGGCCAGCCTTTCCTCCGTTGGGGGGGTGGAATCTGCACATTTTTGAGGCCTACTTCATCCGTTTAGGCCTCCAAAATTGCCTTCAAAGATTTCAGGCATATTTTGGTTCCTACTCTATTAGTGGAAGTCCCCTTTTGGTGATACCTCTTTCTGATCTGTTTAGTCCATCATGTGTAACATCCTTCCAGATGTTACCAAACCAATTCTCACCTTTAAAATATATGTCTAGCTATTGATTCTAAGGTTCTCAAGTCTATTTTGGTTTCTGCCCTATTAGTAGAAGTACTCTTTTGGTGATACTTCTATCTGATCTATTTTGACCATCATGTATAACATCATTCTAGATGTTACCAAACCAGATTTCACATCTAGATCATATGGCTAACCCTTGGTATTACACTTCCCAAGAAGCTTCTTCCTAGAAGTTGCTTACTTGGCATACATATTACCCAATACTTGGGAAGTACAAAGAAGCTTCTAGAACATTCTTATAATTCTTGTCTAATTTTGCCTATTTGCTACTTTGTTAGTCTTGACTAACTTGTCTTTAAACTCCATATTGTTACACCAAGTAAAATGGTTCTTGGTGAGAAACTTCTAAGAACTTTCAAATGGTAGAGTAATTTGTATGCCAAGCTTGATTAGTAGCTTAGCTTGTATGCAAAGTAAACACCTAGCTTAGCTTGCACTCCAATTAAGGTGGTTATTATAAGTAACTTTCCTTGGAAGCTCATAAGGAGTCTTATACCCAAATTACCTAATAAATAATTGAGCCAAGCTCAAGCTAGGTCCTCAAAGTTTCCCTCATTTGAGAGTCCCAATGTGATTTTCCACTTTAGTCTTGCATTCTCCTATTTCTCCCTTTGGTTCTTTACATTGGTATTAGAGTAGGAATGAGGTGGATGAAGTCTTTGGACCACCAAATCCGTTTCACTCAAACAATTGAGATTTTTGTATCCATGTACTACCAATGTATCATTTCACCTGGTTCATCATTTCATGCTTTAGGTATAATTTTTTGAATACAATCACCTTGTTTGACAATTCTTCTAATTGTAACTTACACGGCATAGTGGACATATTGCATTTACTTGTTAACTTAGGTAATTGCAAATAGATGGTTGATAGAGTAATAATCATGGCAACAATGCCCAAATTTATCATTGCTATGCAATAATAAATAAAGCACCTTGCTTGTTAGAAGAAAGAGATAATGAAAATTGAAGATAAAACCATGTAGAGTAGCATTTAGAGAAGAAGAAGAGCAAGTTTGATTTTTGGAGCCAAAGGTATTTCATGGTGAGAATCTATCATGTGTAATGGAGAATTTATATTTGATTGTGAATGTTATTTTGAACCCAAAAATCTTTTGGATGAAAGGAGACAAATTCTTTTGGCTTCAAGCCAATTAGATGGAGTGGCCAATCTATGGTGTTGATTTGGGTGGAGCAAGCTCAATGGCAATTTTTTATTCCAATCTTGACATGGAAAGAATTAAAGAGAGCAATAATTGGGAGATTTCAAGCAATGAATGTTGCACAAGCCATACAAGATATATTGGTACAATGGAAGGGAGATTGGTTTGGTAAGGAGCTACATCATCAATTCCAAAACACCATAATGAAAATTTCAAAAATACTAGAAGGTGAAGCTCTGGATTAATTTATGAGGGACCTAAAATGGTGCACCAAATTGGAAGTAGACCATGTGCAAGCCAAAACACTTAGAAGAAGATATGAATTTGGTTGAGCACTTTGATTCCTTCACAACTTGATCTTGACCTAGACCTTCACAAAACCTGCCAACACACTACACACAGGTGGAGGAGCCGTCATTGATGGAGATTGATACCATCCAATAGATATCACTTGGCATTACAAACAAAGAAATATTACAGCAAAATAGTGGTTGCTTCTATTGTTGCCAAATTGGACGTTGCATTGCCAAATGTCTAACTAGGAATACACGACCTTGATGAGTTTCCCAAATAGAATGTGTGAAGCAAGATGATTAGGGAAACAAAGAGTCCCAAAAGAAGATAATAAGCCACTTATTGAGAACCTGATTAGGTCCAATGGAATTGAAGACTCAACACGTGCAAGTTTGACTTACTTGCAAGGTATGATATCCAATTGTTGTTGTAGGATTTTGGTTGATTTTAAGAATTTGGATTGAAAATTGCATGTTTATGCAATTAGTAAATATTTATCTATTCTTATCCGACTGGTATTGGGTTGCACATTGATGATGAGTCCTGCATTTTTTACTTCACATCTTGTTATACTCAAGATTGGGAAGGAGTATTCATAGTAGCTCATCTACACTATAATATTATTTTAGATCTTCCTTAGCTTGAACATCATAAAGTTCAATTTGATTGGACCCAATGACAAATTCAAGTACAACACCAAGGTAAGAATTACCTATTCAGTTGTCTAGCACCTCTAAGTAAAAATAGCGCCTAAGAATAGTCAATCCCAAGATGGGAAGTTTGTTAGTATAACAATTGTAGTGCAAGCTTTGGAGGAAGATATTCCTATTTTTGCGGTGTGGATCAAGCCAATTGCATAAGGAGAATTTGATAAACATCAAGAGCCTCATCAAGTAATGGTTGATAAGATAGTTCAAGAGTTTGTTGATGATTTTCCAAAGGGATTACCCTTTGGTCACGATATGCACTTCCTCAATATTTTGATTAAGTCCTTCATGGTGTACTTTCAAATCAAGTGTAGGAAGACTACCCCTTACAACCCTAAGGCCAATGGTCTATTGTGTAAAATCTTGAACAAAGTCATGATCAATTATACCTACTATGGGGATACCAAATTACCAATAGCACTTTGGGCCTACCATACCATAGAGAAGATCACCACATGATAGATCCCTCACTTCCTTACTTACAAGCTGCACCTGATCCTACATATGGAGTTTGAGGTTCCCACCTATTGAATTCTCTTGGAGGATAAAATATCACAACAAGATAGCCAAGAAATGGGATTACACCGGTTGATGTTTCCGGAGGAAAAACAAGAAGACTCCAACGAGTGCATGAAGGTTAATCAAAACTAATGAAGCAGCACCACAACAAGGTAAGTGCAACAAGATATACATATGGTGTAGGTAATTGTGGGTGACCTTAGTGCTATTATATGATAGTAGGCATAAATTGCTTTTGGGGAAGTTGTATCTTAGCTGGATAGGGCCTTATCGTGTTCAGACTTTTGACAATGGATCCTTATAGTTAGTAGATATAGAAGGTAACTTATCTACTACTTGTATCAATAGATGTTGTGTACATAGATATTATGCTTAGATAAAATTGATAAGCAGAGGGTTACAAGTTTTGAACCTCCTTGTTCAAAACATACCCCCCTACATTTGAAGGTGGGGCATGTCATAGCTCACCTGATGTTCCCTTAGTTGGATTTTCTGTTTCTTTTGTTGTTTTCCCTAAATAAGCGCATCATGTTGAGCAGGATGATGCTTGAAAGTATAAAGTATGGCTTAAACCTCAATTTCCATGAAATCCCTAAAGAGTCATGAAGGAGAAGGGAGTGGATGGTCAAACAAAGGTACCACAAACACAAGTGTGAGATGACATGTTAGGAGCCACCATCAGTAGGTAATGCTTCAACTTCTTGTTTAACAAGGAGGTGATATATAGGATAAAGAACCAATTTTGGTCTCACTAGTCCTCATGCCACTTCACACTTGCATAGACCATGATTGTAACAATATGGAGTTTAGTGACGAAGTTAGTCGGGCTTACGAAGTTAGTCGGGCTTACGAAGTAGAGAATAAGCCAAAATAGCCTAGAATATTCTAGAAGCATCTAAGAAGCTTCTTAGGAAGCTTCCCAACTAGTTAACTTGCGCCCTAAGCAAGTAGCTTCTAGAAGGAAGCTTCTAGAAGCTTCTAACTAGCTTAGCTTACACGCCAAGTAGGCGGCTTCTAGAAGGAAGCTTCTTGAGAAGCTTCCTAGTTAACTTGACTTGCACTCCAAGAAAGCGGCTCAAGGAAGCTTCTTGAGAAGCTTCAAAGGTCTTGTATGCTACCTATAAATACCAAGGCCGAAGCTCATGCTAGGCATTCGGAGTTTTCCCTCATTCAAGTGTCCCAATGTGAGTTTCCATTCTCCTATTTCTCTCCTCGGTTTCGGTCTTTTACATTGGTATTAGAGCAGGAATGGGATGGATGGAATTTATGGACCACCAAATCCACTTCCGCCAAACCATTGGGACTTTCATGTCCAGATATTACCAAAGCATCGTTTCACACAATTCATCACCTCACGCTTTGGGCAAGACTTTCAACATATGATCACCGTGTCAGAGGAACCCTTGATACTTCCAGTTGTAACTTATGGAGAATGGTGGACGTGTTGTATCTATGTGTTAATCAACTAGATAAATTGAGAGTAGTGGAATAGAATAGTAGCGATGGCGGCAATACCGGATGTTATCCTTACAATGCAACAACAAATCGAGCATCTTACTCGATTGTTGGATGAACGAGACCAGCAATGACGAGAACAAATAGACAGAGCGCCAGTTCGAGATGGAGAAGATCGCATTCGATTTCCGAAACCCAAGGTGTTTGAAGGTAAGAATCTTCCAGGCATAGTGGAGAATTTTGTGTTTGACTGTGAACGTTACTTTGAAGCCACCAATCTTCAAGACGAGCGGAAACAAATTCTCTTGGCTTCTAGCCAGTTGGATGGTGTGGCAAAACTTTGGTGGCAATTCCGAGTAGAAAGAGCTGAATGACAAATTGTTACACCGATTTTGACATGGGCAGAATTCAAGGATGCAATACTTGGTCGATTTCAGACTATAAATGCCACCCGAGCTGCACGAGATAAATTGGCGGAGTTGAGGCAGATTGGCTTAGTGAGAAGCTACATCACACAAGTTCAGAATATCATCATGCAAATTCCAAATATCCAAGAAGGTGAAGTTCTGGATCGATTTGTGCGAGGATTGAAGTCACGAACCAGATTGGAGGTGACCATGTGAAAGCCACAGAATGTAGAACAAGCCATGCAATTGGCTGAGCATTTTGATTCCTTAGTTGCGACAACTTGGTCTCGACCTCGACCTACACAAAACCCACCAGTACCACGAGTGGAAGAACCGGTACCAATGGAGATTGATGCTATCCAGCGAAGACCACTTGGCACAACAGATAGAGAAAGATTACGACAAAATAGAGGTTGTTTTTATTGTCGCCAGTTGGGGCATCGCATTGCTGAATGTCCACTCAAGAATGGACGACCTCAACAAGTTGCCCAAGTGGAGGTTGTGGAGCGAAATGATCCGGGAAACGAGGAATCCCAGTAGGAGATTTCAAGCCACCTACTGGGAGCTTGATTAGTTCCAATGGGATTGAAGGCTCGACCTATGCAAGTTTGCTTCACTTGCAAGGTATGATATCTAATCGGGGTTGTAGAATTTTGGTTGATTCTGGAAGTTCAGAGAATTGCATGTCTATGCAAGTAGCAAAGGAATTGGGTATTCCTATCAAGCCAGTGATTGGAAGTAGTTTGATGATGGCGGATGGTAGAAAGGGTTCTGCATTCCGCACCTTGCATCCCGTTACCTTCAAGATTGGGAAGGAGTATTTGGAGTGTATGAGGTTTGTAGTGGCACCTCTACACTATGATATCATTCTAGGTCTACCTTGGCTTGAATGTCATAAGGTTCAATTTGATTGGACCCGACACCAAATTCAAGTACAACACCAAGGTAGGAATTTCCGATTAGGTTGTCTGGCACCTCTGAGTAAGACACCTAAGAATAGTCAGTCCCAAGATGGGAAGTTTGTCGAGAAGGTAGCCGTAGAGCGAATCTGGAAGGGAGATGAGTCCCAAGATAGGAAGTTTGCCAGGAAGGCAACCATGGAGCAAGCTTGGAAGAGAGATGAGTCCCTAGAAGGGAAGTTTGTGAATGAAGCAGCCATAGAGCAAGCTTTGGAGGACGATAAGTTTGTATTCGCGGTGTGGATCAAGCCGATTGCACAAGAACAATCTGAGGAGGGCCAAGTGCCGCATCAAGCAATGGTTGATTAGATAGTTCAGGAGTTTGCAGATGTGTTTCCGGATGATTTGCCAAAGAGATTACCCTCCGATCGAGGTATGCCCTTCAAGATCGAGTTATTGCCAGGGAGTACTCCAGTGAGTAGACCAATCTATCGGCTCTCACCAAAGGAGTTGGAGGAGTTGCGAACAACACTTACAGAGTTGTTGGAGAAGGATTTCATACGACATAGTACCTCTCCGTGGGGAGCACCGGTACTATTTGTTCCAAAGAAGGATGGAGGACTTCGTTTTTGTATTGATTACCGTGGGCTCAATAAGCAAACCGTGAAGAATGCATATCCCTTGCCTCGGATCGATGACCTGCTTGATCAACTAAGTGGAGCACGCTACTTTTCCAAGCTGGATCTTTGTAGCGGCTATTGGCAAATTCCTATTGAAGGAGAGGACGTGCAAAAGACTGCTTTTCGCACAAGGTATGGACATTTTGAGTGGAGAGTTCTACCTTTCGGACTCACTAATGCTCCAGCAGTCTTCATGGATCAGATGCATCGAGTGTTGGAGGGACTATTGGATCGGTCCGTGGTGGTGTTCTTAGATGATATCTTAATCTATAGCAGGACAGAGGCAGAACATGTGAATCATGTGCGAGAAGTCCTAAGACGACTACGACAGTGGAAATTTTACTGCAAGAAGTCAAAGTGTGCTTTTTGGCAGAAGGAGGTTACCTTCTTGGGTCATAAGATCTCATCAGAGGGGATCAAGATGGAAGAAGAGAAGATCAAGGCCATTACTGATTGGCCTACCCCGAAGGATGCTACCGAAGTACGAGCATTCAATGGACTGGCCAGTTTTTACTAACGGTTCATCCACTATTATGCTCACGTGGCTGCACCATTGACTGACCTCTTGGGAAAGAACTCGAGCTTCCAGTGGACCACCAAGCATGAAGAAGCATTCCAGAAGTTAAAGCATATGGTGTCTTCAAGACCCATTCTTCAACCATATGATCCTCAACTACCTTGTGTGGTTGATTTTGATGCTTCTAACTTTGCAATTGGAGCTGTGTTGCAACAAGAATTTCCAGATGGACTACATCCGATTGCCTTTGTGTCTCGCCGACTAAATACAGCGGAAAGAAATTACTCTGCTCGAGATCAGGAACAACTTGCAATGGTATATGCCACCAAGGTATGGAGGCATTATCTCTTGGGGAAACAAGTGATCATGCGAACTGATCACAAGCCATTGTTGCAGACCTTACACTTGGAGCACATGAAGAGCCGGCATCATCGATGGGAAGAGCAACTCCAATTGTTTGACATCAAACTTGAGTACAAACCAGGCCGGTTCCATGTCATTCCCGATGCTCTATCACGACGACCTGATTTGAAGGATCTTCCTTTCATCACGGTGGCAATTACAACGGTGTCCATTGACCCTAAGGTCCACAATGAGTTTCAATCAGCTCTACGACAAGATCCCTTCTTCCAAATGGTACATGGTCGTCTGACAGCACGCGACAAGGAGTACAACACCTTCTCCTTCAAGGAAGGCCTTTTATTCCATGCAGACCAGATCTATGTTCCAGCCAAAGGTGATCTTCGACTTGTGCGCCTTCAAGAAGCCCATGATTTACCAATAGCTGGTCACATGGGAGTGGACAAGACCTTGGGCACCCTCCAACGCCAATGGTGGTGGCCCAACATGACACAAGATGTTCGAGACTTTGTCCGATCATGTGAGAGTTGCCAACGGAACAAGGCCAGCAACCAGAAGCCGAGTGGACTCCTTCAACCACTCGCCATTCCATCCGCTCGTTGGGAGCATGTGAGCTTGGATCTCATCACATCCTTGCCAAAGACAAAACAAGGACACACCGCCATCGTGGTGTTTGTGGATAAGCTTAGTAAGCAAATCCACTTGGCACCAACTTGTGATACCGTGGATGCTCCAACCTTAGCACAAATCTACTTCGACAATGTCTTCAAGCATCATGGGATGCCACACGTACTCATCTCCGACCGTGATCCTCGCTTTACCGGGAAGTTTTGGCAAGCACTCTTTCAGATACTCGGCACCAAGCTTGCTTTGTCCACGGCCTATCATCCTCAAACTGATGGACAAACTGAACGCGCCAATCGTACATTGGAGGATATGTTGCGGGCCTTTGTCAATGTCCACCATACCAACTGGGATGAATGTCTTGCAGCTGCAGAATTTGCCTACAACAACTCCAAACAGGCAAGCACTGGATTTTCTCCCTTCTTTCTCAATTTTGGCCAAGATCCGCTTGTTCCAGATTCTCTTCTTGCTCCCCCTCTCTCTCAGGTTCCTCATACTTCTACATTCTTGACCACTATATCCCGCTCTCTCCAACAAGCCAAGTCTCACCTCCTTGTTGCTCAAAATCGCCAAAAACAATATGCAGACCATCATCGTCGTGATCTCACCTTTGAAGTTGGTGATAAAGTCATGCTATCCTCTAGTAACCTCCCTCTCCCACTTGATACCCAAGTTTGTAAACTTGCTCCTAATTGGATAGGACCCTTTGATATCACCCATATTATCTCTCCTGTTGCTTATCGTCTTGCCTTACCTTGTCACATGCGTATCCATCCTGTCTTTCATGTTTCCAAGTTGAAACCCTTTATTCCTAACCCTTCTTCCTTTTCCTCTCGAGTCCAACCTCCCCCTCTTCCTATCCCTATCAATGATCATGAGGAGTATGAAGTTGATCGTATCCTTGCGCGTCGCCATATTCAACGAGGCCGTCGCCAACACACGGAGTACAAGGTCCTTTGGAAAGGGTATCCCCTTCATGATGCCACATGGGAACCTCTTTCTCACCTCCAGAATGCACAGATGGCCATCAAGGAATTTGAAGCTTCACTGGCGACGAGGACGTCACCAACTAGCGGCGGGGGAATATGTAACAATATGGAGTTGAGTGACGAAGTTAGTCGGGCTTACGAAGTTAGTCGGGCTTACGAAGTAGAGAATAAGCCAAAATAGCCTAGAATATTCTAGAAGCATCTAAGAAGCTTCTTAGGAAGCTTCCCAACTAGTTAACTTGCGCCCTAAGCAGGTAGCTTCTAGAAGGAAGCTTCTAGAAGCTTCTAACTAGCTTAGCTTACACGCCAAGTAGGCGGCTTCTAGAAGGAAGCTTCTTGAGAAGCTTCCTAGTTAACTTGACTTGCACTCCAAGAAAGCGGCTCAAGGAAGCTTCTTGAGAAGCTTCAAAGGTCTTGTATGCTACCTATAAATACCAAGGCCAAAGCTCATGCTAGGCATTTGGAGTTTTCCCTCATTCAAGTGTCCCAATGTGAGTTTCCATTCTCCTATTTCTCTCCTCGGTTTCGGTCTTTTACAATGATGCTTCACCAAAATCTCAAACGGATCAATTGAAATGTATAAAGGTAGCACCTTGCAAGAGGTAAAGTTCAATTGAATTGTCTTGACGCTCTATCCATTCTTGGAGCATTTGAAATTGTGTGGGTAGGAACTTTTTAGAATCCAGAAGAGCTTAGAACCTTTGAGCAATTTGAGAGATTGCAAGAGTGGGTGACTTGGATTGAGAGCACAAAGTGAGGATTGGGTTTGAGTTGCATTTTTTTATCACAATGTCTCCCCCAAAGAAGAAGTCTGGTGTTGTAATGTGGTCACCCGGAGTAGAGAAGTGGGCACACTTCTATTATGCCAAGTACTTGAATTTGACACATTTTCACTTTCTATTGTGGATTTGGGATTTCCATACCTCCCAATGGTAGTGGAAATCAAGGAGAACTTGAACTTCTCCAACTTGAGGAGAAACATGTTTGTATGGATGGAGGAGCACTAGCAAAAATTACTTGGGTTCAATCCAACACCGGGGACAATGCAGCTCAATGAAGATTAGCCCCGACCATCAAAAGAAATTATGAGGAAGTTTGAATCCTTATTCAAACACAAGAAGATGGGGAATGGTTGGAAGGTGCAAGGATATCATGACCCTGCTTGGTGCACAATTGTCTCCTTGGTGATGAAGTTGTTAAGATCTTCATGGACAACTTATGTGAACAATGGGCAAGCAACCTTCTTCCAACTATTGCATGAAAGCAAACCTAAAAAGTGGGCAGAAATGTTTTATTATTGCACCCAAGAGCTTACAAAGTAGTTACAAACAATGAGAGGACCTACTTTCCTTTTGCTATTTGTGGTGCATTTCTATATCGGGATGAAACTACTATGGAAAGAAGAGAGGAAGCTCTTCTTGGCACATTACTATCCCTTGGAGTATTGCCAACACCAACTAGGATATGAAAGTGAGATCAAGAAGTATAAGGACACCTTCATGGAAAAGCAAAAGATGGGTAAGTGGGTGCCTATTGACAAGGCTGCTCAAGAAGGAGCTAACAAACAAAAGGTGGTCATGACTCCAGCAAGAATTGG
The DNA here is from genome assembly GCA_948567375.1 of Lunularia cruciata. Taxonomy (NCBI): domain Eukaryota; kingdom Viridiplantae; phylum Streptophyta; class Marchantiopsida; order Lunulariales; family Lunulariaceae; genus Lunularia; species Lunularia cruciata. The sequence goes on along the minus strand of OX419760.1, from coordinate 58,438,942 downwards.
TATAAAACACCAAGGAGAGAAATAAGAGCATGGGATCAAAGTGAAAGATCACATTGGGACTCCTAAATGAAAGAAACTCCAAATCCCTAGCATGAGCTTGGGCTTGGGTATTTATAAGGAACATACAAAACTCTTAAGAAGCCTTTTAGGAAGTTTCCTAAAAGCCACCTTCTTAGAGTGCAAGCCAAGCTAATGTGGAAGCTTCTCAAGAAGCTTTCTTCTAGAAGTTGCCTACTTGGCATGCAAGCTAAGCTAGTCAAGAAGCTTTCCAAAAAGCTTCCTTTTAAAAGCCACCTACTTGGCATGAAAGCTAAGTTATCCAAAAAGCTTCCCAAGAAGCTTCCTCCTTGAAGTCACCACTTGGCTTGTACATTATCCAATACTTAAAAGGTACCATGTAGCTTCACAAATGCTTCAAAATATTCTTATAATTCTTGGTTAATTTGGCATATTTTCTACTTTGTTAGTCTTGACTAACTTGTTTGTAAACTCCATATTGTTACATATTCTCCCACCACTAATTGGTGATATCCTCATCACCATGGAAGCTTCAAACTCTTGGATGGCAGTTTGTGCATTCTAAACATGAAAAAGAGGCTCCCAAGTGGCATCATGAAGGGGATACCCTTTCCAAAGGACTTTGTACTCAATATGTTGTTGGCTAACATGAGGAGCTGTAGGATAGCAAACGCAGCGCCTAAACCTGCCCCGGAAACATTGTCAGCCGCCGCTACGGGTACGGGCAGACTAGCCTCCGCAGTTGTGGCTGGAGGGGCGGTCAGCATTGCAACCACTAAGATGATCGTGAACTCAAACGAACCACATCCTCAAGGTTTAGGACCTTTTTTTGCGGGTCAATGGAATAATTATTTTTTGCCGACAAAATCACGTCAAAAACAAACAAAGCATTTAGGTGCGAAGCTAAAACATCCCATACCCCTGGTAATGTTGAATATGGCAATGTGTAAGGATACAATCAACTTCATACTCCTCATAATTATTGGTAAGGACATAAAGAAGAGGTTGGATTTGAAAGAAAAAAGAAGATGGACTAGAAACAAACGGTCTCAACTTAGAAATATGAAAGATATGGTGGATTTGCATATGACAAGGCAAGGCAAGTTGATAAGCAACAAGAGAAATGATTTGGGTGACATCAAATGGACCTATCCACTTAAGAGCAAGTTTATGAACTTCGGTATCAAGTGGTAGGGGTAGGTTACTAGAAGAAAGCATAACCTTATCATTGATTTGAAAGGTGAGATCACAATGATGTTGGTCTATGTATTATTTTTGATTATTTTGAGCAACAAGGAGATAATGTTTAGCTAAATTTAGGGATGGGGATATTATAATCAAGAAGGTGGAAGTATGAGGGACATGAGATGGAGGAGGCATAAGAAAGGAATCTAGAGCAAATGGGTCTTGGCCAAAATTAAGGAAGAAGAAAGAGAATCCGATGCTTGCATGTTTAGAATTATTGTATGCAAACTCAACAACTATGAGATATTCACCCCAGTTGGTATGGTGAATGTTGACAAAGGCACAAAGTATATCCTCAAAAGTGAAATTCACACATTTGTTTTGTCCATTAGTTTGAGGATGATAGGCTATGGACAAAGCAAGTTAAGTGTCGAGTAGCTAGAAGAGTACTTGCCAAAAAATTTTAGTGGATTGAGGATCACATTTGGAGATGAGTACATGAGGCATCCCATGATGCTTGAAGATATTGTCAAAGTAGATTTGGGCCAATTTCGGAGCATCCATTGCATCAAAGGTTGGTGCCAAATAGATTTTCTTACTAAGCTTATCAATAAACACCATGATTATTGTGTGACTTTGCTTTGTCTTGGGTAAGGATGTGATGAGATCTAAGCTCATGTGTTCTCATCAAGCAAATAAAATGGGAAGTGGTTGAAGGAGTCCACTCAATTTTTGGTTGTTGGCCTTGTTGTGTTTGCAACTCTCATATGATTGGACAAACTCTCAAACATCTCATGTTATGTTTAGCCACTACCGTTGGAATTGTAGTGTACCTAAGGTCTTTTTCACACCCATATGACCAACAATTAGTAAGTCATGGTCTTCTTGGAGATGCTCAAGTCATAGATTACCCTTGGTTGGAACATAGATTTGGTTCTCACAAAATAAAAGGCTTTCTCAAAAAAGATGGTGTATTCCTTGTCATATGCTACAAAATGACCTTGTACCATTTGTAAAGTAGTCCAAAACTCAATTTGGACTTTTGAGTTGATTGAAATTGTTATAATTTCCATTGTGATGAGAGGAAGAGACTTCAAATTAAGTTGTCTTGATAGAGCCTCATGATGACATGGAACCTACTGAATGAGCATAATGATCATTGATATGAAGAATCCCAATAGGAGAACTTGTTTAGTTCCAATAGGATTGAAGGCTTGACCTATTGTAATATTTTGAGTATAGAAGAACTCCCAAGAAACACAAAGCCTCAACACTCAATACTCCAATGTCCCAAAGGAGCACCTTGTCTTTATTATATAGCAAAGAAGAGCCCTTCAAAGGAAGCTCCACCCTTGGATCAAATACATGGATTTGTGACATGTTAGCAAGCTCTATCCTTAGTTGCATGGATGGTTGACATATCAGTCCTTGTCATATCTGGTTGTCAAACAAGTTTGACCAAGGGAATCTTTAGAGAATCTTCTTATAAGAAGCTTAGAATCACATGAGTGAGATACGGTTAGAAAGCTCTCAATGAAATGAAGAGTGGAGAGGAGAATTCAAGCACTTTTCCTACAAAGGGGGGGATATTTTTTGAAGGTAATTCATCCTTTAAGACCTCCAAAATTGGCTTTGAAGTTTTCAAGGTGTTTTTGGCTCTTGCGCTATTAGTGAAAGTATTCTTTTGGTGACACCGCTATCTAATCCACCTAGTCCATCATATATAATATCCTTCCAAATATTACCAAGTCATTTTCCACCACTAGATAATATTTCTAGCTTTTGTTATTACACCTAAATGGATGAATTAGGCCCCAAGAATTAGACCTCATATCTTCTCTCTTTGGAGGAAGAAATGGAAAAATTTTCTCCCATTGTTAACCTTATCAAGAGCTTTCCAATGGCACCTCACCTATATGATTTTGAGCTTTATATAGGAGATTCCCTAAAGATTCTCTCTAATCAAACTTGTTTGACCAACCAAATAGGACAAGGACCGACATATCATCCATCCATGCAACCTAAGGATCCTAAGGATGGAGCTCACCAATATATCACCAATCCATGTATCTGATCCAAGGATGGAGCTTCCTTTGAGGGGATCCCCTTTGCTATATGATAAAGACAAGGTGCTCCTTTTGGGCATTGGAGTATTGAGTGTTGAAATTTTGTGTTTCTTGGGAGTCCTATCTTCAAAATATTACAATAAGTCAAGCCTTCAATCCCACTAGAACTAATCAGATTCCAATAGATGATTTAAATTCTCCTATTTGGATTCTTTGTTTCCTTGATCATCATGCTCCACAAACTCCATTTGGGCAATTTGTCAGGATCATTCATTCTTGAATGTACATTCAACAACACCATACCCAATTTGGGGACAATAAAAGCAATCACTATTTTATCACAATCTTTCCCTGTCTATAAGGCCAAGTGGTTTCTATTGGATGACATTGATCTGCATTTGTGCCGGCTCCTCCATTTGTATGTAGTGTGTAGGTAGTTTTTGAGAAGCTCAAGGTCAAGACTAAGTTGTCACAACCAAGAAATCAAAACACTCAGCCAATTTCATGGCTTCCTCCAAGTGTTTGGGCTTCCACATGGTCACTTCCAATTTGGTGTGTGACTTTAAACCCTTCAAAAGTCTATCTAGAGCTTCACCTTCTAGTATATTTAGAATTTTCATTATGATGTTCTAGAATTGAATGATGTAGCTTCTTATAGAACCAATCTACTTCAATTCTACAAATTTATCTATGTGTAGCATTTATAGCTTAGAATCATCCAATTATTGCACTCTTGAACTCCTCCCATGTCAAGATTGGCTCAACAAACTGCCATTCAACTTGCTCCACTCGGAATCACCACCATAGTTTTGCCATTCCATCCACTTGGCTTGAAGACAAGAGAATCTATCTTTGTTCATCTTGAAGATTTGTAGTTTCAAAATAACATTCACAATCAAACAAAAAATTCTTCATTATGATTAGGAGATTCTTGCCTTCAAACACCTTGGGCTTTAGAAATCAGATTTGCTCTTCTCCTTCTTGAAAATGATGCTCTCTCTATGCTCTTGTCGTTGATTCCAACAATCAAGTAAGGTGCTTGATTTGTTGTTGCATGGCAATGATAACTTTGGGTATTGCCATCATGGTTACTACTCTATCAAAAAACCTATAATTATCTACATTAACATGTAGATGCAACATGTACACCATTTTCTATAAGTTATAATTGGAAGTACAAAAGGTTCATCAAACAAGGTGATCACATTTGAAAAATTCTACCAAAAGCATGAGATGATGAACTACATCAAGTGATGCTTGCGTAGTACATGGATAAAAAATCCGAATGGTTTGGAAAAAATGGATTAAGTGGTCCATAAATTCCATCCATCCCATTCTTGCTCTAATACCAATGTAAAAGATAGAGGAGAGAAATAAGAGTATGGATATCAAAGTGAAACATCACATTAAGACTCTTGAATGAGGGAAATTCTAAATGCCTAACATGAGTTTGGGCTTGGGTATTTATAAGGAACATACAATGCTCTTGAGAACCTTCTCATGAAGTTTCCTAAAGTCATTTTCTTAGAGTGCAAGCCAAGCTAACTAAGAAGCTTCCTTCTAGAAGCCACCTACTTGGCGTGTAAGTTAAGCTAGTCAAGAAGCTTCCTTCTAGAAGCCAAATACTTGGTGTGCAAGCTAAACTAGCCAAGAAGCTTCCCAAGAAGCTTCCTCCTAGAAATAACCACTTGGTTGGCATATTATCAAATACTTGGAAGGTACAAAGTAGCTTCCTAGATGCTTCTATAAATTCTTATAATTCTTGGTTAATTTAGCCTATTTGCTACTTTGTTAATCTTGACTAACTCGTATATAAACTCCATATTTTTACAATAGGAAAGACATTGGCCAAACTAGACTATTCAAAGGATGAGACCTCCTAGGCCCACACCAAATCCCAATCAAGAAGTGATGGAGGGGCTGACAAAGATTCACAAGGTGGCACCATTGAAGCTACTCTACTTGTAGCACAAGTGAGAGAACCTTTGTCAATTGTGAGGGTAGCACCCTTAGAGCAAAAGAAATCCTTCTCCAAGATTGAGGTATTTTTTGACAAGGCAAAAGCAAGAAAGAATGTGGGAATGGAGGTTCAATCTGCTCTCACAACAACATTGGAGTTGGATGTGCCAAACCAGGCCACCCCAAATCAAGGAGATGTCACGGTGGATGACAAGAAGGAGGTCATGATATCTTGTTTGTAGAAGATTACTCCTCTCCCAACACCAATATAGAACAAAGAGGTGGCAATTTAGGTTCCAATTGTCCTCAAGGAGACACTCATCAAGAAGTAACTTCCCTTAGGAACCAATGTTTGAGACTATCCTACCCTCACCATCCCAAGTGAGTAGAAGGAGACTTTCAAGTGAGGAGAAGGGAAAAAAGGACTAGGAAGACGGGTGTTCTTGGACCTAGATCAAATTATTGTGGAATTCATCCCTCCCCTCCTAAGAGTGTTAGACTCAAGGAAATGGAGGTGAACAAGTCTCCAACCAAAGAAGGGGAACCAACAAGCACCTTGAGAGCACCATGATTGCAATGTGCGCCAATGATCCTCACCATGACTCAAGATAGAGATGCAATACATCCAAGATACATTGTATAACAATATGGAGTTTACCAATGAGTAAGTCAAGACTAATGAAATAGCAAATAGGTCAAATTAGCCAAGAATTATAAGAATATTCTAGAATCATCTATGAAGCTACTTGGTACCTTCCAAGTATTGATTAATGTGCATACCATGTGACTTCTAGGAAGAAGCTTCTTGGGAAACTTCCTAATTACCTTAACTTGCATGCCAAGTAGATGGCTTCTAGAAAGAAAATTATTGGGAAGCTTCCCAACTAGCTTAGCTTGCACACCAAGTAGGCAACTTCTTGAAAAAAGTTCTTGAGAAGCTTCTTGGTTACCTTGGCTTGCACTCTAAGAAAGCAACTTTTAGGAAACTTCTTGAGAAGCTTCTCAAGAGCCTTGTATGCTTTCCTATAAATACCAAAGCCTAAGCTCATACTAGACATTTGGAGTTTCCCTCATTCAAGAGTCCTAACGTGATCTTTTACTTTCATCTTCCATTCTCCTATTTCTTTTCTTGGTATTTTACATTGGTATCAAAGTAAGAATGGGTAGAGGCAATAGTATCCTTCCTTGAGGTACTCATGTTAGCAAGTGTAGCTTGGCTTTACCTAGGTTACATAGCCAGCATGTATGATAAGCCGTTGGTCCTTTACCAACTCTTCTATGAATCTGCCTGCTAACCCTAGGTACCAAGAGGTAGAGGAGGAATGGGATAAGGAATGGGAATTCTTGGTCTTGGCCTGGGGTTCAAGGGTCCTATCACTAACCAAGATTAAGCCCAAAAATGCCCTATTCAACATCATGGAACGGAATTTATGGAGCACCAAATCCATTTCCACCAAACTCTTGGGATCATTGTGTCCATGTACTACCCAATTCATCATCTCATGCTCTGGGAAATTTTTTCTAAATGCAATCACCTTGTCCAACAAACCCTTGGTACTTCCAATTGTAACTTATGGAGAGAGGTGGATGTGTTTTATCTATGTGTTAACTTAGATAAATTGTTGGTAGTTTGTTAGGGTAGTAGCCACGGTGGTAATGCCCAAAGTTATCATTACCATGCAACAAAAAGTTGAGCACCTTACTCGATTGTTAGAAGAATGAGACTATCAACTACAAGAGCATGTAGGCAGAGAACCATTTCAAGAAAGAGAAGAGTGAATCTGATTTTCAAAGCCTAAGCATTTTGAAGGCAAGAACCTCCCAGATGCAGTAGAGAATTTTGTGGTTGATTGTGAATGTTATTTTGAGGTTACAAATCTTCAAGATGAATAAAGACACATTCTCTTGGTTTCAAGCCAATTGTATGGATTGGCAAAACTTTGGTGATGATTCTAAGTGGAGCAAGTTGAATGGCAATTTGTTATACCAATATCAACATAGGAAGAATTCAAGAGCACAATAATTTGGCAATTCTAAGCTATAAATATCACATGAGCTACATGAGATAGATTGGCAAAATTGAAGTAGATTGATTATGTAAGAAGCTACATCACTCAATTCTAGAATATCATAATGCAAATTCTAGATATATTAGAAGGTGAAGCTCTAGATTGGTTTATGAGGAGCTTGAAGTCATGCATTGAATTAGAAGTGACAATGTATGAGCCCAAACACTTGGAAGAAGCCATGTAGTTGGCTTAGCACTTTGATTCCTTGGTTACAACATCTTGATCTCAACCTCGGCCTTCACAAATCCTACCCATACACTACATACATATGGAGGAACTGGCACCAATAGAGATTGATGCCATCCAAAAAAACCACTTGGCCCTATAGATAGGGGAAGATTGTGATAAAATGATGATTTCTTTTATTATTGCCAAATTGAGCATTGCATGGTTGATTATCTACTCAAGAATGGATTACCTCAACAAATAGAATTTATGGAGTGCTATGATCAAGGAAACAAGGAATCCCAATAGAAGAACTTGATCCACCTATTGAGAACTTGATTAGTTCCAATGGGATTGAAGGCTTTGGAAGCTTTGGAGGAAGATAAGCTTATTTTTGCGGTGTGGAACAAGCCAATTGTGGATGGAGAATCCAATGAGGGCTAAAAGCCTCATCAAGCAATGGTTGATCAAATAGTTCAAGAGTTTGCAGATGTGTTTTTGGATGATCTACCAAAGGGATTACCCTCCAATTGTGATATGCCTTTCAAGATTGAATTATTGCCAAGAAGTACTCTAGTGAGTAGACCAATCTATCAACTCTCACCAAAAGAGTTGGACAAGCTTTAAACAACACTAATAGAGTTGTTGGAGAAGGATTTCATACAACATAGTATATCTCCTTGGGGAGCACTTGGTACTACTTGTTCCAAAGAAGGATGGAAGAGTTCACTTCTATATTGATTACCATGGTCTCAATAAAAAATAGTGAATAATATATATCCTTTGCATTGAATTGATGACTTGCTTGATCAATTGAATGGAGCACAATACTTCTCTAAGTTGGATCTCCAAAGCAGCTATGGAAGATTCTCATTGATATAAAGAGGATGTGCAAAAGACTACCTTTTTCACAAGGTATGGGTATTTTAAATGGAGAGTTCTACCTTTATCGATGATCCATCCACTATTTTGCTCATGTAGGGCAAGTTTGTCTTGTAGCACATGACAAAGAATACAACACTTTCTCCTTCAAGGAAGGCCTTCTTTTTTATGAAAACCAGATCTATATTTGAGCCAAGTGTGATCTACAACTTGTGCACCTTCAAGAAGCTCATGACTTACCAATCACTAATAACATCAATGTGAACAAGACCTTGGGTACCCTATAAGACCAATGGTGGTGGCCTAACATGGCACAAGATGTTTAAGAGTTTGTTTGATCTTGTGAAGGTTGCCAAGAATTAGAAACCGAGTGGTCTTCTTCAACCACTTCCCATCCCATCTGCTCAATGGGAACACATGAGTTTACATCTGATCATATCCTTGCCCAAGATAAAGCAAGGTCACATAACAATTGTGGTGTTTATCAATAAACTTAGTAAGCAAATTCATTTGGCAACAACCTTTGATATAGAATTTCCAACATTGGCCCAAATCTACTTCCATAATGTCTTCAAGCATCATGGGATGCTCTTTTTACTCATCTTGGACCATGATTCTTGATTCACCAAAAAAATTTGGCAAGCACTATTCCAACTACTCAACACCAAGCTTACTTTGTTCATAGCATATCATCCTTAAACTGATGGACAAACAAAGCATACAAATTTCACCTTGCAGGATATGATTTGTGCCTTTTCCAATATTCACCATACCAACTAAGATGAATGTCTTGCAGTTGCTAAGTTTACCTATAATAATTCCAAACATGTAAGCATCAGATTCTCTCTTTTCTTTTTTGATTTTGGCCAAGACCCACTTGTTCCAAATTCCTTCCTTGCTCCTCCTCCATCTCATGTCCCTTATACTTCCACCTTCTTGACCACAATATATCAATCCCTACAACAAGCCAAATCTCATCTCCTTATTGCTCAAAATTGTTAGAAACAATATGCAGACCAACATCACTGCAATTTTACCTTTCAACTCAATGATAAGGTCATGCTTTCTTCTAGTAACATACCTTCCCACTTGATACTCAAGTTTGTAAACTTGTTCCTAATTGGATAGGTCCATTTGATGTCACCTAAATCATTTCCCCTATTGCTTCTCGACTTGCCTTGCCTTGCCTTGTCATATACAAATCAACCCTTTCTTTTATATTTTCAAATTGAAACCCTTTGTTTCTAATCCATCTTCCTTTTCCTCTTGTGTCCAACCTCCTCCTCCTCCTCCTCCCATCCATATCAATGATCATGAGGAGTAGGAAGTTGATTGTATCCTTGCACATGATCACTTACAACATGGCTGCCATCAACATACGGAGTACAAAGTCCTTTGGAAAGGGAAGCTTCCATGGTGACAAGGACATCACCAACTAGTGGTGGGGTACATTCTAGGCTTTGTGATACTTCCATCACATTTCAACAATTCATGAATAAGGTATTGAACCTTTTTATTGGAAATTCTTCAAATTTCATAGTTGGTTTTATGTAAAGAGTAGAAGCATTTTGAGCATTTGATCAAAGCTTGCAATCCTTGGATGAAGTAAATGTATTGCTCAACTTGGGAGAGTGTATCTTTGGTTGTGAAAAAAAGAACTATTTCAAGTGCATCACTTTTGATTATGAGATAGTAATTTATCTAGAAAAGGTGAGAAAACTCTTATAATTTGTTTTTTTAACTAGTTTGACAAAGTTATGCAAATTCTTGAGAATTTTTGGTTACTTTAAAAGATTCATTTTCTTATTTTCCAACAAGGTCTATGCACTAACCATTTACATGAAGAAGGTTATAAAGTACATAGTGATTTTGGAAGTTAAAGAGGTTCTCAAAGCTTTATGAAGGCTCAAGAAATCCCAATCTTACCAAACTTGATTGGAGTAAATTTTCATCATTTACACCTATGTTTCCAATGTAATAATCAAGTGCACTTTTAGCAGTTAGACCAATATGGCTATGATCAAGCCTCTTTATTATAGTTGGGTAGAAGTTATTTGAGGCAATCAGCCTAAAATAAATATTTTAGTGCAACTACATTAATCATGGTGGAGTGTTTGTTATTGTAACTATATGGAGTTTACATATAAGTTAGTTGAGACCAAGGAAGTAGCAAATAGGCCAAATTAGCCAAGAGTTATAAGAATATTCTAGAAGCATCTAGAAAGCTACTTGGTACCTTTCAAGTATATGGTAATATGCATACCAAGTGGCAATTTCTAGGAGGAGGTTTCTTGGAAGGTTACTTGCTAACTTAGCTTGCACACCAAGTAGGTAGCTTCTTAAAAAGCTTTCAACTAGTTGAGCTTGCACATCAAGTAGGTAGTTTCTAGAAGGAAGCTTCCCGGTTAACTTGGCTTGCAATCCAATAGGTAGTTTTTAAGAAACTTCTTGAGAAGCTTCTCAAGAGCCTTGTATGCTCCTTATAAATACCAAAGCCCAAACTCATGCTAGGCATTTGGAGTTTACCTCATTCAAGTATCCCTATGTGATCTTCCACTTTGGTCTTCCATTCTCTTATTTCTCTCCTTGGTCTTTTACATTGATATCAAAGCAAGAATGGGATGGATGGAATATATGGATCACCAAATCCATTTCTACTAAACCATTGGGATTTTGTATCCATTCCCTACCCAAGCATCTTTTCATGCAATTCATCATCTCACGCTTTGGGTAGAATTTTCTGAATGTGATCACCTTGTCTAATGAACCCTTGGTACTTTTGATTTTAACTTATGGAGAATGGTGGACGTGTTGCATCTTTGTGTTAACTTAGATAAAATATAGGTAATTTGATAGAGTAGTAGTCATGGCAGTGATGCTAGAGGTTATCATTGCTATGTAGAAAAAAATCGAGCACCTTATCAAGTGTTGGAAGAATGAGATCATCAATATTCAAAGGCCAAATTAGTCTAGACTATTCTAGAAGTATCTAGGAAGCTACTTGGTACCTTCCAAGTATTGGGTAATTTGCATGCCAAGTGGTAACTTCTAGGAGGAAGCTTCTTGGGAAACTTTCCAACTAGTTTAGCTTGCATCTCAAGTAGGTAGTTTCTAGAAGGAAGCTTCTTGGAAACTTTCAACTAATTTAACTTGCACACCAAGTAAGCGGCTTTTAGAACAAAGGTTCTCGGTTAATTTGGCTTGGATTCTAAGAAGGTAACTTTAAGAAGCTTCTTGAGAAGCTTCTCAAGAGCCTTGTATGCTCCATCTAAATACCAAAGCCCAAGCTCATGCTAGGCATTCAGAGTTTTTCCTTCATTCAAGTGTCCCAATGTGATCTTCCATTCTACTATTTCTCTCCTTGATCTTGATCTTTTACATTGATATTAGAGCAAGAATGTGATGGATGGAATATATGGATCAAAAAATCTATTTCCACCAAATCATTGAGATTTTTTTGTCCATGTACTACCCAAGTATCATTTTATGCAATTCATCATCTCACGCTTTGGGTAGAATTTTCTAAATGCAATCACCTTGTCCAAGGAACCCTTGGTACTTTTGATTGTAACTTATGAAGAGCGGTGGATGTGTTGCCTCTACGTGTTAATTTAAATAAATTGGGGGTAGTATGATAGAGTGGTAGTTATAATGGCAATGTGTGAGGTTATCATTGCTATACAACAACAAATCGAGCACCTTACTCGATTGTTGGAAGAACAAGATCATCAACGACAAGAGCATGTAGAGGGAGCACCAATTCGAGAAGGTGAAAAGCAAATTTGATTTCCAAAGTCCAAAGAATTTGAAGGCAAGAATCTCTTGGGTGTAGTGGAGAATTTTGTGTTTGATTGTAAATGCTATTTTGAAGCTACCAATCTTTAAGATGAATGGATTCTCTTGGTTTCTAGCCAATTGGATGGAGTAGCAAAGCTATGGTGGCAATTTTGAGTGGAACAAGCTGAATGGTAATTTGTTACACCAATCTTGACATGGGAAAAATTCAAGAGTACAATCATTAGTTGATTCCAAGCTATAAATATCACACAAGTTGCATGAGATAGGTTAGTAGAGTTGAAGCAGATTAGCTCTATAAGAAGTTGCATCACACAATTCCAAAACACCATCATGCAAATTCCAAATATACTTGAAGATGAAGCTTTGGATCAATTTATGAGGGGATTGAAGTCACAAACCAAATTAGAGGTGATTATGCAAAAGCCAAAATACTTGGAGAAAACCATGCAGTTGGTCAAATGCTTTGATTCCTTGGTCATAACAATTTGGTCTTGACCTTGACCTCCATAAAACCTACCAATACACTACATATGGGTAGAAGAGCCAAAACCAATAGAGATTGATGCCATTGAACGGAGACCACTTGGTATTACAGGTAGAGAAAAATTATGACAAAATGGTAGTTTTTTTTTATCATCAAATTGGACATCACATTACTTAATGTCCACTCAAGAATGGGCGACCTTGACAAATTGCCCAAATGGAGTTTGTGGAGCAAAATGATCAAGGAAACAAGGAATCCAATAAAATATTTTGAACCACCTTTTGGGAATTTGATTAGTTCCAATGGGATTGAAGGCTCAACCTATGCAAGTTTGCTTCACTTGCAAAGTATAATATCTCATCATGATTGTAGTATTTTGGTTGATTTTAGAAGTTCAGATAATTACATGTACATGCAATTAGGAAAGGAATTATGTATTCCTTTCAAGCCAATAATTGGAAGCAAATTGATGATTGTGGATGGTAGAAAGGGTTTTGCATTGCATACCTCACATCTTGTTATATTTAGGATTGGGAAGCAATATTTAGAGTGTATGAGGTCTGTAGTGGCACCTCTACATTATGATATCATTTTGGGTTTACCTTAGCTTGAACATCATAAGGTTCAATTTGATTGGACTCGATGATAAATTCAAGTACAACACTAAGGTAGGAATTTTTTATTAAGTTTTTTGGCACTTTTGAGTAAGACACCTAAGAATAGTCAAACCCAAGATGGGAAACTTGTCAATAAAGCAACCATAGAGCAAGCTTTGGACAAAGATAAGTCTATATTTGCAATGTGGATCAAGCTGATTGCACATGCAAAATTTGGAGAGGACCAAAAGCCTCATCATGGTTAATCAAATAGTTCAAGATGATATGCCAAAGAGATTACCTTTTGATCATGGGATATCCTTCAAGATTCAGTTATTGCCAAGGAGTACTCTAGTGAGTAGACCAATCTAGTTGCTCTTACAAAAGGAGTTATAGGAACTTCAAATAACAATTACAGAGTTGTTGGAGAAGGATTTCATACAACATAGTACACCTTCTTGGGGAGCATCGGTACTACTCATTCCAAAGAAAGATGGAGGACTTCATTTCTATATTGATTATCATGGGCTCAATAAACAAATAGTGAAGAATGCATATCCCTTTCCTTGAATTGATGACTTGCTTGATTAATGGAGTAAAGTGTGATACTTCTCCAAGTTGGATCTTCAAAGCGGCTATTGGCAAATTCTCATTGACAGGGAGGATATGCAAAAGACTACCTTTTGCAGAAGGTATGGGCATTATGAATGGAGAGTTCTACCTTTAGGCTCACTAATGCTTCACAAGTCTTCATGGATCAGATGCATTGGGTGTTAGATGGATTATTGGATTGGTACATGGTGGTGTTCTTGGATGATATTTTAATCTATAGCAAGACGGAGGAAGAACATGCAAATCACATGCAAGAAGTTCTAAAATGACTATATCAATGGAAATTTTATTGCAAGAAGTCAAAGTGTGTCTTTTGGTAGAAGGAAGTTACCTTCTTGGGTCATAAGATCTCATCAAAAGGGATCAAGATGGAAGAGGAGAAAATCAAGGCCATTACTAATTGTCCTACTCCAAGAGATGCCACAAAAGTGTGAGCATTTAATGGATTGACAAGTTTTTACCAATGGTTCATCCACTATTGGGCACCCGTGGTAGCACCATTGGCCAACCTCTTGGAGAAGAACTCAAGTTTTCAATGGACCACCAAGCACAAAGAAGCATTCTAGAAATTGAAATGTATGGTGTTTTCAAGACCCATTTTTCAACCATATGATCCTCAACTACCTTATGTGGTTGATTTTGATGCTTCTAACTTTGCCATTAGATTTGTGTTGTAGTAAGAATTCTCACATGGATTACATCTTGTTGCCTTTGGGTCTTGCCGACTAAACATAGTAGAAAAGAATTACTATGTAGGAAATTAGGAACAACTAGCAATGGTATATACCACCAAGGTATAAAGACATTATCTCTTAGGAAAAAAGATGACCATGTGTACCAATCACAAACCTTTGTTGCAAACATTACATTTGGAACACATGAAGAATCAACATCATTGATGGGAGGAACAACTACAATTGTTTGATATCAAACTTGAATACAAACCCAATTGGTTCCATGTCATCCTTGATACCCTATCATGATGACCTGATTTGAAGTCTTTTCTTCTCATTATGGTGGCAATTTTGACAATGCCAATTGACTCTAAAGTCTGTGAGCCGGCATGTCTCTCACTTAGGATGAACCTCTGATGGTAGTGCACCATGGACTAAGAAGGCAAAGAACCCCAACTCCATCGTACTCCTCTAAAGCTAACAATCCAAGACTCAAGCCATTGCTCACTAGAGAACTCAATGAGAGAGAGAAATAGTTGCAAATGAAAGGATGATGAGTACCTCTTCACCCCTTGTTTATATATTTGTGAAATAGTTACACACTAAAGTTACTTTTTACCATAGTAACTCAAGTTGCTAGGCTAAAAGTCAAGTAAAGTCAAAAAGTATAAAGGAATATCCATCTACATGAGCATATTTCACTAAGCATGTGATCTTATCTTGACCCAACCACTAAGTCAAGGATTCCTTCACATGGGCTATCCTTGGACTATAGAAGAATCCAAAACAAAAAAGGCTTATAGGCCCAAGAGTTCTCAACTCTTTTCTCAAAGCCAAACATCTAGGAATAATACCAAGTAAACACATTAGAATCCAAAATAATAATGTTCACCTTTTCCTCTAAAGTAAGGTCCCCACTATCTTAGTTATGACTAAATTTAGTTAATCATGACCAATGTAGAACCATCCTTTATCTCTATTTAAATAATATCTCTCAAGTACTTATAATACCAAGCTAAATATCACAATACCACACACATGCACAAATGGATGTTACAAATCCAAATCAAGTTTAGGATAGCTCTACAACAAGATTTCTTCTTTCAAATGGAACAAAGTCATCTTGCAACATGCAAAAAAGAGTACAACACTTTCTTCATCAAGGAAGAACTTCTATTCTATGATGATCTGATTTATGTTCCAACCAAGGGTGATCTTTGACTTGTGCACCTTCAAAAAGCAAATGATTTACCAATCATTGGTCACATGGGTGTAGAAAAGACCTTGGATAACCTCCAGTACCAATGGTGGTGGCCCAACATGGAACAAGATGTTTGAGATTTTGTACAATCTTGTGAGAGCTGCCAATGCAACAAGGCCAAAAACCACAAACCAAGTGGACTCCTTCAACTACTCCCCATTCCATCTACTTGATGGGAACACGTGAGCTTAGATCTCATCACATCCTTACCCAAGACAAATCAAGGTCACACAACAATTGTGGTGTTTGTGGATAAGCTTAGTAAGCAAATCCATTTGGCACCAACATTTGACACTATGGATGCTCCAACATTGGTGCAAATCTACCTTGATAATGTCTTCAAGCATCATGGGATTCCTTGTGTACTCATCTCCCATCATGATCCTTGATTCACTAGAAAATTTTGGCAAGCGCTCTTCCAGATACTCGGCACCAAGCTTGCTTTGTCCACAACCTATCACCCTCAAACTAATGGACAAACCAAATGTGAAAATTGCACCTTGGTGGATATGCTTTGTGCCTTCATCAATGTTCACCATACCAATTGGGATGAATGTCTCGCAACTGTTGAGTTTACATACAATAATTCTTAACAAGAAAGCATCAAATTCTCTTCTTTCTTCCTTAATTTTGGCCAAGATCCACTTGTTCTAGATTCCCTTCTTGCTCCTCTTCCATCTCATGTTCCTCATACTTCCACCTTCTTGACTACCATATCCCAATCTCTCCAACAAGCCAAATCTCATCTCCTTGTTGCTCAAAATAGTCAAAAACAATATATGGATCACCATGATTGTGATCTCACCTCTCAAATTGATGATAAAGTCATAATCTCCTTTAGTAACCTATCCTTCTCACTTGATACCCAAGTCTGTAAACTTGCTCCTAATTGGATAGGACTCTTTGATTTTACCCAAATCATTTCTCTTATTGCTTACTAACTTGCCTTGCCTTTTCATATGCACGTCTACCCTATCTTTTATGTTTCCAAATTGAAACCTTTTATTCCTAATCCATCTTCCTTTTCCTCTTGTGTCCAACCTCTTCCTCCTCTTGTCCTTATCAATGATCATGAGGAGTATGAAGTTGATCATATGCTTGCGTATTGCCACATCCAACAAGACTACCAACAACATATAGAGTACAAAGTCCTCTGGAAAGGTATCCCCTTCATGATGCCACTTAGGAGCCTCTTTCTCATCTCCATAATGCACAAATGGCCATCCAAGAGTTTGAAGCTTCAATTGTGATGAGGATATCACCAACTAGCAACTAGCAGTGGAGGCATATGTAACAAGTTTATCAACAAGTTAGTCAAGGCTAACAAAGTAGCAAATAGACCAAATTAGCCTAGAATAGTCTAGAAGTATCTAGGAAGCTACTTGGTACCTTCCAAGTATTGGGTAACATGCATGGCAAGTGGTAACTTCCAAGAAGAAGCTTCTTGGGAAAGTTTCATGGCTAGCTTAGCTTGCATCCTATAATACCAATAGCTAGACACATGATCTAGGGATGAAATTTGGTTTGGTAATATCTAGGAAGATGTTATACATGATGGACTAAGTAGATTAGACAAAGGTATAATCAAAAGATTACTTCTGCTAATATGCCAAAAATTAAAACATGCTTGAAGACTTTATAATCAATAGCCAGACACATGATCTAGAGATGAAATTTGGTTTGGTAACATTTGGGGGGATGTTATACATGATGGACTAAGTAGATCAGACAAAGGTATCACCAAAAGAGTACTACTAATAGAGCAAAAACCAAATAGGCTTGAAAACTTCAGAGGTAATTTTGGAGGCCTAAACGGATGAATTAGGCCTCAAAAATATGAAGATTCCTCCCCCCCCCCAATGAAAGAAAGGTTAGCCTTCCTCCCCCCAATTTGTCTCATTGAGAGCTTTCCAATGGTACCTCACCCACGTGATTCCAAGATTCCTACAAGAAGATTCCCTAAAAGATTCTCTATGATCAAAGCCTGTTTTACCAACTAGATAGGACCAAGACCAACATGTCACCCATCCAAGCAAGTAATCTACGGGTAGAACTTGATGACTGGTCACCTATCCATGTACCTAATCCTATGGTGGAGCTTCCTTGGAGGAGATCTTCCTTGGCTATTGTAATACTCTAAGGATATGAGACTTGAGAAGAAACACACCATGAGAAACACACTATTTCACACTCAAACCTCCGATGCCCCAAATGAACATCTTCTCTTTATTATATAGACAAAGAGGATCTCGTCCATAAGATTAGGCACACAAATTGGTGACATGTTAGCAAGCTCCACTCTTGGATTACTTACGTGGATGGGTGACACGTCGGTCATAGTCCTATTTGGTTAATCAAACAAGCTTTGACCAAAGGGAATCATTTAAGGAATCTTCCTATAGGAATCTCAAAATCACGTGGGTGAGGTACCATTGGAAAGCTCTCAATAAGACAAACCAAGAGGGAGGGAAGGCTAGCCTATCCTTTGTTGGGGAGGAATCTACACATTTTTTACTCATCCATTTAGGCTTCCAAAATTGCTTTCAAAGATTTTAGGCACATTTTGATTCCAAATCTATTCATAGAAGTCCCATTTTGGTGATACCTCTTTCTGATCTATTTAGTCCATCATGTGTAAGATCCTTCCACATGCTACCAAATCAATTCTCACCTTTAATCATTTGTCTAGCTATTGGTTCTAAGGTTTTCAAGTCTATTTTAGTTTCTACCCTATTAGTAGAAGTACACTTTTGGTGATATTTCTATCTGATCTATCTTGACCATCATATATAACATCATTCCAAATGTTACCAAACCAAATTTCATATCTAGATCATGTGGCTAGCCCTTGGTATTGCAACTATATAATAAAGAGAAGGTGCTCCTTTGGGCATCGAAGGATTGAGTGTGAAATCTATGTTTTCTCTCTTGAAGAGTTCCTTAGAGTATTACACATCCCAAGTAGGTATTTTCTAGAAGAAAGCTTCATGGAAGCTTTCAACTAGTTTAGCTTGCATGCCAAGTAGGCGGTTTCTAGAAAGAGCTTCTTGAGAAACTTTCACATTAACTTGGCTTGCACTCCAAGAAGGCAACTTTAGGAAGCTCTTGAGAAGCTTCTCAAGAGCCTTGTATGCTCCCTATAAATACCAAAGCCTAAGCTCATGCTAGATATTCAAAGTTATTTCCTCATTCAAGTGTCCCAATGTGATCTTCTATTCTCTTATTTCTCTCCTTGGTCTCAATCTTTTACAATGAAGGTAGAACATGCAAATCACATGTGAGAAGTCCTAAGATGACTACATCAATGGAAGTTTTACTACAAGTCAAAGTGTGCTTTTTGGTAAAAGTGAGTTACATTCTTGAGTCACAAGATCTCATAAGAGGAGATAAAGATGGAAGAGGAGAAAATCAAGGTCATTGTTGATTGGTCTACTCCAAAGGATTCCATAGAAGTATGGGCATTTAATGGATTGGCAAGTTTATATTGATCATTCATCCACTATTATGCTCATATGGCTATACCATTGACCTACCTCTTGGGGAAGAACTCAAGCTTTCAATGGACCACCAAGCACAAAGAAGCATTCTAGAAATTGAAACATATGGTATCTTCAAAACCCATTCATCAACCATAAGATCTTCAACTACCTTGTGATTTTGGTGCTTTTAACTTTGCCATTGGAGCTATGTTGCATCAGGAATTCCCAAATGGGTTACATCTCATTGCATTCTCACCGACTAAACATCACAAAAAGGAATTACTCTACTTGAGATTGGGAACAATTAGCAATGGTATAAGCCATCAATGTATGGAGGTATTATCTCTTGGGGAAACAAGTGATCATGCAAACCAATTACAAACCTTTGCCAATATTACATTTGGAACACATAAAGAGTTGACATCCTCAAACTTGAGTACAAATCTGGTAAGTTTTGTGTCATCCCCAATGCCTTATCATGACAACCTGATTTGAAGTCTCTTCCTCTCATATGGGAGCAATTACAATAATGTCAGTCCACTCCAAGGTCTATATCAAGTTAAGGACCGCTTTACAACAAGATCCCTTCTTTCAGATGGTGCAAGGTCATCTTGCCGCACATGATAAGGAATACAACACCTTCTCCTTCAAGGAAGGCCTTCTATTTTAGGAGAACCAGATCTACGTTCCAACCAAGGGTGATCTACAACTTGTGCACCTTCAAGAAGCTTATGACTTACCAATCATTGGTCACATGGATGTGGATAAGACCTTGGGTACCCTACATGGCCAATGGCGGTGCCTAACATGGCATGAGATGTTTGAGACTTTGTCCGATCTTGTGAGAGCTACTAATGTAACAAGGCCAACAAATATAAACCAAGTGGACTCCTTCAACCACTTCCCATCACATTTGCTTGATAGGAACATGTGAGTTTAGATCTCATCACATCCTTGCCCAAGACAAAGCAAATTCATACAACAATCATGGTGTTTGTGGATAAGCTTAGTAAACAAATCCATTTGGCACTAACCTTTGATATAATGGATGCTCCAACATTGGTCTAGATCTACTTCCACAATGTCTTCAAGCATCATGGGATCCCTTGTGTACTCATCTTTGACCATGATCCTCATTTCACCAAAAAATTGTGGCAAGCACTCTTTTAGATACTTGCCACCAAATTTGCTTTATCCATAGCTTATCATCATCAAACTAATGGACAAACCAAATGTGCAAATTGCACCTTGGAGGATATACTTTGTGCTTATGTCAACATTCATCATACAAACTAGGATGAGTGTCTTGCAATTGTTGAGTTTTCCTACAATAATTCCAAACATGCAAGCACTAGATTCTCCTCCTTCTTTAATTTTGGCCAAGACCCACTTGTTCCAGATTCCCTTCTTGCTCCTCCTCCGTCTCATGTCCCTCATATTCCCACCTTCTTGACCATAATATCCCAATCCCTACAACAAGCCATATCTCATCTCCTTATTGCCCCAAATCATCAAAAAAAATATGTGGACCAACATCATCGTGATCTCACTTTTCAACTTGGTGATTAGGTCATACTCTCTTCCAGTAACCTACCACTTCCACTTGATACCCAAGTCCATAAGCTTAATCCTAATTGGACAGGTCCATTTGATATCACCTAAATCATTTCTCTTGTTGCTTATCGACTTGCCTTGCCTTCTCATATGTAAATCTACCCTGTCTTTCATATTTTCAAGTTGAAAACCCTTTGTTTCTAATCCATCTTCCTTTTCCTCTTGTATCCAACCCCTCCTCCTCCCATGCCTATCAACAATCATGAGGAGTATAAAGTTGATTGTATCCTTGAACATTACCACATTCACCATGGCCATCAACAACATATTGAGTACAAGGTCCTTTGGAAAGGGTATCCCCTTCATGATGCCACTTGGGAACCTCTTTCTCATCTCCAAAATGCACAAATGGCTATTTAGGAAATTGAAGCTTTTGTGGTGACAAGGATGTCACCAACTAGCGGTGGAGGAACATGTAACAATATAGAGTTTATAGATAAGTTGGTAGAGACTAAGGAAGTAGTAACTAGGTCAAATTAGCCAAGAGTTATAAGAATATTCTCAAAGCATCTAGGAAGCTACTTGGTACCTTCCAAGTATTTGGTAATGTGCATGCTAAGTAGTGATTTCTAGGAGGAAGAAACTCGGCTAACTTAGCTTACACACCAAATAGGTAGCTTCTAGAAGGAACTTGAGCTTCTTGAGAAGCTTCACAATTAACTTGGCTTGCAATCCAAGAAGGCAGCTTTTAGAAAGTTTCTTGAGAGGTTTTACAAGAGCCTTGTATGCTCCGTATAAAAACCAAAGCCCAAGCTTGTGCTAGGCATTAAGAGTTTCCCTCATTCTAGTGTCCCAGTGTGATCTTCCACTTTGGTCTTCCATTCTCTTATTTCTCTCCTTGGTCTTTTATAGTTACCATGTAGTTATATTAATTATAGTAGATTGTTTTCTTATTGTGCAATTGCATGAATTGTGGTAGATTTTTTGTGACCATGCAACTACATGAATGGTGGTAATTTTTTTGTTACCATAGCCTAGACTTGTCATTCATTGCAAAAGTTGAGCAATCTTGAATACACATTAATGATATGACTCATAAAATTTATTTTTGTACCTCTAGCTACATCATGCAAAATGATGTCAAGTTGGGTGTCAAACCCATTTTTGGGGACCTCATTATAAGTAGAACTTGTAATCTTCAATGTTGTATTTGTATCTTGTTTGGTTGTGAGGAGAAACAAGGCACTAAAGAAAAACCTATTGGCAATGTCCAATCTTGGTTAGCCCTATTTTGTTATGACAATATCTCTAACCATCAAGAACAACATCACCTTGCAGATGTGGTGAGTATCAAGTATTGGAGATAACTATGAAGAAATTGTGGCTTACCATTTTGGAGCATTATTAGTGCTCATTTTGAATTTGATGCCATAGGTGAATGTGAAATAGTATTTGATATTGGTGAAGATATTGTTAACATCATAGTTAGAGAAATGATGTACATATCAAAAGTCAAAATAGAAACAAATGATGAAGAGGACTTCACTTGTGCAAATAATGCTAATGAATTGGCAGATATTTTGAGAAAAAGGCAAGAATACATTGTCAAGGAAAAGGCAAAAGCATTGTTGGTGTTCAAGCATGTCAAAGCCCAAGATGATAGTGAGAAAGCATTGTATCCTACCACCATTGCCAAAACCAAAACCTGACTTTTCAAGCTCATGATTTGATATATAGCATGTGGTACATCTTTTAGAATGATGACAAACCTTTTTTTGGTGATCTATCAAGAATTGGTAACTATTGGCATCTATTGAATTGGCAGTTTGGTATTTGGTTATGTTTGTATTAGCACTAGCATGTTTGTATTCTTCTTAGCACTAGACTCTACTACTCACCAAAGGATATCATATTTGGATTTGCAAATTTGTGTGTTTGTCGTTGACAAAATTAAGCAGCTCTATAATTTGATTTGACTGTGTTACCAATGCTGGAGAAACACACCAAAAAAGCAATGTTCAAAATGGTGGCCAAATTGCTTGGTGTTATTTGTTCTGATTAGAAGATTAAATTGGTCTATCTTTTGATTGCGCTCAAAACATGACAAGTTGCTTCATTGATGTTGTTACCAAAATCTCCAATAAAACTGTGGGAAAACTAATATGAGTATGGTATGGGGCATATTAGCTTGATCTAGTCATGGAGCACATTATGAGCATTGTTGTCAAGGAACACTTCTTCATTGAGATGACCAGATTTATAACTTACTTGGCATGCCAATATAATTTGATTGCCTTGATGGGTTCTACATATCCTTATGTATTTAATTGATAGTTTTCAACCAATAAAAACAACTTGGTTCAAGAAGAAGAGAGTGGAACTATTGAAGCATATCTAAGAAAAGCAATCACAAATGCTTTGTCAAATTTTTGGTGGGTTATGTGTAGGCAATGGATTCTTCATTTCACATAATGCCAAAACTTTCCAAAAGATTCAAGGATTGACAACAATAATTTTGCAAGAACAAGTTGAACTACAAGCTTTTTTGCAAGTATATTCAGAAGAAATAGGCGGTCAAGGTCTATTAACGAAGGAAGCTAATCAGTTCAAGCTATGTAGTCTCATTGGAAAATGTTCAAGAGTTTGTTTTAGGATTGGCTTCTTGGGTCAAAAATGTCCTTAACAATGCCGAAGCAAACAATCATCACCATTTATTCATTGACATTGGAAGCATCTTTATGGTCGCATAGATTGTTTTAATTCTATTGTTGTATATTATGTTGGAATAAAGAATGCTTCTGGTCTATCATATTTGTTTCCTCTTGTTCTGCCACATGGTACAAATGTCTCTTGCCAAATTCCTTCAAAAGCCTCTTAATCATGTCTTCAAGACTAGTTTGGAACATATCAATGTCATAACAAACCAACATAAAAGTCTCATCAGTGCAAATAGATTTGGGCAAGCATTTAAATATACTATTGACCAAATTAGAGCCATAGATTCATCCAAGATCACTTGGGATCTATTTGGATGCATGTTATCTAGACTTGCAGGATTTTTTTGGTGGCTTGGCAACCCTTGGCCCGGAAGGCAAGTGTAGATTTTGATTTATCAATGCTAAGATGGGAGAAAGATGACTTTAAAAAGTTGCTTCCAGATTTTGGTCTTGATGGTATGATGCAAAGAAAATAATATTCAAATTGAAATAAATTATTATTATTATTATTATTATATGATATATATATTATTATTATTTGTTCAGATTGACCTCTGAACTTTAGATAGTAGGACATAAGTACTATCTCCTCCTACTTACAAAGAGACTTAAC
Organism: Lunularia cruciata; assembly: GCA_948567375.1. Taxonomy (NCBI): domain Eukaryota; kingdom Viridiplantae; phylum Streptophyta; class Marchantiopsida; order Lunulariales; family Lunulariaceae; genus Lunularia; species Lunularia cruciata. The sequence continues at coordinate 58,414,810 of OX419760.1, read as the reverse complement.
AAACATTCTGTACAAGCAACCCTTGCCAAAGCTTAACTAACCAAGGCACAATTAGAGCTTCTCCAATAGCAATATGATATTGATACAATATAAGAAGATGCATGTATGTTTTACAATGTGAATTTGATTTGGGTTGTGAGTTGTTTCATTTACCTTTGAGGAATAAAGTAGTAGCTTATAGAAATCGCAAAATTGTCAAGGTCCTACTATGAAACAATTGTAGTGTTAGGTGCTTGAAGCATACAACAAGAATTGACTACTTTGTACATAAATTGAAAAAATTGGAATTCAATTTGGGTTGTCAATTGCTTCATACCATGTCAGGAATAGAGTAGTAGCTAAAAAAAATAGCAAAACTATCTAGGTCTTACTACGAAACAAATGTAGTGTTGGGTACCTAAAGCAAGAATTGACTACTTTGTACACCTATTGAAAAATTGGAGTTAATTAATATGGCTCTGATCAATAAGGTGCCAAATGGGATAGAAAATCACAGAACACAATCCTTCCTTCTCTTTTCTTGCCAAAGATCTCTTCCTTTGTAAGCACTTTCCTTGTTTTATCGTCTATTATTTGCAATAAAAACTTTCAGTAAGGAATTAAAAAGTTGCATAGACCTACCAATTCAAACCATGAGCTATTAGTTCCAAACCAATTTGTGCATAACATCAATAAAGACCAGCCTTCTTGCTGTCCGAGATAGTTACCAAATGCTTCATATGACTGCTACAACAGTACTAATATACAATTGATTTTTGTGACTATATTAGACTATTTTAGGAGGTATAATTGCTTGACTTAAATAATGAGACTTGGATATGATCATCCAAAAGCTTGTGTAAGTACAAAAATGGTTTCAAAAGAGAAAAATAAGGAACCCATAGTGGCTTCAAAGCTTTTAGTAGTAGATGGTTTGAGGTAAAAAAGGGAGACATTACTATATTATTGATTATTAAAATATTGATATGGAATAAGCTAGTTCACTTATTTTATGTAGAGATTCCTTGGAAGACCTCTTTAATTAATTCTATAGTCTTGGAGATGCATAAATTGTTTTTACTGAGGTCAATGACACATTTTCAAGGGTATTGGCCATTTTTCTTGTTTTTTTATAATAATTTTAGAGTTTGATTTGAGTGGGATGTTAATATTTAATAATAGAATAAAATGGTAAGATTATGAAGTATTCTTTATGTCTTATCATTGGTTACTTTTTTTTGGTTTCATAAAAGTTTCAGAGTTTGATTTGGGTGAGGTATTAATAATAAAATAGAAACATTGTAGAACGTATACCATTTACCACCAGCTACTTTCTCTACAGTGATGAGGTTTCCCCTAGGTTTGGTCCACCCATCTGCATCTTCATTACTCACTTGTGAGTGTGGTTCTACATTAGATGCAGCAGCGGTCCATATGACACGGTGTCTTTTTGAAGGACAGAGGATAGCTACCCATGATGCCATTAGGGATATAGTGTTTGCTATGGCACGAGAGAGCGGATACTTGGCTTGGAGTGAGCATTCATATGTTTTGCAGATGACATGTGTCAGGGCAAACTTATACTTGGTCCGAGATGATCAGACGACAATAGTAGATTTTGTGGTTACGGACCCTACACGGAATACAATTTCGAAGGGAGTGATTACCCATCCCCTTGGATGTGCGACGAGTGCAGCAATAGGTGGCAAGGTCTCCAAGTATAGGGGCATGCAGTGAGGTCACCTCTTTGTTCCTCTAGCTTTGGAGTTATATGGAGCGATGGACATGGCATTTGACACATTTGTTAGGGAGTGCGAGAGAGCTTATCATGTTAGGCGTCAGAGGGTACCACTCTCACTCTCATACTTTGTAGCATATTTTAGACAACACGTGTCCATCTTGCACTATAGGGGGTAATGGCTGGTGCAATCCATAGGAGAGCAATCACATTAGGTGATATTTCTTTGGATGCTCCAATTGTGTGTAAACCGTACTACTTGTATAACTCGGATATCTTAGGTGCGGTAGGGCAGATTTCTCTTATAGACTCTATTGAGGCTTAGCCCCATGTTACCTTTTTTTTTGTCTCTCCCTTGTAAGGCTTGACCCCATCCTTCATTTTTCTTACACGGTTGCCTTTTTTTTTTTTTTTTTTCCTTACCATTTAGTCTCTGAATTCTACTCCATCCATCTGCAGTTGGTAACATGTATTGCAGTCTCCAACCGTGTTACCTACTGCAGATGGAGCAGACCTCATAGACATTTTCCAATTTTGGAATGAACTTATAGAAGGATCCAATGGACATACAAGGAGAACATGCCGAACATTGTTCATCTAAGAAATTGAACTGGAGGTATGATCATTGGCGGGATGATCATCCCGTAAATTACTCTTACGGGATTCACATGGCTCTTTTGGGCTCCGGCGGCCCACTAAAAGACAAAGTCTGGCAACTACCATTTTGACGGAGCTCATGTGCAAGTAGGTCTGCATGACAGTTCAAACCCTCTTCCGGAGCCTATACGTCAGGCAGCTCTAGCTCCGTTTTAGCCTTTCGAAACCGATAATTTTCTAGATTAATGGGTCGGGTGATACAACGTGCAATAGAATTATCGGAATTCCCCTATGACAGATTTAAGTTTTCCCGAGCATGAACCTTCCGACTTCCAGTCTTCGCGAGACCGAGTCTTTAGTCTTTCCAAGTAAATATATCTTCGATTTTAATTTTTGACTTTCGAGACTGGATGCAGATGTTTTATCTTTTTCATTTTTGGACCATTATTCAATGTTGGTCATGTGTGACTTAAGAATGAAAGCATTTTATTAATATTCTTTTTTGAGATAGAAAAAGAAATTATTTGTCAAAGAGAACCAATTCCAGTATTCGAGTGTAATATCTTCCTTTTATTCATAATTTTTTTCTCCCTTTATTAATGTGATTAATTCCATAGGACTTTTTTGTTTGAAACTCCATTAATCACAAAAATATGAAATCATAAAATTTTATCTTATCAAAATTTCATTTATATATAAAGAAAACTAAAATTAAATTTGATGAGCACTCCTTTGTTAAAAACGAATGTAAAAAACAAAAGATATTGATTTGTAAACCCCGAACTCTTTACTTTACCTAACCTAGTTCGAGAACTGGTTACCTGTTAATGTCCGTCAATAATACAAAGTGACCTGCCATCACACGTATGCATATGAGATTGACGTACGTCCAAATTAACTGCCGGACCTATGCACTCCCATGGACACATGATGATACTCTTTCCGTCAACGTTTTAGAGGCCGACGGACGTCAAAACTGACGTACAACATTGAGCCATGTGAAGTGGCCTTCTGGCTCCAGCCGTTCTTGGGAGCCGGCTCGACTCGGCATCCAGCCTTAGCAAGGTGACAAAGCTTACTGGCACTAGCATAACTTGATCCGGTTGAATTTGGTGTTGAAAGATCAATCACAGAGACCGCGCCACTGACAGAGCAACGATCCTAGTTGCCGGCGCAATCAAAAGATTGATGGCAAGGTAGGAACCCGTCACGATACAGACGGTCGTTACCGGATTAGCAGGCAAAACTGATGACAAGGCGGCCAGCAAAGAGAAGCCATTTGCTTCAGGAAAATCGTGAGTTTACATGAATAACGCGGGAGGGGGCGAGAAGAGAGAGGGACAGAGAGAGAAGTAATTTAGAGTTCGAGTGGATCAGCTTACCTTGGGGCCGTCACCAGTAGGGAGATTAGGAGTATGGATCAGTCGTTTGGCGACCTTTTTATATATCACCGTGGCTCAGTAATGGGCGGAAGGATTGACTATTTACGGTGGTGAATGTCGAGTGTGTCAGTCAATTGGTGAAGCACGTGCATGACCTCGTGACGGGGCACTTGTGATAGTGGAAAATACTGACTGGTATAACGAAGTTGATGATGCCGTGATGTTGTAAGTGTAGATTTTTTTCCCCTCTTGGATTCTTGCATTGACCTTGCGGTGGAATTTCTAGACCAGAACCCTAACTTTGCAAATTTGGATCTTCTTTACGAATTCTCGGCTGTGATTAGCTGAATGTTTTCCCTCTGAGGATTTTCATATGGAACGGCTCTGCACAGACTCTGTCTGGTTAATACGTGTTGAGTAGGTAATGTGATTCGCTATTAGGGCCTGTTATTCATCTGTAGGAAGGCCTGCTTGAGCTTGCTTTCGTTGTGTAATTGATGAGGATATGATATGCTCAGTACTCGTGCTTGAACATCTCTATATTTTTCCTCCGTTTGTTTCGTCACTCTGTTTAACTGGATTTCTCTTTGAGGAATCTAGACACCCAGGCAACAATGCATACTTTAGGAAAATGAAAATGGATTGCAGAACAGTCAGGGTTTTGTGATGATTCCTGCGCTGGTTTACTTCCAGCTTCTTTACTTTGAGCGTTCACTCTGTATGTGACTGAAGGTTTGCTCCTTGTTACTCGTGTACGAATTGGGGCACCCCCTTGCCTTGCTCCCAATCCATTCGCGTGTCTTCCAAAGCCAGATTTCTCAAGTTACGTTAGCTGACAGAGTGTGAAATAACGGTTTACTCGGTTTTGACAAGAATTTGTGAAGTCTCCTTTCAGTGACCTTGACCATTACTACAGTCATGATAAATCGTCGAAGGGGTTTTCACTATGGGAGGGAAACAAACAGGAAGTACTTGGATCGAGCAAAAGTGCTAAGGTCCATGATGCTTACTGAAACTACACATGAACTGCCGAATAGTCTACCGGAGCTAGTGAAGCCATGTCTCTGAAGTGTACTCCATCTGCAGTTGGTAACACTATTCTGTCGCACGGTTGGAGACTGCAAGGATCTCGCTTTGGACACGTTGTAAACCGTGGATTAGTGAAAGTCTTCAGTGCATTGAACCATAAATGTCTGCTCAGAACTTATGCCGTAGTAACTAAGACTGCGTCCTGAGCCTGAAATCTTTTCTTGGTTTACAAAGCAGTAACGATTATGAAACACACCTTAGCATAATACATTTCATCCTGTCAAGTTGCTAATCACAAGATTGCCCAAATTGACATGTGGTGGTAATCGCATTGGAGTTACATATATCTGAAAAGTAACCGATACTTCAATGGGACAAATCTTTTTGACATGCCATAGAGCGGGCTTGTCTTACGAAGTTGGCCGAAGATTCATACTGCTGAGTTTCTCACTTGCTCTGATCAGAACAGTCCTGGGGTTAAATTTACTCTTGCATGAACTTTGAACGAGACTGGAGAACTCTATACTGTCTTGGAGCTCAAAATAAACGCTTTTCGAGGTTACTACTTGCTTTTATTGGCCGACCGGTATCAATAAAGGTCTAAGGTAGTCATATTACAGCTATTAAGAAGAGGCACTGCAGTTCTCGTTTTTTCATTGTGATTTTACCTTTGCTAGAACCGGTTCCTCTTAAAAGCACACAAACCAGTATTACAAGTAAAAACAACTACCCCTTATTTTGGCCGTCTTTGGGAGAGTTGGGCACTTGAAAGTTGCAACGGCGGATCTACTCAGTAATTCACTATGGTTGCTCTCAGATTTTTTTCTCTGCTGACCATGACGCGGGTTGTAGGTTGCCAGATGAGTACTTTTCGGTTATACCGTGGTTAGAGTTGCTCTTTATTCCTCACCATGTCCAAGTTTTGGGGCCATGTGTCGTGATGCTACTTGTTCTTCTGGAGCATAGGTGACAGGCCCCAACAGGTGCACCAGTGGTGACTTAGGCTTTGGATACTGCATTCCTTTCACCATCGCGTGTTCCTGTGGTGCAAACAGAGCATTTCCAATCCACTGGAGATAAACATTGCACAGATCAGGGAAGGTTGGAAAGCGTATCTTTGGAACAAGCGTCTCTTAAACGAAGAGGTATCTGACACAAGAAGAGTAGGTGTGCTCTCCATTCTAACTTCTCCTCTCAAGATCCTTCCTCCTTTTTCTTCTTGAAAGTTGGTATGTCGTTTTCCATTCCACTTTAAACTGTGTTGTTAGCCTTGACTTGGGATGGTCTCAGAACTCTGTATCTCCTCTATCTAGTATTGTGCCTGTTGTTCTAGATGATGATGCTATCAAGATTCTATCAAGATTGTTGTTCATTGTTCTAGCAATTTTAGGAGTCATGAAATGCAGACGCTGATAAATAATTATACTTTTGTTTACAGCAATCATTAACTTCTAAGCATTGTGAAGAGAAGATATATTTGTACACCCTTCAATCTAAAATATGTCGTTTGTCTGGTGTGCAGCAAATGAGGGCACACGAAGAAGGTTGATGTGGTATACATAAATGGAATACCTGGCTTTGATTGCAGTCCATATCGCTCACGTCGACCTTATTCAATGGCTTTTTAGCAAAAGAATAGGATACAACAAATTTTGAATATGTTAAGTAAATTTGTCTAGAAGACGTTAATTCTAGGCTCCCCTGTGTTTAGGGAAGAGATTGAAGGCAAGGATTCTCTAAGACTTCTCCTCGAAACCAGACAAGGGTAATCAAGAGACTTTGTGGTTGCTTGTATGTAGAAATGGGTTAATGCCGAAATTTACCTGTCCTGCTGTACCTCTGAAAGCTTGCTCCGTGACCAACTTCATCAGTCTTGCTTTTGCACTCTGGTTGACTCCAATCTTCTTAGCGAACACTTACTACACGTAGTTGCATCAAAGCCGGGGGATTGTCTTCTGAAACAGAAGGTTATCTTGGGAATACAGTAGGATGCAAAGAGAATGACATGGTTCTTGCTTCCATGCTGAAAGGTTTTCAGGGCAAGAGACCCATCGCTCTGGTATTAACCGGTTCTGGTGCAAGTTCTCCTGGAGTACCCGTTTCTGTTCATTTCAGGCAAACCTAGAGTTGTCACTCTCGTAATCTTGGGGGATCTAAAGAGGCTGAGAGTTGTTCGTACTCTCGGATTCCTGAGATTGCTCTTCACACTTAGTACGTGCCCTGTTCCCAAACTTAGTCAAAGTTCCACTCATAACCCTCGCGTACACGTTTGCTCCTTTTAGACCGACGAACTACTAGGCTCCTGTAAGTTCTTATGCGTGAATCTCATAGCAAGCACGTCCATCGTCTTGTCGATCCCGTGTGTCCATTGCCGTAGTATCTTGGTTGGTGGTTTTCGCCGAAGTACCGAAGGATGGTTTTAGGCAAGCTTCAGTCCACGTTCCATACCCATCCTCTCTTAACAACAAAGTTGGAATAAGTCGTGATGGGGACAAGAGTGCATTGCGTAAACTTCCATATCTGAGTTACGCGTTATTCAGTGTATAAACTCTCATTGAACTACTTTTGGGAATCTTATGTTCTTCTTTCTTCAGAGAACATTCGAAGTTTCGGATGTCCAGAATCTTACAGCACCGGTTGGCATTCCATAGCTGGAAAGCCTCAACTCCAGACGGACTTGTCTGTTACTGCAGTGGTTGAGTAATTGTCTACATAAGGATCCAAACCTTGGCCTAGGCAATGAGTTTGGCTGTCGTTAAAACAGAACGCAATGGTTGAATAAAGAGCAACATGGCCTTCCAGTTCCTGCACAATGCTAGTCAGCAAATGTCGGTCGCAGCACGATTCATCGGATGTCCTATTTATCGTCGAATCATTCTATGGAGACTTCAGTTCATTTCAAGGAGTCTTGGAACCCGCCGGGGGCAATCTGTAAGGCATCTCCTCGGAGCTGCGAAGTTCTAGAGCTCTTTATGTTTCATCCCATATTCAGACCTGTAACCAAAACTTGAGAAACTTTATAACTACCTTACGATGTTTAAATGGAAGCCATCATTAGCATCCGAAGATACATTCTGCAATGAGCAGGCAAAATTCCCGCCGAACCTGTAGATAAAACCAGCGAAGTGACATGGGTGATGGCAGCTGACTGCATAATACGAGATCCGAAGGACCCTTTCCGCGGTGTTGTGAATGTAATCTCGCACATATACCCATAGACCTCATGCCGAGGACGTGCCCAACGTTCCACGGCTAGCCAATAATGGTAAGTATTATGAGCTTTGGCTTCGAAGATCTAAAATCCAGTATATAACTAGTCAATGTGCCAAGATTGTGAGACCGGATTGCCGTTCACTGGAAGGGCAGCAGCTCCAGCACTAAGAAGCGTTCCAGGCCAATGCTTTGGTGCCGACGGGGGCCACAATTGTCGAAGGGTTCCAACCTCCTGATTAACTCCTGATTCAACCCTCATACCTGACGACCTGCAGTTGCGAATCTTGCTCATGGTGCAAGATTTTGAACCTTTGTATGTGTGGTATCCGAAGGGGTCTTCAAAGTTCGAGTCAGAGCTTAACGAGATGTATTAGTACCTGGGTGCTAAACACCTCTCAATGTACGTAAATGTGACCATTCAATTGGGAGGTAATGATAAGTTGACTCACAAGTTAGTGGAGAAACCGAAGCTCATCACACGAAGGCTGATAACTACCCCTCTTGGGTTCGTCTCGCAACGGAGCTCTCACTATCCAGCAAGAGGAGACAAGCTGTAATAGCTCCTCTCTGCAAATCTGTAGAAGGGGAGTTCGTAGCCCAGGTCGGATTCTGTATAGGATCTCCAAGCTTCTTCTGTACTGACTATCACTCGAGAACCCCTAGGTTACTTCAACCTGACAGGAATGTTGTACAGGCTCGGAGATGATCGTGAAGTGATGATGATGATGAGCTGAGATGATCATCAACGAGCGCCAGCTCTAAACGCAGGAGTTGGAGTCCATTTGTGTGATATAAGTAAATTTGCAATCAATCCTCTGGAGTTCTCGATCTCAGAAAGTGTGCATTAGAATAGAAAACAAACTAGCATGCCAATTAATGGCTACGCAATTCCCTGTAACTTTAGCAGCACGCCGCTAAACTTTGCAGCACGCTGTCGGAGTTTAAAAGTCAGAATTGATGACTGGAAGTTCTACAGCAAAAGATGCAAGTCGGATGAGTAAGAAATTAATGAAACCAAGTTTGAGTGTAGAAGAAACAGCTCCCCTTGTTAGTGGAGGTGCTCTTTTTAACAACAAGACAAAATGTCGAGTTGTTTATTGCACTAATACTGTGGCTGCGTAGTATAGTCCGCTCCTGGAGTTCTGTCATACGAGTCCTTCCGGAATTCGGTGCCGCAAACTTTCAGCAGTTGCTTCTATCTTCCTACTTGTACTCTTAGACATAAACACAAGAGATATACGACTTGGACTTCCATCACGGACTGTAGAACACATCACGACTTCAAAGACTCGTTGGTTTGCTTGAGTTATAGATAATCAGTGATCTATCAGAAGTCTGGATTTCCAAGGGTTGCGGTATATTGAGCATGGGTGACGTTAAGATGGAAGGGTGGGTTATGCAGCGCCAGTTCGAACGCTCGACACAGGCTTGCCAAATCAAGGGAATTCACCTTCAAGCAACAGTCGTCATGTTCTAGAAGAATATTCTCTCCCTGAGCTGCCACTTTGCTTGCCATCAACAGAATTTCTGGATCAATAATGGACTTTGACGTGCTGCACGATGATCAGCTCCACCTGAGTCACGAGATGGACAGCTATGGAACTGCTACTGTTGCTTCCTTCCACAAGATGGAGATTGCAGCCTGTCAGTAACATCAGCATCACACAACCAATGCCTTGTTGCTGCAGGTTATGGAAGTTTTATCGCTTACCAACTTGTCAGCAACGTTTCGACCTCGTCTAGATCACTCGAAATCTCAACGATCGTCACAATTGCCTCCAGCGGTTTAGAAAGAGCGCTGGAGGCAACTGTGACAGCTAATCTTCGTGAACTGATCGCTTTATATTTATTTCTCCTTACATCCTCGTGCACCATGGCATAGATGCAAGAACATCGATTTCAATGACGAGTCTCTGATCCGTAGGATCTCTTAGCTGTTGTTTTCAGTTCACACCGCGACGAACTGTCGTAACTAACGAGAGGATAGCGACCCTGTGGATGACTATAAGGGCTCGAAAATCCAAGGAATCTTCAACAGTGGGCAATTTCGTAAGCGCTTTTTGGTGGATACTAGTGGTGCCGAACTGCTTTGCAGACCTTAAGAGGGGGTTGCCACACTGGAAGCATCGTCATGGGAATATGCTTGACAAGCTTGGTGCGGAATTGGAACTTCGCACCCCATTATGCTCTCGCATTCAGGTGAAGTTTCTTTTTTGACCATAGCTGACATCCCTATCTTGTCATATACAATATCGTACCACCACGTTTATTGTGCAAGGCCATTAGAGTTCTGCGCATCATCATAATCCACGATTTTCTTCAACGACATAATTTTTTTTTTAAATTTCCGAGGTTCGAATGACCAGACCGGTGAGCTTTCATATTCTGTCAAATTCTTTATGTACAGATATATCTCGTATGTCATAAGATAGTGACTGATACAGTGTATGCCTTCTAGAAGGAAGTTAAAGGTCAAGTTATTACTTCACGCACCCATGAGTACATGACCAGATTTGTTATTCTTTCTTCAGCTACCTTTGTGAGACTTCACAATACCTCACAATACTCATCTCCTGATTGTAGTGACTTAAAATATGTCGATGTTTCCTTTGGTAGACTCACCACTTCGCAGTTCAAATGACACTTCAAGTTTATACGAATGACCATGTATGTAATGCCGAAGCTTGCGCGAAGTCTTCATTGGTTATCTCCATTCGCCCTATGCTCTGGTTTGACGATCACTTCCATCCTGCTTCTGCTTTCCATCTTGCTTCTGTCTTCTCCAAGTGGAACTTGATGATCAAGCATTATATCCATTTCTATGCGATGAATCATAAAATGTTCTTGAACTATTAATCTAGAAACCAATTTCTTTTGAAGTAGACTAAATAAGCTTTTGAACCTGTATTTTGCACACTATCCTCCTCTGACCATGGTATCGTTACCCTCAAACTTTGTTCTCGTCCGTCTGGGCTGATTGCTTCGATAGGACGGATGAACAAAATTGAACACTAATTCGACTATAGTTGAACACATTCGACAAAATTGAACACTATATTCGACCTATTGATCTTTGTGTAATTGTCTCATCGCTTCTTGACCGTTTGAGCATTCTCGGGCATCGAGCATTCTCTGTAGATCATGACATGGATCCTGATAAGGATATCATCATATGTAGATCATGATGAGCCTAGAAAGAGGGGCAAGAGAGCAGATTATGGCACATTATTCTTTCGATGCTCAAAAGCATAAATGATAAACATAACACTATGGAATCAAAAAGTTTGCTAAAGTTCGAAAACGTCATTGGAGGGGTGAGAGACAGTTGCCAGTATTGCATCATAGGTAAGAAATTTGAGAAAATGGTAAACCAAGATGCATTAGGTGATAGAATCTGGTCCAAAGAATTTACCCATCCTTCCAGAGCATCAGGAAATTCGATCATCTGCTTCCGAGGGGTCTTAATGTTACCTAAAATTCCGCAAAGCCCAGCGCAGACTCATGATTGATTTGAATATCAAAACTTCCATTCTCTTTTAGAAACAACGTGAACGACTGCGATATAGCTGCAGGAACCTGTTCGATTTCCTTGCTACCTTCCACGCTAATTGCCTGATTCCCTATCATGTACAAGACGTGCTCAAGGAACTTGGGGCTCCTCCGGAATGATAAAAGATCTCACCAGTCCCCGAACAGCACCCGACAGCTCTATGATTTGCCTCCGATTGGCCTCCATCCAGCTTAATTGCCGCGAAGCGCACATCACTCTTTCTTGATATTCAATTTCAAGACTTCCATCCTCTTATACGAACAACGCGGGCAACTGCGGATAAGCTTCACGAATATCTCCAATTTCCTTTGCATCTTCCACACCACTTGCCAGATTTCGCTATGGTGTACAAGATGTGCACAAGGAACCTGCAGCTATTCCAGAGTGATAACGATCTCACCAATCCTTGGACAGCACCTGGAAACTCCATGATTTGTTTACGATTGGCCTCAATGCAACTTAACGTTTGCAAAACGTGCACCACTCCTTCTTGAATTTCCGACTCAATTCCATCCTCTCGTAGAAACAATGAGAGCAACTGCGAAATAGCTCCAGGTACCTCTCCTATTTCCTTTCCACCTTCCACACCACTTGCCAGATTCCTTAGAGTGTACAACACGCACTTCAGGAACTCGGAGCTCTTCCGGACTGATAAGGACCTCACCAATCCCTGAATAGCACCCGGAAACTCCATGATTTGGTTACGATTTGCTTCATTCTTACTTAAAGTCCGCAAAGCGTGCACCACTCCCTCTTGAATTCCGATCTCAAGACTTCCGTCATCTTGTAGGAACAACGTGAGCAACTGTGAAATAGCTCCAGGAACCTCGCCTATTACCTTACGACCTTTCACGTCATTTGCCAGATTCTCTAGAGTGTAAGAGAGGAACTCAAGGAACTTGGAGCTCCTCCAGACTGATAAGGACCCCACCAATCCCTGAACAGCACCCGGGAACTCCAGGATTTGATTACGATTGGCCTCATTCGAACTTAAAGTCTGCAAAGCAAACACCACTCCCTCTTGAATGCCAATCTCAAGACTTCCATCATCTTGTAGGAACAACGTGAGCAACTGCGAAATAGCTCCAGGAACTTCTCCTATTTCCTTTCTACCTTCCACGCCGATTGCCAGAGTCGCAAGAGTGTACGAGACGACCTGAAGGAACCTGGAGCTCCTCCGGACTGATAAGGACCTCACCAATCCCTGAACAGCACCCGGGAACTCCAGGATTTGTTTACAATTGGCCTCAATGTTACTTAAACCCAGCAAAGCGTACACTACTCCCTCTTGAGCTCCGATCTCAAGACTTCCGCCATCTTTTAGGAACAACGTGAGCAATTGCCAAATAGCTCCAGGAACCTCTCCTATTTCCTTTCGACCTTCCACGCCAATTGCCAGATTCCCTAGAGTGTATGAGACGAACTGAAGGAATTTGGAGCTCCTCCGGACTGATAAAGACCTCACCAATCCCTGAACAGCACCCGGGAACTTCATGATTTGTTTCCGATTGGCCTCATTCACAGTTAAAGTCCACAAAGCAAACACCACTCCCTCTTGAATGCCAATCTCAAGACTTCCGTCATCTTGTAGGAACAACCTGAGGAGCTGCGAAATAGCTCCAGGAACCTCTCCTATTTCCTTTCGACCTTCCACGCCAATTGCCAGATTCCCTAGAGTGTACATGACGAACTCAAGGAACTTCGAGCTCCTCCAGACTGATAAGGACCTCACCAATCCCTGAACAGCATCTGGGAAATCCAGGATTTGTTTCCGATTGGCCTCATTCACAGTTAAATTCCGCAAAGCAAGCACCACTCCCTCTTGAATTCTTATCTCAAGACTTCCGTCATTTTGTAGGAACAACCTGAGCAACTGCGAAATAGCTCCAGGAACCTCTCCTATTTCCTTTCGACCTTCCACGCCAATTGCCAGATTCCCTAGAGTGTCCGAGACGAACTCAAGGAACTTGGAGCTCCTCCGGACTGATAAGGACCTCACCAATCCCTGAACAGCACCCGGGAACTCCAGGATTTGTTTACGATTGGCCTCGATGTTACTTAAAGCCAGTAAAGCGTACACTACTCCCTCTTGAACTCCGATCTCAAGACTTCCGTCATCTTTTAGGAACAACGTGAGCAATTGCGAAATAGCTCCAGGAACCTCTCCTATTTCCTTTCGACCTTCCACGCCAATTGTCAGATTCCCTAGAGTGTACGAGACGAACTCAAGGAACCTCGAGCTCCTCCGGACTGATAAGGACCTCACCAATCCCTGAACAGCACCCGGGAACTTCATGATTTGTTTCCCGTTGGCCCCATTCACAGTTAAATTCCGCAAAGCAAGCACCACTCCGTCTTGAATTCTTATCTCAAGACTTCCGTCGTCTTGTAGGAATAACGTGAGCAACTGCGAAATAGCTCCAGGAACCTCTCCTATTTCCTTTCGACCTTCCACGCCAGTTGCCAGATTCCCTAGAGTGTACAAAACGTGCAAAAGGAAGTTGGAGCTCTTCCGGATTGATAAGGACCTCACCAATCCCTGAATAGCACCTGGAAACTCCATGATTTGTTTCCGATTGGCCTCATTCCTACTTAAAGTCCGCAAAGCGAGCAACACTCCCTCTTGAATTCCTATCTCAAGACTTCCGTCCTCTTTTAGGAACAACATGAGCAACTGCGAAATAGCTCCAGGAATCTCTCCTATTTCCTTCAGACCTAACGCTCCAGATGCCAGATTCCGTAGAGTGTACGAGACGAGCTGAAGGAACTTGGAGCTCTTCCGGACTACTAAACAGTTCACCAATGCATTAAGGGCACCCTGGTGCTCCCTAATCTGCTTTCCATTATCCTCATTTATTGATAAGTACAGCAGAGTACGTACTACTTCCTCTTGGAATGCTAGATTACCGCTTTGTTCCATAAAGCAGGTAAGCAGCTGTAATAGAATTCCGCTGATATCTCCTATTTTCTTTCTCCCTTCCTTGTGAATTGCAACTTTACCAAGGGTTCTTATTCCGTGTCCCAAGAACATTAAGTTCTTCTCCGCAGATAAGAAGTTGGCCAAAGCTTCAATGGCGCCCGGATACACCGAAATCTCTTTCTTATGAACAGAACACCAGGACAGCTTACGTAGACTGTAAAGGTGAAGCGCCATGGTTGGAGTGTACGACCCTTGATTCTTCACCAACGCTCCAAGCAAATTGTTTACTGTACACGGAACATGAACTCTCAACGACGACCACAACGTTGATAACGTGAGATTGTGCAACACCGTGACTGTTGCAGGTCCATATTTTGTAGATGACAGTAGGTTCAAAAGGCTGAGGTCATCAAGTTCCCCACCACAAACGATGCTCACAAATACCTACGATTCAAATAGAAACATATCAATATTTCGAGAAACCGTGGGGCTTTGAATTTCATGGCCAGAAGATTAGGGGGTGGATCATGTAGCAATCTAGTTCAGGTCATCAACCTCAACTTCTGTACGGAAAATAAGTCTTTGGGATCATCTACCATAAACCGTATCTCTCTCTCTCTCTCTATATATATATATATATATACACATCGGTCTAGAGCAGACCTTTGATTCAAATGTACTACTTATCATGCATTTCCAACGAATACATCTGCAATTGAACTCCCGATAAGCCAGAATAATATAGTTCATGATCGGAATTCGATCTTCACATGTGCACAAGATACTTTCAGTTAGCACGCAGACTTGTATTACTCTAAGGACTGTATCTATATTTCATTATTGTAATAAAGGTAAATGTGGTTCAGAAATAAGAGTATGTGTGGTCCGGGGTCCCATCAGTCAAAACCAGTTACTGCTAGTACTCCCACTTCAGCATTATCAGATCGTTCTTGCAACTATAACAGTAAAGCACACACGTAATACATTTCCCGCAAGCAGGTCCAACCCCTACCTGCCTTGCACAGCGAATCAACTGCAAATCCTTGTTGCATTCCACGGCTTGATCTCGCATGACAAACACAAGAGGCCCCAGTGCACTCCTTAGCTCTTTCAGACGGCTGTACTCCGCATGGAGGTCACTCATTTCGAGGTTTCTGCTTGCTTCCTTCGCATATTGCTCCCGTAAGAAGAGACTGCAGAGTGCCAGGACACTGTCGTCAAGGTGTTTACTCCTTGGGATTTCACCGCTCCCTGCACATGTTTGCGAAGATTGTTTCTTATCCACCGTAGTACCCAGCAAGTGAGCCATCACCTTTTCGACGTCCTTTCTCGTCTCCTCGTGCTCGATGATGAACTCTCGTTGCATGTCATGCAATCCAAAAGTCTCGTATGGAGCACCCTTTTTCCAGTATGAAACTGTACTCTCAGGATCAAAGATTAATTCGAAATGGTCCTGGACTTGCAGCATCGTTCCATTTTCCATCAGTCGTTTCAAGTGATCCTGGAAAAGCGACGGATCTCCTCCGACTGAAAGCTGTAGTCTGGTGAAGAGAGTGCACAGAACATGACGGGGTATGGATTTGCTGTGACTGCTAGCAATTAAGATGAGCAGTCGTTTGGAATCCGGTGGTAAATCTCTGTACGTCATCAACAATGTCTGCCCAATAGACCATTTGTATCGTAAATCAAGTACCGGCTGGGAAGTTGAATGTATGTCTTCTCCAACGAATTCTTGCATCACTGCGCTTGAGTAGCTTCTTGCCACCGTTTCCCACTCTTCACGATCTGAGTTCTTGCTCCTGCTTATCCTCGTCCCCACCATCGCCAGAGCCAGTGCGTTACACTGAGTTTGTTCCACCAAACGATGAACAACATCCTGACAATTAAAAATTTTGGAAACATATTCTACTGTTAGTGTGGAAGACAAAAAATTGCAAACCAAGGGAAGTATGCCAATATTAATTGGATTTCATAGACTGCGACCTCAATTAATAGATTTAGGAATTGCACAACAGTCTCTCACTGTGCAGACCGTATCATAGACAGCAAGTTCCTCCAGGTCTATGTAGATTTTGAATTATAACTTAATAGACTTAGTGATTGGTCTAGAGAAAACTATACTATACCTACTTAACGGCCCAGAAAATTCCAAGAGAATATGCGTATAACATATTGTTAGAAACCCTGATCTTTACAGAACTTGTCCACAAACGAGATATAGAAACTCTCTTCAAGCTGTCCCTAGATTCGATCCGCACCTTCACGAATTAACATCGCCTGCAACAAATTTGAATTGGTGAACAAGAAATGTTTTGAATTCAAACCTTCAAAGGTGATGGTATATCGTTGTGCGCCAGTCCTGCATGGCTCGCAAGAATCTGCTGTGCTTCGGCCACAGTTGTCCGCATAATTTCTATTGATGTAGACATTGACCATAACAGGGATTTCCGAGAAGTTACTAAAAGTTTAACATTACTACGGCTTGAGCTTTCCACAAGCCGAAGAAAGGCGCACACGATGAGAAAATCCCAGTCATCATCTAGGATAATGAGTGTTTCTCGCAACTCGAGAATCCTTCGTAATCTGCTTTCGATCTTGACAATATCCTGGATCTTTACTTCTTCAGTAACTTCTATCTCTGTTTCTGGACTAAGGTTCTGGAGGAGCTCTAGTTGCTTTGATCTGGGACTGGCCCCAAGCCCACATTCTAAGAAAACGACGGTAAAATTTGTATACCGCTGAGAGTGGAGTAAACTAGAACTGCCAGATCCCACGACAGGTTGGATTTGGGCTTGCAGCTGCTGATTATAGGTTGAGTAATGAACACCTATATATCTAGCTAAGGTAGATTTCCCCGCCCCAGGGTTACCGTGTAATAGAACCACAGTTGGTCCATCTTTGTCTTCTAACGCATCCAAAATGAGTCTCTCCGTTCTCTCTCGTCGGACGTAAGCTTCGATACCCCCTCTACTCACAATGAAGGAACGAGACTTGCCGAAAGATTCTGAATCTACCGTGTGCACTAATTTCAAGTCATTTCTGGCAGGAGAGAAACAAGGTTCTTCCGGACCTTCGGACTTGACCTCCACCTGCAAAACGCAGATATCAAGTTTGATGTGTATTACAGCGCTTAGATCTTTCATCCGGTTCAACTAGCTAGTTGACGCGAATTTATTATAGGTAACCAGCTCTGATTTATAGCCACTCTGCCCCACCATATCTTAATTGTTGCCCTGGGTTCCACACGTATAGAAAGATCTCAATAGGATGGGTCTATACACTGTGAAATGAAATAGTGTCGGAGGATAGAGTAGCAAGAAATTGTTTCATCCGACGAAATCTTCAAGTAGCAATAGTCAGTTACGGTAAACGATTCAATTAGGGAATACCATGATTGCTGTCAAGAATTCGACAAGTGCCTGATACGAAGGGCTGGATTCCGATTCTGCTCTACAAACGCCAGAGTGATCCGTTTATATCTATGTATCTGTATCCATTCTCGCCGAAGCCTCCGAAACTAAGATTTCGAATTCCTGCACAATGCCTGATAATCATTGGGACCACCATGGAGTAAGTATATTTCAGGTATCGGAGAAGTAGAGCTCCTTTCACGTGGTTGGTAGACACTCCATGGTTATCTGATTCAACATTCGTCAAATTTTGTTCATCGATGGGATGGATGAACAAAATTGAAGACTAATTCGACTACACTTAGTTCCAACCTAAAGATGCATGTGTACTTTTCTCGTCACTTCTTGATCATCCAGCCTTCTTTGCAGATCATGATCAGCCTAATCAACCACAAAGATGGCATGTTTTTCAAGAGCTACTATGGTTACGGCTAATTTAAACAAAACTTGCCACGAGTTGAAGAGGGCGACGTTCTCCTTTCGCTTTAACCTCTGGAACTTCTTGGATCAACAAAATTGAGCATTCCAATGGAAACTGACCTTGATCTAGCACAAAAGTTTGGATTTGAGAATCAGAACGTCAGAATGGTCGTGATCGTCCAGACATGAGAAGGGTCACCAGCTACACAACATACACGGAATTGTACCATCCATCATCAAAGAGCTTCAGACGATAAGACTTATATCTGTGACACCCTCCGATCCGAATAAACCACGACCTTCAGATGATACCACTCACATCTGAGACACCTTCCAAGTTCATTCACTTGAATGAACTAGGAGAGGTCGGGGACAGGAGCACAAAGGAGTAATGCGTTCTAAAAGCCGGTTTCCATGTATATAGCTTCCGGAACCGGCAAGGGCCTTTCAACAACTTCCATTTCGGCACCGGCGATGCATTCGGCTACTTACAAGACATTTTAGAAGTGAGGTCTTCCACCCGTGCAAAACGCATGAAGGCAAATTAAGCTGCCCATACAGTAGACGGGTAAAGGTTGAAATTTTCAGTCAAGATGAAGGCCTAGTGCGGGTGAGCAATCCATCGCTCTTTGGAGATGGTTCACTTCGACTGCAATCGAAGATCAAATTATGTTAAAACTATCACATTGATTTAAAGATGTTTATAGTCCGACTGTTCCCGTCTCTCAAGGAGTACTTCTATTTGAGGCACAGTTAGCGGGTGAAAATATTTACTCCTCGAGCAAACTGGAACTTTAAGACCATTTGACTTGACAAGGCATTGTGGTACGTTCCGAAAAGTAGATTTGGCCGTTTAGGGCGAAAAAAGGCGACCACGAAGAACACATGAAGGATGGAAGACCCCATCTTTGGCCGTTTAGGGTAAGATCAAGCATATTTTTCTTCAAATTTGATCTTTCAGAAACTAGTTGGTATGAACCACTTTAGTAGAGAAAATCAGAATTTATTAGGAATACTTCTATTATCGATTTTACAACCATCAATCAGATTATTTTCTAAAATGTTCAAGGGGTAATACTAGATCAAATTGAAGCAACTTGACGTGGAATACTGTAATGGCTTTGTGGCTATAAATTTCAAAGTGAGTTGAATTTGCATCAGATTTGAAACTTCAAGATAATGATTTTTCTAGAATATCTTCTATTTTTGTAAAGCAGAAAATAGAGTTCACCATGTTCTCAATCATTCATTCTGTTAAAATTCATAGAGAACTTAGGACTGGGATTCCATTATAGTCATTATAAACTTACTGGAGGTAAATTACAGTATACCAACTCTATCTTGTGGTACAAGATTGACATACTTATTTGTAGGCATTACCATATAATTTTACTTACCTAAACAGAACATTACTTAATCTAATATTGTAATTTATTTTCTCTCATTTTCGAGCTAGTACCTCCATCGAACATGAGATTAATCCTAGACCATATGCAAAAGAAAAATTAGCACTCATGACATTAAATATGTTTGAATCATATTGCAAGTAACATTGTTTATTTAGTTCTATACCTTTTAGCTTGTAACTTGTAGTGGATCGTGCGCTAACGCTCGGGTGGAAGAATAGGTCTCATCAAGACTCTGGATGAGGCCTAATCGCTCTGGATTCTTGTGCTTAAAATGTGCTGGAAGCCTGAGCACATCTGGGAAGGTTGACGCTGGAAATCGAGCGTTTGTACATGGCCTCCGAAAGACGTGATACTCCCCGTCGGTCCGGCTTGCTTTTCCTTCAATGCTCACATGAATTCGAGATCGACAATATTGAGATACGTTCGCCCAACATATTCGGCATGCTACAGTTCACATAAGATTCCGGCATGGTACGATCCTAGGAGGTTATTTGAGTGATGGGAACAAAAACGGATGATCCAGATCACATAAAAAGGCGAACCGCGCGGGATAACAAGGAAGAGAGGAAGATCGCATCAAGCCCCACGAGGATACAACATAAGAAGAGGATACAACATAAGAAAAGAGGCGACCAAGTAGAACTCATGAAGGAGGGAAGACCCCATCAAGCTTTACAAGGGAGAGGTAAAATGGAACTAGGCCCTACTAGTATCAATATGATAAATTTGCTCTATTACACCTAAGATATTTAAGTTATGCAAGTTAGGAAAGTTTACAAATTACTAGAGTATCCGAAGAAATATCACCTAGTATGATTACTTTCTTATGGATTGCACCGACTCATGTTCTCTAGAACAATGGACACATGCGGTCTAAAGTATTTTATAATGTATGAGTGTGAGAGTGTGACCTCCCTTGACATCTAATATGACAAACTCTCATGCACTCCTTCACAAATCTATTAAACATTGTGTCCATAGCTCCATATAACTCCAAGGCTAGAGGAACAAAGAAGTGATCTTGTGACTACTATTCTGCTCACTACCCATCCCAGAGGATGAGTAGTCATTCTCTACATCATGTGTAAGGTATGTAACCACAATATCCGCCACTATCACCTAATCATCTTGCATCAAATATAAGTTTACTTTGACATGTGTTGTATGCAATACATTGCGTACAAACACTCCCTCCAAGCAAGATATACACTCTCTCATGCTATAGCAAACCCTATATCATTGATGCCATCATGGGTAGTTATCCTTTGTCCTCCACAAGGACATCATATCATTGGATGGCTATTGCATCTAGTGTAAAACCACACTCACAAGTGTGAAACCACACTCACAAGTTATTGACAAAGAGCCAAACAGGTGGACCAAAATTAGGTGGCATCTCATCAATATAGAGATAGGATCCAAGAGCATACATACTTGCTGGAGCACAAACAAAGATGTGCTCTAGTGGCTGGAAGAATGGATGAGTCAATTAAGAGAGAATTTATTGTATGTTGACAATGTCTCTCCATCAAGGAAGATTGCAAACCTCTACTCCAATCTGACCATAGTGAAGGAAAGGATAGAAAGTTATTAGCCTAGAATATTCTAGAAGCATCTAGGAAGCTTCTTGGTACCTTCCAAGTATTGGGTACCGTGCATGCCAACTAGACTCATAGGAGGAAATTTCTTGGTAAGCTTCTTGGCTAGTTTAACTTGCATGCCAAGTAAGTGACATCTAGAGGGAAGTTTGTTGGAAATTTTCTTGGCTAGCTTAGCTTGCATGCCAAGTAGGAGACTTCTAGAATGAAGCTTTTTGAGAATTTTCCTGATTAGCTTGACTTGCACTCTAAAAAAGTGTCTTTGAGAAAGTTTCTTGAGAAGCTTTTCAAGAGCCTTGTATGATTTGCTATAAATACCAAAGCCCAAGCTCATGCTAGGCATTTGGAGTTTCACTTATTTGAATGTCCCAATGTGTTTTTCCATTCTGATCTTCCATTCTCTTATTTCTTTCCTTGGTCTTGGTCTTTTACATTGGTATTAGAGCACGAATGGGTTGGATAGAATTTAAGGACCATCAAATCCATTTTTTCCAAACCATTGGGATTTGGTGTCCATGTACTACCCAAGTATCATTTCACTCAATTCATCATCTAACACTTTAGGTTAAATTTTTTGAATGCTATCACCTTGTCTATTGAACCTTTGGTACTTCCGATTGTAACTTATGGAGAATGGTTGACATGTTAATTTAAATCAACTATAGGTAGTTTGATAAAGTAGTATTCAAAGTGGCAATACCTGAGGTTAACATTGCCATGGAATAACAAATCAAGCACCTTACTCAATTGTTGGAAGAAAAAGATCATCAACAATAAGAGTAGGTATAGAGAGCACCATTTCAAGAAGAGGAAGAGTGAATCCAATTTCCAAAACCCAAATATTTGAAGGTAAGAATCTACTAGGTGTAGTGGAGATTATTTTTTTTAACTATGAAGGTTACTTTGAAACTACAAGTCTTCAAGATGAACAGAAACAAATTCTCTTGGCTTCTAGCCAATTGGATGGAGTAGCAAAGCTATGGTGGTGGTTCCGAAAGGAACAAGGAAACAAATTCTCTTGGCTTCTAGCCAATTGGATGGAGTAGCAAAGCTATGGTGGTAGTTCCGAATAGAACAAGCTGAACAATTTGTTGCACCCATCTTGACATGGAAAAAATTCAAGAGTGCAATAATTATTGATTCCAAGTTATAAATATCACATGAGTTGTATAAGATAGGTTGGCAAAGTTGAAGCAGACTGCCTTTATAAGAAGCTACATCATATAATTCTAGAACACTATCATGCAAATTCTAGATATACTAGAAGGTGAAACTTTGATTGATTTGTGAGGGGTTTTAAATCACAAACCAAAATAGAGATGATTATGTGAGAACTAAACACACTTGGAGGAAGCCATGCAACTGGCTGAACACTTTGATTCCTTGGTTGCAGCAACTTGGTCTCGACCTTGACCTTGACCTCCACAAAACCTACTTATACATTACACATAAGTGGAGGAAGCAACACCAATAGAGATTGATGCCATCCAATATACACCACTTGGCATTATAGATAGAGAAAGATTGCAACAAAATGGTGGTTATTTTAATTGTTGCCAAATTGGATATCATATTGTTGAATGTCCATTCAAGAATGGACTACCTCAAAAAATCATTGTTTGTGGAGTTTACAAAGAAAAATGATCAAAGAAATGAAGAATCCTAATATGAGATTTCAAACCACCTACAAAAAACTTGATTAGTTCCAATGGGATTGAAAGCTCAACCTATGTAAGTTTACTTCTCTTGCAAGATATAATATCTGATTGTGATTGTAGGATTTTGGTGGATTTTAGAAGTTTAGAAAATTGTATGTGCATACAATTAGAAAAATAATTAAATATTCCTATAAAGCCAATAATTAAAAGTAGATTAATTATGGCAGATGGTAAAAAGGGGTGTGCATTCTATACCTCACATCTTGTGCCATTCAAGATTGAAAAGGAGTATGTGGAATATATAAGGTTTGTAGTGGCACCTCTACACTATGATATCATTCTAGGTTTACCTTAGCTTGAACACCACACTGTTCAATTTAATTGGACCCAATGATAAGTTCAAGTACAATACCAAGGTAGAAATTTCCAATTAGGTTGTTTGGCACCTTTGAGTAAGATATCTAAGAATAATAAATCCCAAGATGGAAAGTTTGTCAAGAAATGAGTCATAGATCAAGCTTTTAAGGAAGATAAGTCCCAAGATGTGTAGTTTATCAATAAAGCAACCATACAACAAGCTTTGAATGATGATAAATCTATTTTTATGGTGTGGATCAAACCAATTACGCATTGAGAATCTAGAAAAGGCAAAAAGCTTCATCAAGTGATGGTTAATCAAATAGTTAAAGAGTTTTCAAATGTATTCTAGATGATCTCCCAAAAACATTACCCTCCGATTGGAGTATGCCCTTCAAAATTGAGTTATTGGCAAGAAGTACGCCAATGAGTAGACCAATCTATTGGATCTCACCAAAGGAGTTGCATGAGTTTTGAACAACATTGATAGAGTTGTTGGAGAAATATTCTATACAGCATAGTATATTTACTCAAGGAGCACCAATATTATTTGTGCCAAAGAAGAATAGAGGACTTTGCTTTTGTATTGATTATCATGATGTCAACAAACAGACAATGAAGAATGCATATCCCTTGTCTTGAATTGATGATTTACTTAATCAATTGAGTGGAGCACTATATTTCTCAATGTTGGATCTCCAAAGCAGCTATTTGTGTATTCCAATTGATATAGAAAATGTGCAAAAGATTAATTTTTGCACAAGGTATGGGCATCTTGAGTAGAAAGTTCTTTCTTTTGGGCTCACTAATACTCCAACAGTCTTCATGGATCAAATGCATCGGTTGCTGGATGTGCAATTAGATTGGTACATGGTATTGTTCTTGGATGATATTTTAATCTATAGCAAGATAGAAGCATAATATAAAAATCATATGCGAGAAGTCCTAAGATGATTAAGTCAATGAAAATTTTATTACAAGAAGTCAAAGTGTATCTTTTGGCAAAAGGAAGTTACCTTCTTGGATCACAAGATCTTATCGGAGAGGAACAAGATGGAAGAGGAGAAAATCAAGGCATTATTGATTAGCCTACTTGTAACAATAAGAAGTGTAGCGACATAGTTAGTAAGGCTAATGAAGTAGAGAATAAACCAAATTAGCCTAGAATATTCCAAAAGTATCTAGTAAACTTCTTGGGAAGCTTCTTGACTAGTTAACTCGTGCCCCGAGCAAGTAGCTTCTAGAAGAAAGTTTCTAGAAGCTTCGAACTAGCTTAGCTTGCATGCCAAGTAGACGGCTTTTAGAAGGAAGCTTCTTGAGAAGCTTCTTGGTTAACTTGGCTTGCACTCTAAGAAAGCGGCTCAAAGAAGCTTCTTGAGAAGCTTCTCAAGGGCCTTGTATGCTATCTATAAATACTAAAGCCGAAGCTCATGCTAGGCATTTGGAGTTTTTCCACATTCAAGCATCCCAATGTGAACTTCCATTCTCCTATTTCTCTCTTAAATTTTGGTCTTTTACATTGGTATCAGAGCAGGAATGGGATAGATGGAATCTATGGACCACCAAATCCACTTCCACCAAACCATTGAGATTTTTGTGTCCAAGTACTACCCAAGCATCATTTCACACAATTCATCACCTCACACTTTGGACAAGATTTTATGCATATGATCACCATATCTGAGGAACCCTTGGTACTTTCGGTTGTAACTTATGGAGAACGGTGGACGTGTTGTTTTATATGTTAATAAATTAGATAGATTAGGGGTGATGTAATAGAGAAGCAACCATCGTGGCAATACCCGATGTTGTCCTTGGTATGCAGCAAAAAATAAAGCACCTTACTCAATTGTTGGATGAACAAGATCTTCCATGACAAGAGGCATGTAGAGAGAGTATCAATTTGAGAATGAGAAGATCGGATCAGATTCCCTAAACCTAAAGTATTTGAAGGCAAGAATCTCACGAGTGCAATGAAGAATTTTGTGTTTGATTGTGAATGTTATTTTGAAGCTACCAATCTACAAGACGAGCAAAAATAGATTCTTTAGGCTTCTAGCCAACTAGATGGAGTAGCAAAGCTTTGGTGGAGATTCTGAGTGGAGTGAGCTAAATCAAAAATTGTTGCACTAATCTTGAAATGGGCAGAATTCAAGAGCACAATAATTGGTTGGTTCCAAGCTATAAATGCCACACGAGCTGCATGGGATAAGTTGGTAGAGTTGAAAAAAATTGGCTCTATAAGAAGTTACATCACGTAGTTCCAAAACACCATCATGCAAATTCCAGATATATTGGACGGTGAAGCTCTAGATCAATTTGTGAGGGGCTTGAAGGCAAGAACCAAATTAGAGGTAACCATGTGAGAGCCACAACACTTGGAGGAAGCCATGTGGTTGGCCAAATGTTTTGATTCTTTGGTGGAAACAACTTGGTCTTGACCTCGACCTCCACAAAGCCTACTGATACACTACACAAAAGTGGAGCAAACACCAATGGAGATTGATGCCATTCAACGAAGACCATTTGGCACTACAGATAGAGAAAAACTGTGACAAAATGGTGATTTTTTTATTGTCACCAATTGGAGCATTGCATTGCTAAATGTCTACTCAAGAATGGGTGACCTCGACAAGTTACCCAGGTGGAGGTTGTAGAGTGGAATAATCAAAGAAACAAGGAATCCCAATAGGAGATTTTGAGCCACTTATTGGAAGCTTGATTAGTTCCATTGGGATTGAAGGCTTGACCTATGCAAGTTTGCTTCACTTGCAAGGTATGATATCTAATCGAGGTTGTAGGATTTTGGTTGATTCTAAAAGTTCAGAGAATTGTATATCTATGCAAGTAGCAAAGGAATTGAGTATTCCTATCAAGCCAATAATTGGATGTAGATTGATAATGGCGGACGGTAGAAAGGGTTCTACATCCCGGACCTTGCATCTTGTTACCTTCAAGATTGGGAAGGAGTATTTGGAGTGTATGAGGTTTGTAGTGGCACCTCTACACTATGATATCATTCTTGGCTTGAACGTCATAAGGTTCAACTTGATTGGACCCGACAAAAAATTCAAGTATAACACCAAGGTAGGAATTTCCTATTAGGTTGTTTGGCACCTCTAAGTAAGGCACTTAAGAATAGTCAGTCCCAAGATGGAAAGTTTGTTGGGAAGGTAACTATAAAGCAAACCTTGAAGGGAGAAGAGTCCCAAGATGGGAAGTTTGCCAAGAAGGCAACCATAGAGCAAGCTTGGAAGAAAGATGAGTCCTTAGAAGGGAAGTTTGTTAGCGAAGTAGCCATTGAGCAAGCTTTGGAGGAAGATAAGTCTATATTTGCGGTGTGGATCAAGCCAATTGCACAAAAACAATCTGAGGAGGACCAAGAGTCTCATCAAGCAATGGTTGATCAGATAGTTCAAGAGTTTGTGTACACGTTTTTGGATGATCTGCCAAAAAGATTACACTCCGATCAAGGTATGCCCTTCAAGATTGAGTTATTGCAAGGGAGTACTCCAATGGGGTAGACCAATCTATCGGCTCTCACCAAAGGAGTTGGAGGAGTTGTGAACAACACTTACAGAGTTGTTGGAGAAGGACTTCATACAACATAGTACTTCTCCTTGGGGAACATTGATACTATTTGTTCCAAAGAAGGATGGAGGACTTCGTTCCTGTATTGATTACCATGGGCTCAATAAGCAAACTGTGAAGAATGCATATCTCTTGCCTTGGATTGATGACTTGCTTGATCAACTAAGTGGAGCACAATACTTTTCCAAGTTGGATCTTCACAACGGCTATTGGCAAATCCCTATTGATAGAGAGGGTGTGCAAAAGACTATCTTTTGCACAAGGTATGGGCATTTTGAGTGGAGAGTTCTACCTTTCGGACTCACTAATGCTCCAGTAGTCTTCATGGATCAGATGCATTGGGTGTTGGATGGACTATTGGATTGGTTCGTAATGGTGTTCTTAGATGATATCTTAATTTATAGCAAGAAAAAGGCATAACACGTGAATTATGTGCAAGAAGTCCTAAGACAATTACGGCAATGGAAATTTTACTACAAGAAGTCAAAGTCTGCCTTTTGGTAAAAGGAGGTTACCTTCTTGGGTCATAAGATCTCATCAGAGGGGATCAAGAATGGAAGAAGAGAAAATCAAGGCCATTACTGATTGGCCTACCCTAAAGGATGTTATAGAGGTATGGGCATTCAATGGATTGGCCAGTTTTTATAGATGGTTCATCCACTATTATGCTCATGTGGCTGCACCATTGATTGACCTCTTGGGAAAGAACTCAAGTTTCCAGTGGACCACCAAGCATGAAGAAACATTCTAGAAGTTAAAACATATGGTGTCTTCAAGACCCATTCTTCAACCATATGATCATCAACTACCTTGTGTGGTTGATTTTGATGGTCCTAACTTTGCAATTTGAGTTGTGTTGCAATAGGAATTCCCATATGGACTAAATCCCATTGCCTTTGTGACTCGTTGACTAAATACAACTGAAAAAAATTACTCTGCTTGAGATTAAAAACAACTTGCAATGGTATATACCACCAAGGTATGGAGAAATTATCTCTTAGAGAAACAAGTGATCATGTGAACTGATCACAAACCATTATTGTAGACCTTACACTTAGAACACATAAAGAGTCGACATCATCGATGGGAAGAGCAATTCCAATTGTTTGATATCAAACTTGAGTACAAATTAGATCAGTTCCATGTCATCCCTAATGCTCTATCATGATGACTTGATTTGAAGTCTCTTCCTCTCATCACGGCGGCAATTACGACGGTGTCAATTGACCCCAAGGTCCATAATGAGTTTTGGTCAGCTCTACAACAAGATCCCTTCTTCCAAATGGTACATGGTCATCTGACATCATGTGACAAGGAGTACAACACATTCTCCTTCAAGGAAGGCCTTCTATTCCATGCAGACCAGATCTATGTTCCAACCAAAGGTGATCTCTGACTTGTGCACCTTCAAGAAGCCCATGATTTACCAAGAGTTGGTCACATGGGAGTGGATAAGACCTTGGGCACCCTCCAACACCAATGGTGGTGGTCCAACATGACACAAGATGTTCAAGAGTTTATCCAGTTGTGTGAGAGTTGTCAACGTAACAAGGCCAGTAACTAGAAGTTGAGTGGACTCCTTTAGCCACTTCCCATTCCAACTACTCATTGGGAACATGTGAGCTTAGATCTCATCACCTCCTTGCCCAAGACACAACAAGGTCACACAACAATTGTGGTGTTTGTAGATAAGCTTAGTAAGCAAATCCATTTGGCACCAACAATTGATATTATGGATGCTCCAACCTTGTTGTAACTCTACTTTGATAATGTATTCAAATATCATGGGATGCCACATGTACTCATCTCTGACCGTGATCCTTGCTTCACCAAAAAGTTTTGGCAAGTACTCTTCCAGATACTTTGCACCAAGCTTGCTTTTTCCACAACCTATCATCCTCAAACTGATGGAAAAATTGAACATGCAAATCACACCTTGGAAGATATGCTTTGTGCCTTTGGCAACATTCACCATACCAATTGGGATGAATGTCTTGCAGTTACGAAGTTTACCTACAATAATTCTAAACAAACAAGCACCGGATTCTCTCCTTTCTTTCTCAATTTTGGCCAAGATCCACTTGTCACAAATTCTCTTCTTGCTCCTCCTCCATCTCAGGCCCCCATACTTCAACCTTCTTGACCACCATCTCTGAATCTCTCCAACAAGCCAAATCTCACCTCCTTGTTGCTCAAAATCATCAAAGACAATATACGGACCATCATCATCATGATCTCACCTTTGAAGTCGGTGATAAAGTAATGTTATCCTCTAGTAATCTACCCCTCCCACTTGATATCCAAGTTTGTAAACTTGCTCTTAATTGGATAAGATCTTTTGATGTCACCCAAATTGTCTCTCTTGTTGCTTATCGACTTGCTTTGCCTTGTCATATGCATATTCATCCTATCTTTCATATTTTCAAGTTGAAACCTTTTGTTCCTAACCCCTCTCTTTCTCCTCTTGAGTCCAACCTCCTCCTCCCCTTATCCCCATCAATGATCATGAGGAGTACAAAGTTGATCATATCTTTGCACGTCGCCACATCCAATAAGTATGCCGCCAACATACGGAGTACAAGGTCCTTTGGAAAAGGTATCCCCTTCATGGTGCCACATGGGAACCTTTTTCTCACCTCTAGAATGCATAGACAACCATCTAGGAGTTTGAAGCTTCAATGGTGACGAGGACATCACCAACTAGTAGTGGGGGAATATGTAACCAAAACAACTAGTAGTGGGGGAGTTTAGCAACATAGTTAGCAAAGCTAACAAAGTAGAGAATAAGACAAATTAGCTTAGAATATTTCAAAAGCATCTAGGAAGCTTCTTGGGAAGCTTCCCAACTAGTTAATTTGCGCCCCAAGCAGGTAACTTCTAGAAGGAAGCTTCTAGAAGCTTCTAACTAGCTTAGCTTGCACACCAAGTAGATAACTTCTAGAAGGAAGCTTCTTGAGAAGTCTTGGTTAACTTGGCTTGCACTCTAAGAAAATGGCCCAAGGAAACTTCTTGAGAAGCTTCTCAAGGGCCTTGTATGCTACTTATAAATACCAAAGCCAAAGTTCATGCTAGGCATTTGGAGTTTTTCCTCATTCAAGCATCCCAATGTGAACTTCCATTCTCTTATTTCTCTCCTTGGTTTCAGTCTTTTATTTCTCCAGATGATGCTATAGAAGCATGAGCATTTAATGGAATGGCAAGTTTTACCGATGATTCATTCACTATTATGCTCATATGGCTACACCATTGACCAACCTCTTGGGGAAAAACTTGAGCTTTTAATGGACCACCAAGCACAAAGAAGCATTCCACAAGCTGAAACATGTCTTCAAGGCCCATTCTCCAACCATATGACCCTCAACTATCTTGTGTGGTTGATTTTGATGCTTCTAACTTTACAATTAAAGCCATGTTGTAGTAAGAATTCCCAAATGGGTTATATCCCATTGCCTTTGTGTCTCGCTGACTAAACATCACAAAAATAAAATACTTTACTCAAGATCAAGAACAACTAGCAATGGTATATACCACCAAGATATGGAAGCATTATCTCTTGGGAAAATAAATGATCATGCAAATTGATCATAAACCTTATTGTAGACATTACATTTCGAATACATGAAGAGTCGATATCATCAATTGGAGGAACAACTATAGTTGTTTGACCTCAAACTTGAGTATAAACCCGATAGGTTCTATGTCATCCCCACTATCCTATCATGGTGACCTGATTTGAAGTTTTTTCCACTCATCACAATAACAATTACAACAGTGTCAATCTACTTCAAGGTCCAAATTGAGTTTAGGATTGCCTTACAACAAGTCCTTTCTTTCAGATTATACAAGATATTCTTGATGTACATGATAAGGAATATAATGCCTTCTCTTTCAAAGAAGACTTTCTATTCTTGGAGAATTGAATCTATGTTCTAGCCAAGGGTGACCTACAACTTGTGCACCTTCAAGAAGCCCATGACTTACCAGTTGTTGGTCACATGGGTGTGGACAAGACCTTAGGTACCTTACAACAAAATGGTGGTGGCCCAACATGGCACAAGATGTTCAAGAGTTTTTCCAATCTTGTGAGAGCTACCAATGTAACAAGGCTTACAACCAAAAACCAAGTGGACTCCTTCAACCACTTCCCTTCCCATCCCATCTACTCAATAAGAACATGTTGTCATACTTTGCTTTTCTCTCTTTGGGAACACATAGGGTGCCTAACTGTGGAGCCTATAGATCAGAGGTTGGAGATAAACTAGTCCCTACTAGTTTGAGCATGAATAACACCCAACCAATAGAACCCTTCCTTCTAGGTTTCAGTAGGGTAATAACAGGTAACCTAACATGACATCATAACATGCATTCTTGGTCTATTGGTCATCATTTCTAACATTACCAAAGAGAAATGCTCAATACTCCTAGGAGGAGAGAACCTAAGTGCAACGCCCACACACCAATCCAAACCAATTGGGTGTACAAATAGGCATGCAAGCATGGAGAGGATCCAATCATAAGAATCCAACACAACTCTTCATGCTTTTTGTTAGAATTGAGCTTAAGTCTTCTTCCTTTGTCATCAAGCTAATTTCAACCTATACTCTAAGCTTCTTCCAATATGTACTTCACCTTTTAACCAATTTGTATTCCAAGTAGAGTAATCCTATGTTTTATTAATAGAGAAAAATCTATATAATTTGGATAAGCATAACTTCCTATTTGTGACTAGTATTCAACAAAAAGCTTGTAAGATAGGCTTTCCATTGATATAAAATTAACCACAATCTGATCATTATAGATCCCATGATAAGCTTTCAAACTTGGCCCTTTTTTGTAATTTCCACTCTAATTTTGAAATCACTAATTTGGGCTTTGCTCCTGGTTTTGGGTAATTATCCCAAGATTTCTAGATCAGAGGTAAACTTAATCCTCATAGAAACTTGAGAAACCTAAAATCCTCAATCATAGACAAAAAAATAGGAAAATAGACACTTAATTATGATAGAAGATAGAAATCCTCTACCGAGCTTACAAAAATATTTTTAATAGATTTTGTTGCATCAACTCTCACTCTCCATGGATCTAAAGTCAACCAAATATTTTATAGTAATTTATTGTGCCCTTGTCTAAAATTTTGTACCCTAATCCAACCTCAAACCCTAGATATGGATCAATTGTTGAGTTTGGTTTGCTTGTGAGCTCTATATACCCATGTATGCTTGCTCCAAGACCCTAAATTTCCTATTTCAGGAATTCACATGAAACCTTTGCACAAAAGTGCAAAACCTAGCTACAAATAATATTGGAAATTTTCACAAGGTGATTCAAATCACAACTTTAGGAATGACCAAAATTTCAAACGTGATCAACATCTCATCTCCAACAACTCACTTTTTAGAGCTCTCAACTTCAATTGATCCAATCCAATTTTAGATTGATCAAACCCTAAAATTTCTTATGCTTAGCACTACAAAATCTATGTCTATTGTCCAACCTCTTTAATAGATCATGAAAATGTCTCATAGAGCTCTCCAAATTATCTATCTTTTTCTCCTAGGTATGAATTCTACTCCCTTACTTCAATTCATCATAGCTCTCACAAAATCAACTCAAATCACTCAATCTTAGTCTCTAAATTATACCTTATTAGCTCCTATCTCCAACAATGGTCTTATCTCCTTGAATGGCCTCTCCAAACTCCTTCACTGGTCAAAAAACTCATGATTATCTCTCTTGGAACCCAATCTCTTGCAATTTTTTCATTTAACCTCTTCACTTTTTGACAAGTGGACCCCACCTCTCCCCTTGAAGCTCATGAGAAAAATTGAGCCATTTTCCATTTACAATAGCACATAGATTGTCAAGTCCTAGACTTGCTTGTAAGTAAGCACCAAAAGGACAATAAGATATGGGTTTTCTATCATCGACCCCGTGAATATTGCCCCGAGACATACCACCATTCAATCCCATAAGCTCTCACGGTGTAAAATCTGAAACCTAATGAAAAACAGATTTTCAAGTGGCAGATTGGGAGCATAGAACATCTCCTACTCAAATGCTTCCTCCCACACTCTAATGCTTGCTCTCTGCTACAACTCTCATTGCCAATGTCCTCCTCCTACTCGAGACTCCTCAAGCTTCAACACCCCTTCCTCTCAACTCTCCATCACCTATATACATAAGAGCCCTCAAAGAAGACAAAGACCATAATCCATGTGGTCAATCATATACATGTATATATATTTCTCACATGGCAATAGCTCAACTATGGAATTTGTCATACAACCTACTCCATTTTTACACAGATAAACCACACCAATTTACTTTTTCATGGGCTACACAAACCACAACATGATAATGTGAGCTTAGATCTCATCGCATCCTTCTCCAAGACAAAGAAAGGTCACATAATAATCATGGTGTTTGTGGATAAGCTTAGCAAGTAAATCCAATTGGCACCAACCTTTAATATAGTGGATGCTCCAACATTGGCCCAAATTTACTTTGACAATGTCTTCAAGCATCATAGGATACCTCATGTAATCATCTCCAATTGTGATCCTTGTTTCACCAAAAAAAAATGGCAAGCACTCTTCTAGATACTCGGCACCAAGCTTGCTGTAATACTCCGAGGACAAGAGAAGAGAGAAAACACAGATTGCACACTCAAACAATCGATGCCCCAAGGGAGCACCTTCTCTTTATTATATAGACAAAGAGGATCTCCTCCAAGGAAGCTCCACCATAGGATTAGGGACACAAATAGGTGACATGTCAGCAAGCTCCACCCTTGGATTACTTACTTGGATGGGTGACCTGTCTGGTCTAGGTCCTATCTGGTTGGTCAAACAAGCTTTGACCAGAGGGAATCTTTTAAGGAATCTTCCTATAGGAATCTCAGAATCACATGAGTAAGGTACCGTTGGAAAGTTCTCGACGAGAAAAACTAGGGGGGAAGGAAGGCCAGCCTTCCCTTTGTTGGGGGGGAGGGATCTGTACATTTTTGAGGCCTAATTCATCCGTTTAGGCCTCCAAAATTGCCTTCAAAGATTTCAGGCATATTTCGGTTCCTACTCTATTAGTAGAAGTCCCCTTTTGGTGATATCTCTTTCTGATCTGTTTAGTCCATCATGTATAACATCCTTCCAGATGTTACCAAACCAATTCTCACCTTTAAATCATATGTATAGCTATTGGTTCTAAGGTTCTCAAGTCTATTTTGGTTTCTGCCCTATTAGTAGAAGTACTCTTTTGGTGATACTTCTATATGATCTATTTTGACCATCATGTATAAAATCATTCTAGATATTACCAAACCGAATTTCACATCTAGATCATATGGCTAACCGTTGGTATTACAGACCTCCCTCCTTTTAAGACGCAACGTCCTCGTTGTGCAATTGTTGCTCAAATGCTTGCACCAACACCGGTGCATGTGCCAAATTGGCAGCGGGTTCCCAGGTTGCTTCATAGAGGGGGTAACCTTTCCATTGTACTAGATATTCCACCCGCGGATGGCGAGTACCACGCATGTGCTTTTGGAGAATCCGCTCCACTTCATATTCCTCTTTGCCATCAATGACTGTCGGACAAGGTCGAATGTCCTGTGTGGAAGTACCTTGGCCTGATCGGGGAGCATATCTGCGTAATAGGGAGACATGGAACACTGGATGGATCTTCATGTGTGGTGGTAGCTCAAGGTGATAGGCCACAGCGCCGATGCGACGAAGAATCAAGAAAGGCCCAATAAAACGAGGTCTGAGCTTGGGAGATCCAAGTAATGTGAGGTTGGTTGTCGATAGCCACACTTGATCCCCAACATTGAACTCCATGTGCCTACGGTTTGCATCAGCATACTGCTTTTTTCGATTTTGCGCAATCTGTAACCTGTGCTTGGCGCTCTCCACACCTTGTTGGATTCGAGAAACAAATGTGTTGACTGCATCAACCTTGGTAGTCACTGGACGGATCTTCATCAAGCTAGAAGGTGTGAAGGGATGCTCACCATACATGAGGAAGAATGGAGTGACTTGGGTGGAGGCATTCACTGAATTGTTGTAAGCAAATTCCACCAACGGTAGTAGGGTGTCCCACCTCTCTTGCTCTTCTAAGGTGAAGCCGCGTAACATGTCTTCAATCGTGCGATTAGCCCGCTCTGTTTGGCCATCTGTTTGTGGGTGGTAAGCTGTAGACATGGCCAACTTGGTTTTGAAGAACCCAAAGAGTGTTTGCCAAAACAAACTGGTGAATTGGGTGCCTCTATCGGTGATGAGTACTCTAGACAAGCCATGGTGAGCAAAGACTGCATCTAAGTATAGTTGAGCTAGTTGTGGAGCGGTCACCTCCTTGGTGGTAGGGCATACATGAATCATTTTGCTGAGCCGGTCCACAAAGACCACAATGGAGTCAAACCCTGAGGTGGTCTTGGGTAATTCACAAACTAGATCCATACTCACTTGTTCCCAACGTTGGGTAGGAGTGGGAAGAGGTTGAAGGAGCTTGATTAGAAGCTTTGTTCTGTTGACAAAGTAGACAGCTACGCACATAGTCCATCACGTCGTTGCTCATCTTGGGCCAATAGTAATGGCGCTTGACTGCCTCCAAGGTCTTGTCCACTCCGACATGAGCTGCAATGGCCAAATCATGACATTCCGCTAGAATGGTGGTGCATAATTCTGGGACATTTGGGATCCACAATCGGCCCTCCCGAAAGGTGAGTCCTTGGGTGCTGGTGACACCTTTGGATGATTGTGCTTCTACAATCTGTGGATCAGTTTTTGTAGCAGCTAGAATCTCTTGCCAGAATTCAGGGTTAATCTTAACCTCTGCCACCAAGTTGTTGGCCATTGGCATGCGGGTGAATGCATCTGCAAGTTGCTTCTTACCTTCCACGTAGGTGATTGTCATGTTGAAGCGTTGTCGCCACTCTGCCCACCGAATTTGGCGACAAGATAGATCCTTCTGCGTCTTGAGGTAGACTAGAGGTTTGTGGTCTGTCTCTACTACAAATGCCTTCTCGCCCAGGTAGTGCTTCCAATGCTTGGTTGCTAGAACAATGGCTAGCTCTTCTCGTTCTGTGGTGTGGTAGTTGCGCTCTGCCGGTAACAACTTTTGAGAGAAATATGCAATTGGATGCCATCCGTCATGCCACTCTTGTTGTAGAACTGCTCCTATTGCTACACCTGATGCATCCGTAGCCAACTTGATTG
The DNA here is from genome assembly GCA_948567375.1 of Lunularia cruciata. NCBI lineage: Eukaryota > Viridiplantae > Streptophyta > Marchantiopsida > Lunulariales > Lunulariaceae > Lunularia > Lunularia cruciata. Next base: position 58,378,750 of record OX419760.1, on the reverse strand, counting down.
GACGTTTTGGGTCATACCACTTCAAGATTGGTGCATGTAGCAAGGCGGCCTTCAATTCTTGAAAGGCCAACTCTTGTGCAGTTCCCCATGTCCACTTCTTCCCCTTGCCAAGTAGTGCCGTTAAAGGCTGTGCAACCTTGGAGAAGTCCTTGACAAATCTACAATAGAATCCCGTCAACCCCAAGAAGCTCTTAAGTTGAGTCTGATCTTCTGGGGCACTCCATTTTTGAATGACCTCTATTTTCTTTGTCAATACTTGAATGCCCTCTGCACTTACTCTATGCCCTAAGTAGTCTACTTCAGACTTGCCAAACTCACACTTTGAGCTTTTGGCGTACAATTGATTCTGTCTTAGAATCTGGAGGACCTCTCGTAGATGTTGTTTGTGTTCTGTCATCGTGCTACTATATACTAAGATATCATCCAAGAAGACGATAACAGACTTATCCAAGTATGGATGAAATATGTCATTCATTAGGCTCATGAAAGTGGCAGGCGCATTGGTGAGGCCAAAAGGCATCACAAGATACTCAAAGTGGCCATACTGGGTTCGAAAGGCAGTTTTGTACACATCCTCCTCTGCAATTTGGATTTGATTGTAACCGCTCCGCAAGTCTAGTTTGGTGAAGTATCTCGCTCCATGGAGTTGATCAAACAGGTCATCCATGCGAGGTAAGGGGTATTTTTTCTTCACTGTTTGCTGATTGAGACCCCAATAGTCAATGCACATGCGCATTGTACCATCCTTCTTCTTCACAAACAAGACAGGGGCCCCATATGGTGATACGCTAGGTTAGATGAACCCTTTCTGTAGCATCTCCTCAATTTGAGTCTTACACTCCTCCAACTCATGAGGTGATAGGCGATATGGGGCCTTACAAGGAGGTGTCTTCCCCGGGAGTGTCTCTATTTTGTGATCTACTCGCCTTTTAGGTGGTAATCTTGAGGGTAGATCATCGGGAAAGACATCTTGAAACTCATCCACCACATCCTTCAATTTCTCAGGAATTTGTCCAGCGAGCTGTGCACTCTGGACTTCTCTTATTAGACCCAGAAAACATCTATCGGTCTTACAGACAGTTGTCATCCCTACGATATATAGAGGCAGTTTCTGCCTGTGTGATTTTTCTTTAACCCCAATGATTGACCATTGGTGGGTTCTCACTACTTTCTTCCTCCAATCCACCATTGGGTTGTACTGCTCCATCCATGGCATGCCTAAAATTGCATCATAATGGGCTAAATGTATCACTCGCCACTCAATTGCTTCCTGATATTCTCGTACAAAGAGGGTTACCCATCTAGGTAATGATTCAATCCTCTCTATTTGCCCATTTGGTAACTCTACTTCTTCACTTCCATCTCTCTCTAGATCCATTCCCAAGCTTATTGCAACAGAGCAAGACAAGAAATTCTCTGTTGCTCCCGGATCTATTAATACTCTCGCTTGATTACCTTCTAGGATTCCATTCACGACAATCAATTGTGAGGTTGCCTTTCGGGATCTTTGCGCATTATTCTTCTTCCTTCCCTCTCTTCTCTGCTTCCTTATTGAGCTAGTAAGGCCGCGAGGTACATTTACTGGCGATCTTTGTTTTCTGAAGTGGTTTCCACCTCCTCCTCTTCAATGTGCCTCTCCATGTTGTTCAAAGATCGCCTGTACGAAGGCCGAGGGCCTCTAGGGAAACAAGTGCAACAATTGGTAGATATGTGTCCAATACGGCCACAATTGTAACAACAGCGTTGTTCTCCTCGAGTCCCTTCTCCTCGTGGGACTCCATCTCTTCATTCTTCTACCCATCCCCGCTCTCCTTGAAGCGGCCGTGCTCCTCGATCCCGGAATCGAAGGTTGCCCAATTCCATCGGTACTGGTCCACCCATGTGTGGCATTTCTGCCCGATAATGTTGAGGTGGAACTACTCCTTCACCTCCACCTAATGCTCCAGCTATTCTCTGCGCACAAGCAATAGCTTCAAATACCGTGCAAGGGTTTTGCACCATGACTTCTTGGCGAATCCGCTCTTTCAACCCTTGTTTGAAATTGTCGAGAGCCTCTGCTGGACTCATGTCGGTAATTGCGACTTGTAGATCCAGAAATGCCTCCACATACTCTTGTACGCTATTCTTCTATCTCAATCCCCATAGTCGGGTTCGAGCCATCTGCACAGAATCCACCGATTGGAAATTCTTGAGCAGTCCTTCTTGCATTACTGTCCATGTGACCTCCCTTCTCTCTGCCAGCATGGATCGTTCCCAAGCATCATACCATGTGAGGGCTTTATCGGTCAAGTACTCACATGCAAACACACCAGCAGTATGCTTTGTGATCTCTGTTGAGAACAATAAAAAATATTGATTCATTCTCAAGATCCAATTCTCCACTACTCCCATCGTACATTGCCCCTTGTAAGGCTCGATGTTGCAGGTCTTCTTCATCCGGAGTAGCAATGTGGCTTCATCGTTGATAGGGTTCGTAGGCACGGGTGCCTCTCCAAGTACTTCAGTTGCAGGTAATGGGTTTTGAGACGGCTCTTCTTCTTGCATGGCTTGATCGTTCCTGAGGATCTGCACTTGACTTTGCAATGTCTCCATGGTCATCTCAATCTCTCGAAATTCATTCAACATCCCTTGCATTCCTTGCACCAGCTCTTGCAACTGCGGATCCATGGTTCCTGCAACACCCAATTGCTAACATCTACTTCAATACAGAGTCAATATAATCACTCTGGAAAGCGCACAAACTATCGGAACTACCATTGGGACCTCAGAAGCTATCACTTGTTGATAATACTCCTCACCAAAATTCCTAACCACAAAATCTCTAAACATCAATTTTGGCCTCACTACATAACGGATTTCTACTTGAGTGTTGAAAGGGAGAGGATTTGGGACATTCATATCCATATTATCATAATAGAATGTAGATCGTCAAATCCCACTCTATGTCATATAACACCACAGGTAGAATCACCGAGTTTGGTGAGTTCATCACTCTGTCCATGAATTCCGCACCAAAGTGATAAACTAGCGATACTCTCATCTGCTCACGCTGGATGTACATAACCTTGATGTGGAATGGGTTTGAGAATGGAAAGCTAGGTGCGGGAAATTGTCCCCCCGGCGCATCCATCCCATCCGCTCTCTAAAGTCCTTCCTAAGTCTAGCGATTACTCTATGTTCTCCACCTCAAATTACTCAGTTTTAGTAGTTCGTGCTATTCCAAGAGGGGTGATCCACTCTCTTGGACTAGAACACTCGCTCTGATACCATTGTAATACTCCGAGGACAAGAGAAGAGAGAAAACACAGATTGCACACTCAAACGATCGATGCCCCAAGGGAGCACCTTCTCTTTATTATATAGACAAAGAGGATCTCCTCCAAGGAAGCTCCACCATAGGATTAGGGACACAGATAGGTGACATGTCAGCAAGCTCCACCCTTGGATTACTTACTTGGATGGGTGACCTATCTGGTCTAGGTCCTATCGGGTTGGTCACACGAGCTTTGACCAGAGGGAATCTTTTAGGGAATCTTCCTATAGGAATCTCAGAATCACATGAGTAAGGTACCATTGGAAAGCTCTTGACGAGACAAACCAGGGGGGAGGGAAGGCCAACCTTTCCTTTGTTGGGGGGGGGGGGGGGACTATGTACATTTTCGAGGCCTAATTCATCCGTTTAGGCCTCCAAAATTGCCTTCAAAGATTTCAGGCATATTTCGATTCCTACTCTATTAGTAGAAGTCCCCTTTTGGTGATACCTCTTTCTGATCTGTTTAGTCCATCATGTGTAACATCTTTCCAGATGTTACCAAACCAATTCTCACCTTTAAATCATATGTCTAGCTATTGGTTCTAAGGTTCTCAAGTCTATTTTGGTTCCTGCCCTATTAGTAGAAGTACTCTTTTGGTGATACTTCTATATGATCTATTTTGACCATCATGTATAACATCATTCTAGATGTTACCAAACCAAATTTCACATCTAGATCATATGGCTAACCCTTGGTATTACACTTGCTTTGTCCGTGGCCTATCATCCTTAAACTAATGGACAAAACAAATGTGCAAATTGCACCTTGGATGATATGTTTCATACCTTCGTCAATGTTCATAGTACCAATTGGGACAAGAGTCTTGCAACTATTGAGTTTGCCTACAATAATTCCAGAAAGGCAAGCATTGAGTTCTCTTCCTTCTTCCTTAATTTTGGCCAAAACCCACTTGTTTTAGATTCACTTCTTGCTCCATCTCCATCTCATGTCCCACATAATTCCACCCTCTTGACCACCATATCTCAATCCCTACAACAAGCCAAATCTCATCTCCTTATTACTCAGAATTACCAAAAAAATATGCAGACTAACATTATCATGATCTCACTTTTCAACTTGGTGATAAGGTCATGTTTTCTTCTAGTAACATACACCTTCCACTTGATACCCAAGTTCGTAAACTTACTCCTAATTGGATAGGTCCATTTGATGGTTATTTCTCTTATTGCTTATCAACTTGCCTTGCCTTGCCTTCTCATATGTATTCTCAACCCTTTGTTCCTAATCCATCTTCCTTTCCTTCTTGTGTCCAACCTCCTCCTCCTCCCATGCCTATCAATGATCATGAAGAGTATGAAGTTGATTGTATCCTTGCACATTGTCACATTCAACATGGTGGCCAATAACATATTGAGTACAAGGTCCTTTGGAAAGGGTATCCTCTTCATGATGCCACTTGGGAGCCTCTTTCTCATCTCCAAAATGCACAAACTGTCATCTAAGAGTTTGAAGCTTCAATGGTGATGAGGACATCACAAACTAGCGATGGGAGAATATGTAACAATATGGAATGTATCAATGAGTTACTTAAGACTAACAAAGTAGTAAATAGGTCAAATTAGCCTAGAATATTCTAGAAGTATCTAAGAAGCTTCTTGGTACCTTCTAAGTATTGGGTAATGTGCAATCCAAGTGGTGACTCCTAGGAGGAAGTTTTTAGGGAAGCTTCTTGGTTAGCTTAGCTTGCACGCCAAGTAAATGGCTTCTAAAAGGAATATTCTTGGGGAGTTTCTTGGTTAGCTTAGCTTGCATGCCAAGTAGATGGCTTCTAGAAAGAAACTTCTTGAGAAGCTTCTCGATTAGCTTGACTTGCACTCTAAGAAAGTGTCTTTGAAGAAGGTTCTTGAGAAACTTCTCAAGAGCCTTGTATATGCCCCTATAAATACCAAAGCCCAAGCTCATGCTAGGCATTTGGATTTTCTCTCATTCAAGTGTCCCAATGTGATCTTCTACTCTAGTCTTCCATTCTCTTATTTCTCTCCTTGTTCTCGGTCTTTATATACATGGAAAATTAGTTTCAAATAACCCTAAGATATAACTTGTCTGAGATGCTAACCACTCCCACAACTTGATCATTATCTTTGGAATGGTCAACAAAGTAATAGAGGAAACATGTGTAATCCCGAGTGTCATCATTGTTGATGTGGTTGCTGACCCCACATGGGCATCCCAAGTGGTCCAATCATAGTCCTTGTGTATCCTTCCCATATGGGTCCTTACCCCTTGCAAGGCAAAGTGTCAATGACACACCGAGCATAGTGTATCCCAAGCCACTCTCAACGGCCCCATGGTGAAGTGTAGCCATGGCTAGCATAAGAATAACGATGATACTCCTTTCCATATCTCTCATACTTGTAAAACCATAACCTCTCACATCCCAACTCACATAAGTAAATGTTATTTTTCCAAACCCTAAAAACTTAAAACTCTCATAACTTTCAATTCCCATTTCAAAATTTTCAAATTAAGTTCCCATGAAGCTCAATCATGAATACCAAGAGATTAGAAATGAAAACTCCCAACCCATCATTCTCAATGTGAAGTAAACACTTTAAGCCCTAAAAAAACCTAAAATTCTTCATAAATTTTTAGTCAATTCTCCATAGCCTTCAATCTAGGTACCAATAAAACCAAAATTGAAAAATAAACAAAATAGACTATTCACTAATGTGATGTATGCAAGTGAACTCTCCAAAACTCAATTTTTTTTTCACTCATTGCCTCTTTTCTCTCTCTCTTCTAGCTTCCTTCTCTCTCCCCTTAAGCCCCAACAGTGATTCATAACCCACATAGTCCTTGACATATATTTTTATTGAATATTTCATAGAACTTGACAGATATTTGTAGAAGCATAAAAGAATTCAATCACACAAGTAAACATACCATAAGTTTATTGGGGAATAAAATACACTACCATAGCTATACAATGTGTTCACCTACTAGACCACCTAAATAATAATTTCTACTAATTATAAATTTTTATTAAATTAAGATCATTTGTAAATTTTTGTGAAATTTAAAGTTTAATGTGAAATATTATTCAAAAAATAAAATTTAAATTCAAAAATTTAAATAATATAATTTAAATTGAATTTTTTTTAATATAAATTATTTTTTTGGTTTTTCTTTTTGCGGATTCTTGTGCTATTGCCTAAGATAATTTACATGTATACTTTCAATCAAAACATATCTTAATTTGCGACAAGTCTTAGCATGAGTTCAATTGCCACATGCCATGATGGTTTAAACAGCCAAGGGGGGAGGATCCAAGAAATAGTTAACCTTTGCAACATTTTTGGAATTCCTCCTCTCCATGTAGTTTTTTTGGGTGCCAATAATTTTATTATTGTAGTAAAATAACTATGACATTTTAAGTATTATTACTATACTACTAATACAAGGTATTAGTAGTATACTAATAAACTTAAAATGTCATAGTTAAATTATTTTATCTAAAGGAAAAATTTTCTTATTAGAAAAGAATGTCTTGTGATTTTTAATTAAAAGATTTTATGTTTAGTATAAAAAATCTATAATAAGATATTTTATTTTATATTTAGATTTATGATGTAAAAAATAGTATGTATAATTCTCATTTAGATAAATAATAGCTAACATTAAAAATTATATTTTAGCTATTAATGTAATTAATTACATATATTATTGAACTCAAATAAGATACAATTCTTATCTTTTCTTCTTCATTAAGCTTCAATTCGGCTTCAACAATACACTTCTTCTTTAAAACTCGTCAAAATTGAGAAGTATTAGTACCACATACCCCTTCCCTCAAATGTGAGCATCCATGTGAACATCTGCTCTCTCTTCTTTATACAAGTCTAAGTCCACAACCCAAAATTTGTGGATTGTCCACCTGTTTACTCGAGTGGCAAAGGGGTTGCCTTCTAGGTTTGCAAATTGAATTGAACCATTATCATAAATTTGCATTACACAATATGGCCCCATCCACCTTAAGTGCAACTTGCTTAAAAAAAGTTATTCCGCAATTGTCATACAATAACGCCAAATCTCCCTCTTGAACAACAACATGCTTTATTCACTTATCATGCCTGATTTTCCGCTGATCTTGTATTTCCTTTGTGGTTTGAATTGCATCATCTCTTTTCTCTTCTAACCACATCCGTGGATGGATCCAAAGATCTTGACTTTCTTCCTCCAAAAATTGTTCCTCACAAAGGATTCAATATAACGGTACTTCAAATTCAACTAGTAGTATGGGATGCAATCCATATGTCAAGAAATATAGAATTTTCTTAGTTGTAATCTTTTTGGTAGTTTTGTTATGCCCACAAAGTTGCAAGTAACTTTGTGTCCCAGTTTTCGGCATAATTGACAGTCATCTTGTTCAAAATCTTGCATAACAACCCATTTGCCTTTTTTGTTAGGCCATATGCTTTTGGGTTATAAAGTATCATCTTCCAATGTTTGATTTGGAAATACTTGGTTAATGGCTCCACAAGTAAGTTCAAAAAGTGAGTCCCTTGGTCACTTACCAATTCCAAAGGACATCCTTAATGTCAAATGATGTTTTGAAAGAAAAATTTGCAACTATTTTTGCATCATCTTGCCAAGTTGCCTCGGCTTCAACCATCTTTGTAGCATAATCAATGCAGACCAAGATGAATCTGTTCCTCAAAAAATGGATCACCAGATGAATTGGACCCACAAAATCCATTCCCCGTGTACGGAAAATGATGAGGCCAGTGGCAAAATTGGTCTCAAAGAGGACTAGGAAGTAACTGTTGGCTTTCCTATTCTTTGATAAGCATCACAACTTTGGATATAGGCTTGAGTATCCTTGTACATCATAGGCCACCAAATACTCCAATGAAAGAATTTTCTTTACTATATTCTTCAGGGCATAGTGCACTCACGATGCTTCCAAGTGTAAGGACTTGATTACTCCTCCGACTTTGTATGCTTCCAAGCATCTCCAAAGTACTTCATCTTCACCCATTTTAAATAAATGTTGTGCTTCAGTTAGTACGGTCAGATTTTCTTGAGGAAGAATGCTTTGTGTTCCAGGTCCAATCCCTCAAGACACTTACAAGTATGCAGATAATGATATTTGGCCGCATAACTTGTACTTTGCATTGCCATCAAATGATACAATTCTTCTTGAGTCTCCAACATGGACAGGAAGTCCACATTTGAATGAAAAGCTCCCTTCCTTACTTGGATAGTGTATCTGAATTCTTGTAATAACAAGAGCCATCGTGCAATTTGCTTAGACAGGTTTGCCTTCTTCACCAAATACTCCAACGTGTAATGGTCTACATGGAAGACAAACTTGTATTCTAACAAATAATGGAGTAACTTCTTGCAGGCATACACCATTCCAAGTGCTTCTCTTTTAGTTGTTGAATAATTCTATTCTACAATTGAAAGTTTTTGGCTAGCATAGTAAATTGGTAGTCTTTCTTCTTATCATCCTTTTGACTCAAGACTACTCCAATTGCCATGGACAAAGAGTCCAAATACACATGAAAAGGGACATCCCAATTTGGGGCCATCATCATTGGTGCTTCAACACTTGGAAAGCTTATTATTGTACGGCTTCCCACAAATAGTCTTCAGACTTCTTCAAGAGATTTGTTGGAGGTGCAACAAGCACTGCATAAATTTAATACTAAGCATCTGTAGTATCCAACATGGCCCAAGAAGGCTCTCATCTCCCCAATATTTTTGGGAGATTCTAAAGTTGAGATGACTTTCATCTTCTCAACATCAACTTCAGTACCTCGACTTGAGAACCAATGCCGTAGAAGAATTCCTTCCTTCATTATGAAGAAGCATTTCCTTGGGTGTAATGACAAGCTAGCAAAACAATACCTTTCAAAAGTTTTGCAAAGGCAACCTAGATGTACTTCTCTTTGGCCAAACACACAAAAGTCATCAATAAAAACTTCCACAAATTTTTGTTGAAAATCTTTGAAATAACATTCATCATCTGTTGGAAAGTCACGGGAACATTACACAACCCAAAGGGCATTTGATTGCAAGCAAAGGTGCACCTATTGGTGGTAAATGTGGTCTTGTCCTTGTCTTCTTCTTGGATGGATAATCTTGATTATAGACTAAAAATCCATCAGGAAAGCTATAGTGAGGATGACCAGCTACTTGGTCCAAAATAGCATCCATGAAGGGCAAAGGATTATGATCCTTTCTTGTCACTACATTCAATTTGCAAAATCTTGGCACTTGCAAATCTTCCTAATCTTCTTCGTTATAGCAATGACAATGGGAGAAACCCATTCGCTGCTCAACAGTGGGACAATTATCCTCGCTCCCAAGTACTTTTTTATTTCATCTTTCATCAAGAGTGTGTACTTTGGGTTCAAGTGATATTTTCTTTGCCAAACTAGAACTGCACCTTCAACAAGATCAATCCAATGTTCCCCAAATTTTTGGGAATTCTTGGCACTTGATCAATAGACAAGAAAAATACATCATAGTACTCAATAAACAAGGCTATGTATCCTGCCAACTTGTTCTAAGTGATTGTCTTTGAAATTTCAAAACTTTGCCTTTAGATAAGACTACATCTTGATAGTCATTGGGGTTGATGACTCCTTCAATATGATTGACTAGGCTTAACCCGAGTCGTATGGAGTTCAGAACCTCTTCCTCCAAAATACTTTCACTTGAGGTGATGTCATATGGGTCTTCATCTTTGACCTCTACCTCATAGCATTTCAAGTATTTGACTTGGACTTCTTCATCCAAGTCCTCCAAAGACAAAGATGATGACTCTTCAGATTTGTCTTGATCTTTTGATGAAGTTGTTTCCCTAAGGTGTAGAACTTCATCCGACTCACTATCACCAGCTTTTAGTCTTTGGATGAGATGTCCTTAAATCTCAACTTTTGCTGATGCCAATCCACAACTAGACCACTATACAACCAGAGTCTTTTGATCAATAGTGAATAACCAATTTCGGTCATTGGTCTCAACACAGTGTAATTCAATTAGAATTGCACTCCTTTGATGATCATAATGATTTTAGACAACATGCTTAAAGATCATCTTCTGGTCTGATCTACAAACTTCAAAATTCAAGGTGTGGGTTTGAACATAAGATACCCCAATCAATGTGCAGTATCCTTTGTCATGACATTCACACTAGAACCAAAATCAAGGAGTACTAATGTGATCAAGAAATCCGCAATCTTTGCATCTACTTTAGGAGATCCCCAATTTTCTTGCTCAATATGATAGACGGCCGGCAAATCTTTCTTGGTCATCGCCCTTACTTTTTTGATGATCAAATTCAATTGCTTCTTTTACAGTTTATAGTCCTCTCACAATTGCTTAAATGTAATATTGGCTTGGGTAGATGCAAAATCTGCCACAATATTTTATTGTGGTAATGCTCCAAACTTCACATTCTTCAACTTTGTCTTTGGGTTTGAGGTTCCCCCTTCTCTGACCTTACTTTGGGTTGCTTTAGAATGGTGACCCGAGTACCGGTGGTCTGAACCCCAAGGTACTTTGGGTTTACACACGTCGGCTTGAATTAAATCCTCAACTTTGGATTGGATGTGCACCCTAAAAATTGGAGGCTTTGTCTTCCCATCCTCCTCCAATTTCATCTCCCAAGTTCTTTGTATTGCCTCCTGGATTTCCTTCTGCAAGGCTTTAGCTTTGGCCTTTGTCATAATTTTCTCCTCCTTAGTAGATAAAATTGCTTTGGGATGTAGTCGCTTCACCTTTCTTGAAGACAAAGAAGCAGTACTCACTTCTTTGGGATCATGTTTCTTCTTCCCCGAGTGTGTTTCAACTTGCAACCCTTCAAGATCTGGCCATTCCACTTCTAGAGCCGGACTACCTTCGTGAGGCCTTTCTTCCTCAAGAGTTATATAATTTACAATGGCATCTCCCTTTGAATGTAGCGTAGCTGGCTCAGTGGGAGTCTATACATACTTGACTAGAGGCTTTGGGTTTGGTAGATGGGGACATTGGTTTCCAATGTGCCCCAAACCTTTACTATTCCCACAAAGGAGAACATACCCAATTTGATGCCTTGGCTCAAGATAATTTGAGGACCAATGATCCATAGAGCCACAATTGTAACATACACTTGGTGCAACATTTTGAGGCATGCATGTCACATGATTGTGTTCCACCCCTCCACTGAAGGCACAACTTCCTCAATCAAAATTGCTTTGCATCAATCCAATATTATGATCACAAATGCAAAATACTACCAACACTACAATTCTTCACAGATTTGTCAAGGCATTGCTTAGATTGCTATCCACTCAAGATCAAACACTCAAAATGGAAATCAGAGCTATAGAATCCAACATCTAACACTCAGACTTGCACTTTGAACTTCTCCAAACACTCACAAATACATACACAAGATTGATACTCAAAATTAAGCTAAAATGACAAGCATTGAGTTACAACACTTCACTTACTCAAATTAAAAATAATAGTATTGAATAATAATAACACTACAAATTCCTCCTTTAAATAGACAACACACTTCACAAATTATCTAACAATAGATTATTTCAATTGCTATTTTACCAACCGGTATATCCAAAATGACATTCCACTTCTTGATGTCTACCTCTTTAGATCTTGAGTCTATTACTAATCTGATCCAATGCCTACTTCTACTTTGGCTTCTACACCCGAATCACCTTCAATTTCTTCCTCTACTTTGGGTTCCACTACAACTTCTTCTCCGGTCACATCTTCAGTCCAAACTAAAATTGAAGTCATCACTAAACTATCTACCTTTTCCTCCTCTCCTCTAACTTCTTCTAATGTCTTGGGTAACTCACCCAAAGACACTTGCGCTCCTACTTCAGTTACTTTGCATTGTGTTCCTACTTTCATAGTACTCCAAAGCTTCTCTAACAAAAACTTCACCAGATCTAATCTGAGACAAACATTATCTCCTACTTCCAACATCTTCATATATACACTTTCTCATAAGCAAATCAATAATTTATTCATATCCGTGTCTTTTGTTTTCCTCCTCCTTGTCTCTTGCACAAGCAACTTCAACTCATGCAATCAGGCTTCCTTCATCTTTACTTTGGCTTCAATGCTCAACATCACCTTCAACTTCACGACAACTTCTCCGACTGATTTTGACTCACTTCCCAAAACTATCTTTTCCCTACACCTCTCTACTTCCAACTCGTTTTGATACATCTTCAACTTGTCCTCAAATTCTTCCTACAAGGCTTCTTTCTCCTCCACATATTGGACAAGTTAAGTCTCCACACTTCTGATCAGTCCGCGTAACCTTTCCTCCTCTTGGTTTTGATTTTTTAACACATGTTGCCAGGCCAGATTCTTCTCCTATCTACTCTTTCTTAGGCTCTCCAGTTCTTTTTCCATCACAATTGGTATTGCCTTTGAATGTATCACCTCCACTTGTGCATTAGTGAATTCTCCCTTCAATTTCTTGAATGTTGCCTTTTGCTCCTTTTATTCTTTAGCTTGTCATTCAAGTTCCTCACTGCACTTCACAAAACACTCCTACAAATTTTCTAAAGTCTTCCTCCAAAGAACATCATCAACCCAAAGTTCATTGGCTTCTTTCTCTCCTCAAGTTAACTTCCTCCTTAACTCGGTGTTTTCTGTACTCAAGAACTTCACTACATTGAGCTCATCCCTCACTTCAAGATGCTCTCTCTTCAACTCTTTCTTCTTCTTCTGCAACTACACCAACAAAGGACAGATGATCTTTGATATGTATTCTGGTCTAGCATACTCTCCTTCATCATCTTCTCTTTCTTTGGCTTTGGTCGGCACTTCTTTGGCTAGTGCCTCACTCTGAAGTCTCAATCTTTGTAGCTTCAACATCATCTTGTGCAAGCTTTCTTCCTCCTCTTTGGCTTTACTCGGACCTACGGTTGTGACCTGCATACTTCTCTTTGATCTCAATACTCTTGGAAACACCAAGGCCAGATCCTCTTCTCTTTCTTCCTCTAGCTCTACTGCTGGTAATTCCAAACAAGGGCCATCTCCTCCTTCCATACAATCAAACACAGCATGGAACTCCTCAGCCTCTTCTCCAACCACTTTGTCCACCAATTGCTGGACTTTGGGTTCTCCTTCACTCTCACTACTAGACTCCTTACGCTAGAATGTGAGCTCTTCTTCTTCTCTCAAGTCTACACACTTTCACTTAACTTCTCCTTCCAATTCTTCCTCTAAAGAATAGTTCGTCATCATCGCCATTTCTTGCATTGGATTCAACCTCCTTATCTTTTGTGGTTGCACTGGTGACACTCTTTCTTCAGGTCTACCTCTTTTGCTCAGCCCTCCAAATACTCATTGACACTATCATCTCCTTCCCAATCTTTATGAAGTGTTCATTACCTTCACGGACTCGCCTTATGAAGCATTGCTTGTCTGCATTTACAACTTGATGCAAATTGGGTTGAAAATGTGACACCATCCTTCATTTCTCCTTGGAATTGAGTAGATTCAGTCCTAAATAGAAATGTGCTATTAAGGGTACAAAATGATGGGGTGGTAGGTCCATTCTGCAACTATTGATCACTGACCTACTCTCTTGTGAAAACACTTCACTCAATTCATCACTTCTCCTACAAACATCTGGTGGGAAAACTTAGCTTGCTGCTTTGTCACATAGGTGGTTTGCTTTGGCTTAAACATTGGCATCATATCACTGACTATACCTCCTTGTATTGCATCTTTATAGCTATCTATCTTGTACCCGTTCTTAGTGCGAGGTGCAATGAAAGAATTCCTCACCTTGTTTGTTTCTTCCAAAGAATCACTATTTCAATAGAAGGTGACTCCTCCTACTTCTCTTGCTTCTCTCCCCAGGACTAATCTCCAATCCAACTCAGTCCATCGAGCCGGATTTCCTCTCTTTCCCTTTTTCTTTGGACCATCTTTGCAATTGCTAGCAACAATTTTTGCCATGAACCTTAGATAGCTCAAATTCTTGTTTTATGCCAAAAAGGTGATGCAAAGTCTACTCAGGACTTTGATCCTTTCCACTACATCTTATTTGCAAATTGCTAGACTCCTCACCAAACTCCACTCATTACACTTTGGTGACATTGTGTGCTTCCTCACTCTTGATCTTTGAAAGATCCAACCCTCACCAAAACGTGAGATCCTAACTCCTTTGGGACAACTATCAAGACACATAGAATATTGTTATGACATTCTAGGACTCCCTTGACAAAGTCTCAATCTTATAGTATTTCATTGCTTGATCATTCTTTAGTCAACCTTCGATTGACACACAAATTATGGTGTCTATTTTTTGTCACTCTCAATACCATCTTGATCCCAAGGTAGTTGTTTTCTTTACCCATACTTTCTTGATTGGCTAGACTTGAGGAAAATGTCTTAAATGCTCTTTGGATCAGGTTGCACATCCTTATGCAAAGTAACCTTTCTTTGGGTTTATGCTTTCATAAGTTTGACCCAAGTCCTTCTAACTCTGACCCAAGATCAACTTCTTTGGATCTATGACGAACACACAATTCTTCTCTTTTCTTCTTCATTAAGCTTCAATTTGGCTTCAACAATACCCTTCTTCTTTAAAACTTGTCAAAAATGAAAAATGTGGGTACAACAAAAACATAGGCAAGTCTATCATTATCTTTGGAGTTGCGGAATCCATGGGTAGAGTTGAAGATATTATGAGAATGTAAAAGCTATGGTTGAGGAATGTGTGTTGGTTTATAGGTAGCAAAAGGAAAATGGAGTTCTTGGAGTAAAGTTTGAACATACAACTTTTTGCAAATGAATATGAAGTTTTTAGGACACTTGTCCAAGTAAGTAATAATGAAATGGGACTTGAAGTAAGAAAGGTCTTTGTAATGATGAGAGAGAAAGATTGGATCATTAGCAAGATAGTTGTCCCAAATGTGGTGGAGGTTGAGTAGGCACTTTGAAAAAGGGTTTCTTTCCATTAGTCAAGAATGGCTTTGGTGCCCAACATCGCTTCTTGAGCAAGCAGGAAATTGCATCCTGAGCAAGCACAAAATTGCAAACACTAGCTGAAATAGCATTGAAGGAAAAAGGGAGAGACATGGAAGAAAGACAAAACTTAGTACCTCTAGAGAAGAGAAGTGATAAGTTGGCAACATGTAAGATTTGAAGGGAAGCTATAACTACATGACCGTGGGAAGGGTTAATGAAGCCAGAATGTTGAAGACAACTAAAAGGAGAAGGAGATGTTACATTCAACATGTTTTTGGAAATCAAGGCAAAGTTAAAGCATAAGCGGCCTAGAATTTTGCAGTACCTGTAGGTGATAATGGGAATACTAATAGGTATATTCCGAGGAATGTTCTCTAGGACTTCACTATCACAGAACAAAGACTATAATCTAGCTTTATCCATCTCCTTTGAGGCAGAACAAAAGATAATGAGTGTTGGATAGATATTAGGGGTAGATTTGTGAAAAAAATAATATGGTGAGAGAAAAAGAAGGAGACAATTCACAAGAGGTATTGGGATCTACACCATTTCTGAGTAGGAAAATTGTGAAGGTGGATTTGGGAATGTGAAAAGTTTGAAGAAGGTTTTGGACTCTAACGCAAGAGAGGAAGGAATTTGTTAGCTGTTCCTTATCAAGTAAAGTGAATAAATAATGGATCCTTCAAGGTAGTCTCTATATGTGAATCTCCTAGAAGGTGGAGTACTAACCAAAGGAAGTACTACATGAAGAGATGGAATTTGAGAAGAGTGTAAGGAAGAGGTGGTAGTTGAGGGAAAGAGAGAGTCTTGAGAACTATCAAAGTGTTGGTCAAAGTTGATTGTAGAAAAATGTAGAACAAAACACTCCAATGTGTAAGTTCTCAAAAGGCGTTAATAATGGCAGACCAAACTCCAAATGTCATAAAAATCTGGTGTCTACTAAATTTAATGCTTATGCCAAAGATATGTTTATAACTTGGGTGCATCAAATTTGGGCAAAATTGCAATCTTGACCTCCAAATTTGCAATTTTAAGGAAAAAAAATGGCACAATTAGTGACTCATATTGCATCTATGGAATCCCTAAAGCCTCCAACTTCTCTCACCTATCTTTCTTCAGGTGTGCACACCCTTACTAGCCTCTCACAAGCTCTAATACCATGTCAAAGAATACAAGGACTGGACAAACAATCCAAGACCACTCATAACCGATTATGAGAGAGAGTGAGAGAGTGCACAATGGAAGATAAGCAAGAATGAATGCGGAGAGGGTACTCCTCTCATGTATATATAGTATACATCTGTACCCTAATACAACTATCCAGTGAGAAGTAAGTCATTTACTAACTCACTATGACTACTCAACACTCCCCTTCAAGCTCAACTCAATATCATCTACACCAAGGCAAAGTATGAAAGCCTCAAAGTTATCTCTAGATAAAGCCTTGGTGAAATTATCAGCAATTTGCTCACCTATGCCAACAAACTTACGCTCAATCTGCCCTGCCAAACTTTCTCCCTAACATCACTATCAATGATAGTTATGAGAGTTAGTCCTAGCATGAAACACATGATTACTAGCTAACTTGATGCTACTCATGTTATTTTTCTATAAAAAAATGGGAAATTAAAAATCCACACCAATCAAAAGCAAACTCCAAGGCCAAATAGCTTCACAAGTTGCATGGATGGCTCCATGATACTCTACCTTAGTGGAAGACAAAGCTATAATTGGGTGCTTCTTAGAAGCCTAACTCAAAGTAGCATTCCTAAGTCCAAATGTGTACCTTGAAGTAGATCTCCTATCAAGGACACTCCTTGCACAATTTGCATTAGTGTAACCATGTAGCAACAATGATCCCCCACATAAGTAGCTTGCAAACTCAAGATGGGAATTGTGGATCCTCAAACCAGGTGGCTGCACCATGTAAACCTCCTCCTCAAGATCACCATTGAGAAATAGATTCTTGAAGTCAATCTAGCGTAATTACAACTGCAAGCACTCTACAAATGGTTGCTATCTTGGCAACAAGACTATATGTCTCATTATAGTCCATGCCAAATTGCTGAGCATAACCTCTTGCATGCCTTGTACTTGCTCATAGAGCCATCAAAATTACACTTGAGATGGAATTGGTAGCCTTATGATCAAAAGGTAGATCTACCAACTCTATGCATTGGTGGTAGAGAGCAGCAAGTTCTACTTGCATATGGTATCAACCCATTATTTGTGTTGTAGAGCCTCTCCTATGGTGTTTGGTTTGTGCTCTTGTAGAACAATAGTCATATATGCATGATATGTAACGAGAAAATCTTCTTCTTGAAAAAAAATGCCTAATAGGGTGTTTCACACATTGAGACTGTCTTGGACCAGGTACTTGACTGGTCATCTCCCTTGCACTGGTTTTGATGTATTAGGCACATTCACAAAGGTTACATCTTGCATATGTATATCATGTGTAGGTGCAAGTATGCACTGGGGGATGAGTCTATCATCCTCATTGGTAACAACTCCATTAGAAGGGGATATAATTGTAGAGGCACAACCTCTTGAACTATCTGATTGAAGCAGATACTAAACAACATCTCCAGGTGCACCAATAAATACAGAGCAAACAATAGAGGAAGTAAAGCATGTAGCAAAATATACAAGCTATAATTGAAGTCAAAAGTCATGAGGAAAAACTAAACCAAACAAGAGAACTGAAATTGGCAGACTGGACACAAAACATGTATATGAACCATGAAAAAAAACAACAAGTGTAAGTTGGAGCAAAAATAAAGAGAGTGGATGGTCTCTAGGCTAAGAAGGAATGGAGCATCAAAGGATTGGATAAAATATATCACAACAAGCTTTATGGACACTTGAGTCTTGAGACACTAAATAAACTGAGGGAAGCAAAAGGCGGCTATAGTAAACCTCCACTAAAACTCATGCAACTTCATCAGTGCCTCATGTAGTGCTAAAGTAATTGAGCAAGCATTAGTTCCCTTGGTACCAATTTTTTGCTCAAAATCTCATGAGTGCCAAGGGAAAATCAGTTGCTTCTAACAATGTTGCTCAAAGCAAGGGAAAAGTTGTAATTTATGAAGCTTAAAATCCAAACAAAAAGCAACAAGTAGAATAAGTAGAATGTTTGTGCAATGAAAATGAATCAGCATCCATAGCAAGAATATAAAATCATGAGCACAAGGAGGTAAGTGTAACAATATAGAGTTAGTAAACGAGTAAGTAAAGGCTAATGAATAAGAAAATAGGCCAAATTAGCAAACAATTCTAAGAATATTCTTGAAGCATCTACAAAGCTTCTTCATACTTTCCAAGTATTGGGTAACATGTAAGCCAAGTAAGCCAAGTAGGCAAGTTCTAGGCAAAAGAGTCTTGGTAAGCTTCTTGGCTAGCTTGGCGGGTATGCCAAGTAGGTGGCTTCTAGAAGGAAGCTTCTTGAGAAGGTTCCCAATGAGCTTGGCTAGCACTCTAAAGGAGGCTTCTAGGAAGCTTCCCAAGTGCCATGTATATTCCTTATAAATACCAAAGGCCAAGTTCATGCTAAGCATTTAGAATTTCTCTCATTCAAGAGTCGTATGTGATGCTCCACTCCGGTCTTCCATTCTCTTATTTTTCTCCTTGGTCTTTTACATTAGTATTAGAGTAAGAATGGAATGGGTAGAATTTATGGACCACCAAATCCATTTTCTCTAAATTATTGAGATTTTTATGTTTGTGTACTACCCAAGCATCATTTCATATAGTTGATGATTTCATGTTTTGGGTAAATATTTTTGAATCCAAGCACCTTGTCCACCAAACCATTGATACTTCCAATTGTAACTTAAGTAGAGTAGTATATGTGTTGTATCTATATGTTGACTTAGATAATTACCAATAGTTTGACAGTATAGTAGCCATGGCAGTAATGCCCAAAGTTATCATTGATATGCACCAAACAAATTGAGCACCTTACTTGATTGTTGGAAGAGAGAAATCATCAACAACAAGAGGATGTAGAGGGGGCATCATTTGAGAAACAGAAGAGTAAATCTCATTCTTGAACCCCATGGTATTTGAAGGCAGAATATCTTGAGTGCAATGGAAACTTTTGTGATTGATTGCAAACATTATTTGAAGTTACAAATCTTCAAGATGAATGGAGATAGTTTTGCTTGGCTTCAAGCCAATTGGATGCATTGGCAAACTATGAGTACAATTTTTAGTAGAGTAAGCTCAATGGCAATTTGTTGTACCAATCTCAACATGGGAAGAATTCAAGAGTGCAATAATTGGGAGATTCCAAGTTGTAAATGATACACAAGCCAAAATAGGTTTGGAGAATTCAAGCAGATTGGTTCTATGAGAAGCTACATCACTCAATTCCAAAACACCATAATGCAAATTCCAAGGATACTAGAAAGTATCCAGTATCCTTGTTCCTACCTGACTCCAGCCCGTGTTTTTAATCTTGATAGTTCGCGCACTTAGCGTCTACACTGTTCCTCTCTGACTCTAGCCCTTGTTTTCAATCTTGATAGTTCGCGCATTGCTTGCTTACAGGCTGGCTATTTAGATAACATTTCCTGCTTCTCACGTAGTTTGCATGGATGTTCTCGATTTCACGTTGTTTGCTTGTAAATTAGACATATGTTATTCTTAAACATATGTTTTTCTCATGGATATCTCGATTTCACGTTGTTTATTTAGTAAGTTAGACATATGTTATTCTCACTGTTCCTACCTGACTCCAGCCGGTGTTTTTAAACTTTATCGTTCGCGCGGTGTTATTAATCTTTATCGTTCAATAACACCTTTCTCGTTCGCGCACTCCTCGATTACAGGGCGGGCTATTTACATAACATTTTCTATTTTTCACGTTATATAACATTTTTTATTTCTCACCTCGTTTACATTTGTATGTTCTAGATTTCACATTGTTTATTAAGAAATTAAATATATATTATTCTTAAACATATTTTATTGTCATGGATGTTCTCGATTTCACGTTATTTATTTAGTAAGTTAGACATATGTGATTCTCAATTTGTTGCAAAGGTAACAGGGATGTTCTCGATTTCTTAGTAAGTTACACAAATGTTATTCTCAATTTGTAACAAAGGTAATATGAATGTTTTCGATTTGTTTACTAATGCGTTGTTTACTAATGCATTAATTAGATATATATGCAATTATACTTTTGCTGCATGGTTACTTTCTAAGCATCCTACTTTAGAGATTTATCGGTATTTTAACATTACGAATCATGCACATATTGTTTCCCATTCGTCTTTCATGAGTTACCATGAGTTACTTCTGTTCTCATATACCTATATATTTATATTTTATGGTAGACGATCCTAAAGACTTCTTTTCCATGCAAAAAATGTGGTTGATGGCCTGAACTAGATTGCTACATGATTCACCCCCTAATCTTCTGGCCATGAAATTCAAAGCCCACGGTTCCCCAATTATTGATATGTTTCTATTTGAATCGCAGGTACTTGTAAACATCGTTTGTGGTGGGGAGTTTGATGACCTCAGCCTTTGGAACCTACTGTCGTCTACAAAGTATGGACCTGCGGCAGTCACGGTGTTGCACAATCTCTTGTTATCAACGTTGAGGTCGACGTTGAAAGTTCATGTTTCGTGTACAGTAAGCAATTTGCTTGGAGCGCTGGTGAAGAATCAAGGGTCCTACACTCCGACCATGGCGCTTCACCTTTACAGTCTACGTAAGCTGTGCTGGTATAATGTTCATAAGAAAGAGATTTCGGAGTATCCGGGAGCCATTGAAGCTTTGGGCCAACTTCTTATCTGTCAAGAAGAGCTTGATGTTCTCGGGACACGTTATAACTACCCTTGGTAACGTTGCAATTCAAGAGGAAGGGAGAAAGAAAATAGCAGAATGCAGCGGATTTCTATTACAGCTGCTTACCTGCTTTATGGAACAAAGCGGTAATCTAGCATTCCAAGAGGAAGTAGTACGTACTTTGCAGTGGTTAGCAATAAATAACGACAATGGAAAGCAGATTAGGGAGCACCAGGGTGCCCTTAACGCTTTGGTGAATTATTTAGTAGTCCAGAAGAGCTCGAAGTTCCTTGACTTCGTTTTGTACACTCTAGGGAATCTGGCAATTGGCGTGGAAGGTAAGAAGGAAATAGGAGAGATTCCTGGAGTTATTTCGCAGCTGCTCACAATGTTTCTACAAGAAGATGGAAGTCTTGAGATCGAAATTCAAGAAGGAGTGGTGTTTGCTTTGCGGAATTTAGCTCGTCATGATCTCAATCGTAAGCAAATCCTGGAGTTCCCGGGTGCTGTTCAGGGATTGGTGACGTCCTTGTCAGTCCGAAAGAGCTCCAAGTTCCTTGAGTTCGTTTTGCACACTCTAGGGAATCTGGCAAATAGCGTGGAAGGTAGGGAGGAAATAGGAGAGATTCCTGGAGCTATTTCGCAGCTGCTCACAATGTTTCTACAAGAAGATGGAAGTCTTGAGATCGAAATTCAAGAAGAAGTGGTGTTTGCTTTGGGGAATTTAGCGAAAAATGGGCCCAATTGTAAACAAATCATGGAGTTCCCGGGTGCTGTTCAGGGATTGGCGAGGTCCTTATTAGTCCGAAAGAGCTTCAAGTTCCTTCAGTTCGTTTTGCACACTCTAGGGAATCTAGGAATTGGCGTGGAAGGAAAGGAGGAAATAGGACACATTTCTGGAGCTATTTCGCAGCTGCTCACAATGTTTCTACAAGAAGACGGCAGTCTTGAGATCGAAAATCAGCACGGAGTGCTATTCGCTTTGCAAGGATTAAGCAGCATGAAGGCTCATCGGAAAGAAATCATGGACTTCCCGCGTGCTGTTCAGGGATTGGTGACGTCCTTATCTGCCCCGAAGAGCTCCGACTTCCTTGTGCACGTTTTGTACATTCTAGGGAATCTGGCAGTCGGCGAGGAAGGTGTGAAGGAAATAGGAGAGATTTCTGGAGCTATTTCGCAGCTGCTCATAATGTTTCTACAGAAAGATGGAAGTGATGAGATCGGAATTCAAGAAGGAGAGGTGTTTGCTTTGCGGAATTTAGCTTATAATGAACTCAATCGTAAGCAAATCATGGAGTTCCCGGGTGCTATTCAGGGATTGGTGACGTCCTTGTCAGTCCGAAAGAGCTCCAAGTTCCTTGAGTTCGTTTTGCACACTCTAGGGAATTTGGCAAATAGCGTGGAAGGCAGGGAGGAAATAGGAGAGATTCCTGGAGCTATTTCGCAGCTGCTCACAATGTTTCGACAAGAAGATGGAAGTCCTGAGATCGAAATTCAAGAAGGAGTGGTGTTTGCTTTGGGGAATTTAGCGAAAAATGGGCCCAATTGTAAACAAATCATGGAGTTCCCGGGTGCTGTTCAGGGATTGGCGAGGTCCTTATCAGTCCGAAAGAGCTCCAAGTTCCTTCGGTTCGTTTTGCACACTCTAGGGAATCTAGGAATTGGCGTGGAAGGAAAGGAGGAAATAGGACACATTTCTGGAGCTATTTCGCAGCTGCTCACAATGTTTCTACAAGAAGATGGCAGCCTTGAGATCGAAAATCAGCACGGAGTGCTATTCGCTTTGCAAGGATTAAGCAGCATGAAGGCTCATCGGAAAGAAATCATGGACTTCCCGCGTGCTGTTCAGGGATTGGTGACGTCCTTATCTGCCCCGAAGAGCTCCGACTTCCTTGTGCACGTTTTGTACATTCTAGGGAATCTGGCAATTGGCGTGGAAGGTAAGGAGGAAATAGGAGAGGTTCCTGGAGCTATTTCGCAGCTGCTCACAATGTTTCTACAAAAAGATGGAAGTCATGAGATCGGAATTCAAAAAGGAGCGGTGTTTGCTTTGCGGAATTTAGCTTATAATGAACGAAATCGTAAACAAATCATGGAGTTCCCGGGTGCTGTTCAGGGATTGGTGAGGTCCTTGTCAGTCCGAAAGAGCTCCAAGTTCCTTGAGTTCGTTCTGTACCCTCTAGGGCATCTGGCAATTGGCGTGGAAGGTAAGGAGGAAATAGGAGAGGTTCCTGGAGCTATTTAGCAGCTGCTCACAATGTTTCTACAAAAAGATGGAAGTCATGAGATCGGAATTCAAGAAGGAGTGGTGTTTGCTTTGCGGAATTTAGCTCGTCATAAGCTCAATCGTAAGCAAATCCTGGAGTTCCCGGGTGCTGTTCAGGGATTGGTGACGTCCTTGTCAGTCCGAAAGAGCTCCAAGTTCCTTGAGTTCGTTTTGCACACTCTAGGGAATCTGGCAAATAGCGTGGAAGGTAGGGAGGAAATAGGAGAGATTCCTGGAGCTATTTCGCAGCTGCTCACAATGTTTCTACAAGAAGATGGAATTCTGGAGATTGAAATTCAAGAAGGAGTGGTGTGCGCCTTGCGGAATTTAGCTGAGAATGAGCCCAATCGTAAACAAATCATGGAGTTCCCGGGTGGTGTTCAGGGATTGGTGAGGTCCTTATCAGTCCGGAAGAGCTCCAAGTTCCTTGTGAACGTTTCGTACACTCTAGGGAATCTGGCCATTGGCGTGAAAGGTAGAAAGGAAATAGGAGAGATTCCTGGAGCTATTTCGCAGTTGCTTTCTTTGTTTCTACGAGAGGATGGATGTCTCGAGATCCGTGAGATTCAAGAGGGAGTGGTCCGCGCTTTGCAGAAGTTAAGTTCTATTGAGAGCAATCTGAAACAAATCATGCAGTTTCCGGGTGCTGCTCAGGGATTGGTGAGGTTCTTATCAGTCCGGAACAGCTACAAGTTCCTTATGCACGTCTTGTACACCATAGCGAAATCTGGCAAGTGGTGTGGAGGATGCAAAGGATAGAGGAGAGGTTTCTGGGGCTATTTTGCAGTTGCTCACGTCGCTGCTGCGAGAGGATGGAAGTCTTGAGATTAAATATCAAGAAAGAGTGGTGTTCGCATTGCGACAATAAAAGCTGGACGCAGGCCAATTGGAAGCAAACCATGGAGTTCCCGGGTGCTGTTCAGGGATTGGTGAGGTTCTTATCAGTCCGGAAGAGCTCCAAGTTCCGTATTCCAAAGGAATCATCATTCTACTAATAATCACTGGCAAGAAGTTAGATGAATTGTAATACTCTTATGAATCTATGCTTTCGACAATAATGTCTAACAAATAAGCTAATAGGCTAACAATGCCCGACGGGGTAGATGAATTGCAATGTTCTTATGATTCTATGCTTTCGATAATACTGTTTAACAAATAGCTAATAGGCTAACAATGCCCGACAAGAGAAATCACTTATAGCGTCTGTTTACACCGGAAGTTTCTCCCATTTAACTTGAAGTCATGAGCGATTTACGGGGTTGCACTTCCCATGATGCAGATAAGTGACATGGTACGTGAACTACATCGACCCGAGTCTCAACAAATCTCAGTGGAAATCGTCTTCTTCCATGGTCTCCACCTAGGTTACTACAGAAATCCAGAAGTAGAGACCTGGTTTTCAGGAAAGCATGACAAGCCGGAGTGTTGGCTGAAAGCGTGGCTTGCGAAGAAGTTCCCTAAGGCTCGAATCCTCCTCATTTCATATGATGCCAGTCCTACTCAAGGGAGTCAGCAGGGCCGCAGCGACAGATTTCTTACAGCTGAAAGTTTGGCATGCGAACTGCTTCAATTTGCCAAAGTTGGGCAAACCGGCAAACCAGTGGTTCTTGTGGGACACTGCCTTGGGGGCCTCGTTATCAAAGAACTCTGTGTGCTAATTGCTCGAAGAGAGTATGCATATGGCCCAAATACCGATGATCTGGCAGAGAAGTTTCTAACCAACTTGAGAGGGGTATTTCTGTATGCCACCCCTCAATTGGGTATGAATTTGGGCGAATTCGCTGGAACGTTGGATCACCCTAACCCTCTGCTGAATGATCTCAAGCTCCTACATGAGGGGCCGATGCGCCTGAATGAGAGTTTCCAGAAACTACGCCGGAATCATGGCTGGAGAGTAGCTGCTGTTGGAGAATTGCTGAAGACCGACCTATTCAACGTAATCGTAACCTTGCATCCAATCTCCAAGGACACTTTCTGTTGCCATCGTTAAAGCTTGAATTTGTACCTCTATGTCACGTGACACTCACTCCATGGTGGTCCTGAATGATTATTGGCATGGTGCAGGAATTCGAAATCTTGGTTCCGGAGTCTTCGGCAAGAATGGATACTGATACTTACCAATCCGTGGCGACGGATCACTTTGGCGTTTGTAGACCAGAGTCGGAATCCAGCACTTCATATCAGGCACTTGTCTGCTTTTTGACAACAATCATGGTATTCCCTAAACTGCCCATTGAACAAACGCCTCAGAGGACCAATTGTATCGTTTACCCTAACCGGCTTTCGTTAGATAAAACAAGTTTTTGCTAGTCTATCCTCCGGCACTATTTTCTTTCACAGGGTATAGACCCATCCTATTGAGATCTTTAGCACCGAATACAGGGCAACAATTAAGAAAGGGTGGGGCAGAGTTGCTATAAGTCATAGCTGGTTACTTATAATTCGCGTCAGCCAGCTAGTTGAAGAGGATGACAGATCTAAGCGCTCTGACACAGATGCAACTTGATATCTCTGCGTTTTGCAGGTGGAGGTCCAGTCCAAAGGTCCGGATGGACCCTATTTTCTTCCTGCCAGAAAGGACTCCAGAAAGAAATTAGTGCAGAAGATAGATTCAGAATCTTTCGGCAAGTCTCGTTCCTTCATCGTTAGTAGAGAGGGTATCGAAGCTTATGTCCGACGAAAGAAAATGGCGAAACTCATTTTGAATGCGTTAGAAGACAAAGATGGACCAACTGGACAAAGATGGACCAACTCCCTTCTCTCTTTCTCTCTTGTGGCTTCCTTCTCTCTCGCCTTAAGCCTCAATAGTGATCCAGAACCCACATAGTCCTTGACGTATATTTTTATAGAATATTTCATAGAGCTTGACAAATATTTGTAGAAGCAAAAGAGAATTCAATCATACAAGGAAACACACCAGAAGTTTATTGGGGAATAAAACACACTACCATGGCTATACAATGTGTTCACCTACTAGACCACATGAATAATAATTCCTACTAATTATAATTTTTCAGTAGATTTTGAATAATTGTAAATTTGTGTGAATTTAAATGTTAATGTTAAATAGTATTCAAAATTTAAATAATTTAATTGAAACTGAAATTTTAATAATATAAAATAAAGAATTTGGTTTTCATTTAGCCGAATCTTGTGTTGTTGCCTAAGATCACCTCCATGTATACTTTTAATTAAAACATATCTTATTTACCACAAGTCTTAGCATGAGTTCAATTGCCGTATTCCATGAAGGTTTAGACAGCCAAGGGAGGAGGATCCGGGATAAAGTTAACCTTTGCAACATTTTTGGTGCTCCTCCTCCCCATGTTGTTTTTTTGGGTGCCAATAATTTTAGTATTCTAGTAAAATAACTATGATATTTTTTGAGTATTATTACTACACTATTAATACCATTTTTAATAAAATAATATATATATATATATCAAGGAGAAATTTTCTTATTAGAAAAGAATGTCTTGTAATTTTTATTTAAAGATTTTATCTTTAGTATAACTAATCTATAATAAGATATTCTATTTTATATTTAGATTTATCATATAAAAACTATTACGTATAATTATCATTTATATAAATAAGATCTAAAATTAAATATTGTATTGTAGCTATTAATGTAATTGATTACGTCTATTATTGAACTCATATAAGGAAAAAATCAAGAACTATATTGAACATGGAACTAGATTTTATTCCCTGCTCCAAAAATGAAAGAAAATAAAATATTATTTCTTAACATATGGATATCCTTACATGCTTAATTATAACTTTGTCTCTTATAAAAACTTTGTTGTCTACTTACAAGTTCTTTATCAGGAATAATCTTTCTTTACACAATAAAAATATCTTAAATATCAAATTTATTTGAGGAATATTGTTTTGGTTTTGGCACCATTCTACAAGGTATTTGTTGTTTTGATAGAATATCATTCCTTATTTATACAAATTACTCTTCTAATTTATATTCCATCCAAAAGTCTTTGGTAGATCCAATCTTAAGCACATCTAATGAAAGGCATTAACCACTCAATAGAAACTCCAGTTCTTTTAAACCCTAAATAGCACTCCCTTAAGCAAGTCTTGATAGTGGCTCAAGTACCGATAATTTGGTATTGCCAACCCATTAGCAAGCATGAGAGAGCTCAAATTCAATTAGTTTAGGATTGCAAATCCCTCGATCACCTGTTAAAATAAAGTTCATCCTCTTGTACATAGGCATTACCATGCCAAAGATGTATACAAATGTTCAACTACAAGGATGTAGCATCCCTAAGATATTACCACCATGACAATGTTTTCTTAGTCTTTTGTCTACTTACACTAATAGCTATTGAGTTGAGCTACCTTCCCCTCTAAAAAAATTAATTTTATCTTTATATTGTGCCAATTCCTTTAGAATGGAGGCAACAATATCTTGGAACTTGGCCTCAATATGCTTCCTCAATTGGGTAGCCAATTTCTCCAATTGTTGTTTGGAGTAGACTTTCACCTCAATGCATATATCTTTGACTTCAATTTAGAGAGCTTTGTTTGCTGGGTTTGAGTCATGATTGACTTCTGCGCCTGAACTATAGATTGATCCAATCAATATCATATAATCTTCCATTATGATGAGGATCCTTGTTTTTTCCTCATCTAGGATGTCACCAATGGATTTCATTTCTATTTTATCTCTTGTTGCACCTACCTATACACAAACAATCTACTCCCCCTCTTCTTGTTCTTTCTTGGTGGAAGAACAAAAGGAGAGGGAGCAGATTGCCTCAATCAAATCCCTTATACAAATTTTAGCTAGCTCCTTGTAATTTTAGAGCACCATCTCATCCTTCACAACCTTAACTAGGGCATTGGATCATTTTTCTTTCATGGTAGCTACTTTTTCATCTTGAGCACATAATTGCTCCTTGTGCCTCAAGTGCTTTGTGAATTCCTTAGTTTGTTGGTCATTTGCTATCTTGAAAATGTTAATTGTGACAACCTGATGTTGACATACTAAAAATATAATTGGTATGAATAGGTTGTTCCATCAAGAATGATTAGGAATAAAGATAAAGGATCACAATGTCAAAAGTTGTCTATTATTGCTTGTTTAATGTCTTGTGTAGAAACTACTCCTAAAAGAGGGTAAAGTCACCACCTTCTAATCACTCTCATGATAGATTTAGTCCAGAGGATTCCTAATTGTGATGGTTCATTTGCAACAAAGTTGACTTCACATCAGAATTTCTATACCTTCCCCATTGCCCAGCCAAATATTGATAGCTATCATCAAAGCAATCATAAGTACTACAATCCACACTCACATCATAGAGTTCATGTTATACCAGATTGACAACATTAAGGGATCGCACAAATAGTGTCCTAGAATGTGCAAACTAGAGAGAGTAAGATCTCCCAAGGGTCCAATCAAGGACAACTACAATCATGACATAGTGTTCCATCCTTCCCACAAGTCATGACATTACAAGAGTATTGAATGATCACGTTGCTGAATCTTACAAGTTAGTGTTACTTTACAATACTCCAGTTATACAGTGTGTGGTGACTTATCTTTGTATCATTCTTCACCTCTATAGAGCCTCTAGAGTTGCACACTCTAGTTCTACACAAATAACTTCCTCTCTCTCAAGTGCTTTTGCTCATGCACCAAGATTCTTCACTCCCACTCAATCCAACATGCAATCACTCATACAACATATAGACTAATACACATACACTACCTTGACAGTCTTCATGGTATAAGCCTTGTTTAATGCAACAAAAAAATGCACCAAATAAACCTTGTAAACATTGAATCTAAAGCCTATATACATTCCTACTTAATCGCCAAAGAAGTCCAATGGCTACAATGTATTGGAAGTCCTTTGATTATATCTAAGCCACTCAATGCTTATCACATATTCTCTACAAACCCTAACCCTAAACCTAATCTTCAATAGGCATGCTCCATATGGAATTGCCGCATTTGCCTCTTTACATTATTGCTATTATGTCATGGGACAGTCATAATACAAGACCTTTGTATTGCAATCTAACTACTATGTATAGATATGAAATGTTTTGTATCTACAAAAAATTTTGTACTATGAGCTATGAAAAATACCCTGCTGTATCTAGAATATGGCTCTCAGTTGTTCATGACAAATTTGGACATTGCTCATTTTGTATCAAGTTGTGGGTGGTATTAATTGTTTGCAAGATGATATGGTACAAGATATGAAGTACAAGGTAAGGTAGAAGAAATGAAGAACAAGGGTATGTATGAGAATTGAAGTATGAGGTTACATACAAGATGAATAGTACAAGTTTACAAACAAGAAATGAAGAACAAGTTTACAAATAAGATGAATATATAAGGTTACAAATGAGAAACAAAGTATGACGGTATGAATGCAACAAATAGGACAATGTACGAGGGCAAAACAAATAGTACAAGGTATGAAGACAAAATGAATGGTCTGAGGTTTAAGAAAAAATGAATAGTTCAAGGTTAGAGGAAAAAAAATTAGTACGGGGTTTGAGAAAAAACAATTAGTCAAAGGAATGAGAATAAGAAGAATAGTTGGAGGATAAAACAATAGTACAATGTTTGAGATGAGTATGAGGTTCAAGGTGTGAGCTCAACATCCATATGGTAGTAACTCTATATGGCTATCACTTTTGCTACAGACCTCCAAATTCTGTGACTTTGGTGTCAATGGAAAACCGTTGTAAAGCCAATTTGGACATGATAAAGGTTGCTCCACTTGGGCAAGTAACCATATAGATATCAACCCAAAGTGCACAAAGAAAAATTCCTATTGACAAATAACTCTTCCAAGTTGAGGGTTGATGGCGGCAAAGATCTTCAAGGCCCCCCTCCCCCATCCCCTTCTTTTGTACCTTAGCATATAAAAGGATGATGATATACCATATTAAGCAATTTCTTACCTGTACATAATAATATGTTTTTTTTCCCTTAAAAAAGTAGAAAAATAGAACAAAATTGCACTCTTGAGAATAGGTAAGGCATGTCACTAATCTCAACCTTCATCATCAACATTTCAGAGTCATTCTTCTCCCAACATTCCTTCTCATCTTTCTTCCATTCATTCTCAATTGTGGAGAAGTATTTGCATTTTCTCTTGTGTACTTTACTTCTCTATCTTTGGTGGCAAGCACTTCCTCCAACTTGCAAATTTTATATATATTAGCAATCTTCAACTTCTTCATTATTGTAGCTTCATTACAAGCTTAAGTTTCTTCCTTTTTGGCTCATGTGAGCTTGCTAATTCACCGTTGCTTGATTGGTACTCTATATCATCTAATGTAGGAACTCTATGAGTTTCTTATAGTCACTTCTGTCATGATGTAACTGCTGGTAGGAGGGAAATACTTTCTCCATTGCTTGCAGTTGGGTCCCATCTTATTGATAATCCACTAAAACACTAAAACACCTTCCCAATCTCTTTGGGTTGGTTCCTCCTCTTTGCCTTTCTCTTGTGATGACTCCAAAGGCTTACTCTATTTGGGTTAGCACTCTCTTTACCTTCTCTTCTTTGGGTTCCCTCTTCAACATCAGGGACTATTGAGGTGCTCCGCACTTCTAGCACCTCCTTGGAGTAGGATGTTACTTCTTTGTCTTAGCCTATACTCTCATCTACAAGTGCTTAGATAGAGTCATTCTATTTTGCCTGCAACTCTTTTGTAGACAAGGGTGCTCCTTCACACTTGACTTACCCTTCTCCACTCTTGTCAGCTTCTTCTTCTTTGGCAAGTCCCCATCTGATTTCATTGGTATTGGTCTCTTTTTCTTGTACCCAAAGACTCTACTTTTGCTAGAACTCTAGCTCAGGGATTCTTGTCCACATTTCACCTTTGTAATTGCACAAACAAGATTTTTTCTTCTTTTTTCATAGTGCATTCACCCATTTCCAAAGGTAGGATATCTTTGTGGTTGTCCTCTTCCATTCTTGTCAAGAGGATGGATGTCACTTCTCCCTACTGGTTTTCATCTTCCCCTTCCTCACTTGAGGAGAGTTCAATCCTAGTGAAGGTTGTCATTGGCCCTAGTTGTGGTTTCTCTTGCTCTTGAGCATAGCCAGCTTCTTGTCCCTCCTATAAAACCTCAAATTTGGATGTAACCTTCGCTCCTTGGCTACCATCATCCCCAATCTCCAACTTGTCATCCTCATTGGAGCCATTGTCCTTCCATGAGTCTTCAACTACCTTTGGGTTAGGCTTGTGCTGCTTTGCAATCTGCACATTTCTTGATACAATAATTTTCTTCTCCCTCTTATTGGAGCTTGGACTAGTAGGATTTGGAATTTTCATGGGGAAAAAAACCTTAGGTAGAAAACAAGAGTTATAGGAAAGACCATCTATGGGAAGTTCCAAAAGAGACTATTGGACAAATGTGCGTGAAGAATCATCTGCAGGCCATGTAAATAGAACTAAGTACAGGCCATAATGTGGGTGTGTGCATTTAGGCTATGGGAATATACGGTATTCAAAGATCGTAGTAATTAAGACTTCTCTAACACTCTGATAATAATATCAAAGTATGTATATCTAGAGTAAGAGCATCTAAGGGAGGAGAGAAAATTGGCATTTATGGTGCAAGCACATAGAGGAGGCAAAGGCTATTTGTAGAGTAGTGATTAGAGGAGATAGAAAATTATTTTTGGGGTTAGAGAACAAATTAAGCTAGGCTATTCCTCCTTTTATAAGGGTATCTTCCATTTAGAATCAGTTGTAATAGAGTATTCTTCTAAGGCAAATTCAACAATCTTGATATATCCTTTTTACCTATGGGCTAAGGCATGGCCAATGGTAATTACAAGAGCTAGTAGGTTTCCTTTACAAAGTTTTATTGTTGATCCCTGCCAAAGGATTGAAGTGATCATACTTGGAAAGACAACATTATTCTACTCTACTTGGTTGTTATGAGCCAAGCTCACTAGGCTAATCTGCAGGAGTTGAAGTCAAAGATACATGCATTAGAGGCCAAGACGTAATCCCTTGAACGATTGACAAATCTGGCAGAGAAGTTGAGCAAGCATGGTGATGCCAAGTTTGAGAGTGTCTTAAGTAGTATCCACAAAATCCTGGAGGAGTACAAAAAACACATTGAAGACCTGATTTGGAGGTGTAAATGTGAAGGGGGGTCAAGGAAATAGATCATGGTGTACAAAACTTGTACAATTGTATAATTTTGCACCATTAGCATGTGGTCATCATGACACAACCATTGGGTTGCTACTTATCATGATGGGGACTTCATCATGGTGGAAGATCTCTGCATGATGATGTGTATGAATTCTTTGAGCAAGTAAGGCTTTGTACATTAAATTGATTCTTTTGTAATATTTGATTGTCATGACCATTCTCCCAATGTGTAGTTGGAGTCATAGAATTGGTAGAGTGTATACTAAGTGTCTTTGTGTAGGTGGCACTGCCATAGCATTTAATATATAACAACCAATTAGGTAGAATATGGTTAGTCTTAATTCATAACTATGGGATTATGGCATCACACAACTGTGGTTGCACCCCATCTTGTTGTAATAGAGAGTATAAAGGGAGTCATCCCAGCTTAATACAGGTTCAGTGAACACAGATTGAAATTCCATCTCATAACTGTCTGTTCAAACTTTTGAATTTGCAATTGTTTTGCTTGTGGGTTTGTGAATTTGACTCTATTGTGTGGACAATCCATCTCTGCTTCCTATTTCTTAAATTTCTCTTCTTGGGCCGCCTTGTAGTCTAGGAATGCATGTTCATGCTAGGCAGTACCAACCTTCATCACTACAAGTTTGGCCTTCCCTTGGCACAACTTCATTTAGTATTGTTCTAGGAAGGTGTCATTGTCCTTATTCCACACCTTCTAGTTCATGGACAAGATTTCATGTTCTCCTCCAGCTCTCCATAGCATGTTTGGGTTGGGACTGATGATAGCCCATCAGGTAGTAATGCATGGGGAAGATCTTTTGCTCTTCCTTCTTAAAAAATGACATCCTAATCTAACAATGCAAGACAAACAAAGAGAGGAAGGTGTTTCCTCTCAACATTTGGAGCTTCTCCATCATCTCCCAAGCACAATGATAGAACATCTTTGCTCAATCCACAATTGGTAGAAGGTGGCCTGCCCATTTTTTACATAAGTTGACCTTGTTGATTTGAAGAGCTTCATGAGCAATGTAACCACTGTACAATGAGTGGGTTTGTTGTACCCATTTACCTTCCAACCCGTCTAGTGAGTTGTCCTATTGCTCACTCAAGATAAACTTTGATTTCTATTAAGGTAGCACACCATGGACTAAGAAGGCAAGGGACCCAAACTCCATCAAATTCCTCCAAGGTTAGAACTCCAAGACACTTCTCAGACTCAAGACATTGTTCATTAAAGAGCTCAATGAGAGAGAGATAATTACTAATGAAAGGATGATGAGTACCCCCTCACCCCTAGCTTATATACTTGTGAAAAAGTTACACACAAAAATTATTAATTACCAAAATAACTCAAGTTACTAAGCTAAAAGTCAAATAAATTAAAAAATTCTAAAGGAATATCCAAGTACATGAGAATAATCTCATGGGTAGGTGATCTTATATTCTCCTACCAACTAAGTCAAGGATTCTTTCACATGGATTATCCCTTGGATTATAGAAAAATCTACACCAAAAAGGTTTATGAGCCCAAGAGTTCTCAACTCTTTCCTCAAAGTCAAATAACCAGAAATAATATCAAGTTAATACACTAAAAGACAAACTAGTGATACTCACTCTTTTCCTTTCCTCTAGAATAGGGTCACCGTTATTTTAGCTAGGTTAACTCTAGCTAATCATGACTAATATAGAATCTTAGCTAAACTCCGTTTAGATAATATTTCTCCACTACTTGCAATACTAAACCAAATATCCCTATAGAATGTACATGTATCAAAGGGTGTTCCAATCTTAGTATACTTAAACTGGGCCTTGAACTTCCTCAACATTTCTTTTGTCGGTTGGGACCACTCTTGGTCAAGGTACATTGCTCCAGGTGTAGAATCCAACCTGAGCATCTTTTGCCAATGCTATGTTGTCCATGCAAACAGGTTACCCGCAAGTTGGTAAAGTTCAGGTTCTTTTTCTCCTTTACCTAAGCACCATCAAGAGATAAGTAAAATCCCAAATCCATACCAAGAACCGCAAGTGCTTAGAATTGAGATACTCTGCGCAGTAGTAGTTCACCCATTTTTCAACTCCCGTAGTTCAGAGTGATCAGACATGTGCACCAAGCACATGTCTGATCATGTATTCATGAGTGCTGGGAAGTGATAACTTGACCATTAACTTTTTGTAGAGGGCATACTCTGCGTCAGTCACTTTCTTATGATAATAACATATGATATATATATGTAGATAAAGAATTTAAGTAAATATGAAAGTTCACCGATCTGGACTAGAAGTGGATCATTAACGAAATGATAGTTTTTTCTTAACTCCTTCAACGATATTTAACTTAATTCGATCCTCCGGAAAAATCAATAAAGTATATCATTGAAGAAAATCGCGGATTATGATGGTACGCAGAATTCTAATGGCGTTGCACAAATCAACTTGGTGGTACGATGCTGTATCTGACAGGATAGGGATGTCAGCTATGGTCAAACAGACAACTTCACCTGAATGCGAGGGCATAATGGGCAGAGAGGTTCAAAATCCACACCAACCTTATCCAGTATACTGTCCATGACGATGCTTCCAGTATGCCAAACCCCTCTGAGGTCCGAAAATCAGTTCGACACCACTAGTATCCAACAGTTCTTCCGGCATGGAAAGCCCTTTCAAAATCGCCTACTGGTGAAGATTCATTGGATTTGCGAGGTTTAGGGTTTAGCTAATCATCCACCGGACTCAGTACCCTCTCAATACCCTCTCTGTAGTACCGACTATGCACTCACTCGTCACCCTGAACAGAAAGGAGATCCTACTGATCCAAAAGTCGTCATTGATATCGATGTTCTTGCACTTATGGCATGGCGCACGACGAAGTAAGGAGTGTTGTGTTTGGCTGGCTATTCGAGCTATGACTGAGTGTTCATATTGACGGTCGCCTCAGCCAGGTGTAGAACATGCCTTAAAGTCACAATGATGATGTGGTACTCAGTCGAGGGTATGACTATAGACACACTGATTGGGAAATATTCAGCAAGTCCACGAAGGGCCTGTTAGGATGTGGAGTTTGATAAGTCCGATTTGTTCAATCTGTGATGATGAGATCTGCGGTTCGGATCATCCACAGGACAAGTGTCACAGTGAGTGTGTTTCGCTTTCTTCGCTCCGATTTATTCCAGTTGTGATGTTGAGATCTGCCGATAAGATTCAGATTATCCAATCAGATTCAGATTATCCACGGGATATAGTCAAAGGTTGAGATAGGTGTTTGACCATCCAAGATAACGGGGTGACATTGTGAGTGTGTTTCTCCTTCTTCGCTGTGCAACAGTAGAATGTAACCTTGCGAACCTGCAGAGTGAGTGTTTAGCGAGTTGAATATAGATAGAGTGAGTGTTTAGAGAATTGAATATAGATGCACATGTGAAAAATGAATTTGTGTAACTTTTGCTAACTTTGATTCGCAATGAAGTTGATTAGGTGAGGTCTGATTTTGATCATACAAGGAGGAGAAAGACTGATCAAGATAAACGCAGCAACATATTGGACAAAGGAAGAGTTGGTTGGCATAGAGCTTCCTAGTGATCTCTGTATTGAAAAAGAATAAAAATCCTAGATTTGTGTTGCCATGGATATAACAGATTGGACAAGGGAAGAGTTGGTCCGGATAGGGTTTCCGATTGATCTCTGTGTAGAATGTGTGTGTTGCCTTGGATGTAATAGCAAGTGACATTGAATCACATTAATTCTTGTGTACCTATTGATGTATGTGAGTAAAAACCTTGGATCTGTGTTGCCTTGGATGTAGTAATTCTTGTGCACTTATATTCTTGGGCTTTTACTCACATACATCAGTATGTGAGTAAAAGCCCTGGATCTGTGTTACCTTGGATGTAATA
The DNA here is from genome assembly GCA_948567375.1 of Lunularia cruciata. Taxonomy (NCBI): domain Eukaryota; kingdom Viridiplantae; phylum Streptophyta; class Marchantiopsida; order Lunulariales; family Lunulariaceae; genus Lunularia; species Lunularia cruciata. The sequence goes on along the minus strand of OX419760.1, from coordinate 58,342,339 downwards.
GCAAAGCTTGGACTCTAAACCACATTAATTCTTGTGCAGGTATTGATGTATGTGAGTACATTTTTCACTTTTAGTTTTTTCTCTCGATATGTTTTTCCTTCTTGCGCAGGGTTGATTTCAATAGTTAAAAGTGTTTCATAAGAGGAACTGATAAATTAGTAGAGATTCCCAACAGGGCCAGATGAGTGACTATCTCTCCCTAAATATATATATCTCTGAGTGCTGCGACTAATAAAGAGCTTGATGTGAGAGGCTGTTTTGTCGTGTATGTAATTTGGACAGGAAGTGAACCACGTTATATGCTGTTGTCCTCGATGCTTACTTAATTGGGGTATGTTAAGTGCTGTTGCGGGAGTTTTTCAGGGCTGAATTTCCTAACAAGGAGAACTAGATAGAAAGCGATCGGTTCATGAAAAGTAGCTGTCACAATGGCTCCAGCGCTCTAGGAAGAGCGCTGGAGGCAATTGTGACGATGGTTGAGATGTCGGGAGATCTACACGAGGTCGAACCGTAGCTGACAAGGTGGTAAGCGATAAAACTTTCATAACCTACAGCAACAAGACACTCACTCTGCGATGCTGATGTTGCTGATGTACATCTCCGAGACTCAGGTGGAGCTGATAATCGTGGCAATGCTGAACCTAAAGCATTGCCGGTGCAGCAAGTCAAAGTCCATTCTTGATCAAGAAATTTTGTCGATGGCATGCAAAGTGGCAGCTCAGGGAGAGGATATACATCTAGAACATGACGTGTGTTGCTAGACGGTGAATTCCCCTGATTTTACATGGCATGGTGAGCCTTCGATTTGGCGCTGCCATCCGGTGTCTCGACAAACTTGTGAGCCAACTTATCATTAGCTCTCAATCGAGTGGTCATATTTACGCAAATTGAGAGCTGATTAGCACCAAGGTAATCGTACATCTCGTTAAGATCCGACTCAAACTTTCAAGTTTCTCAACTTCAAGTTTTGGTTACAGTTCTGAACGTGGGATGAAACATGAGGAGCTCTGGAACTCCGCAGCTACGAGGAGATGGCTCACAGATGACTTCCAGCGGCTCCAGGATTCCTTGGAATGAACTTAAGTCTCCATAGAGTGATTCGTCGATGAATGGGATAAGCCGATGATGACCTGAGCTGCGACCTACTGTTGCTCACGTTACGCATGAAGCATTGTCCAGGAACTCGAAGGCCATGTTGCTCCGTATGCGACCATTGCGTTGTTTCAAAACTACAGCCAAACTCCGTCGCTATTCCATGATCATCTGAAAATTCTGAGGGAAGATGGAACAATGCGGCACGTCCATGACCAGTTCGAGTTAATCTTCGTTCGTGAAGGTACAGTCTCATACTGGAAAGACGGTGCTTCATCCAAGACTTGGATTGCATGACTTGCAGCGACAGTATTAACGAGCATGAGGAGACGGGATAGGACGTAGAAAATGTGATGGCTCACTTGCTGGATACTACGGTAGACCCCAAAAACTCTCTACAAATATATGCAGAAGCGGTGAGACCCCAATCTCTAACAACAGGACGACAACTCCGTAGTCTCTACTTACGGGGGCAATATGCGAAGAAGGCAAGCAAAAACCTCAGAAATCAGGCACCTCCATGCGAAGTACAGCCGTCTGAAAGAGCTAAAGTATGCAGTGGGGGCTCGTGTGCTTGTCATGCGAGATCGAGCCATGGAAGGCAAAACGGACTTGCAGTTGATTCATTGATGGGACACGGTGTCCAAGTTCTGGGCAATTTGAAAAGTGACCTCGAATTTCAAAAAAGGACTGAACAGGTTCCAGGATTGATTTCAAGCTGGTTACTTATTTTCAACGGAGTGATGCTATAAAAAAAATGGTCGCCTTTACAGTTGAAAACGTTGAATGGTGCTCCAAAGCGTACCTGGTCTAGTTGAAAACGATCCGGTCCCTACATACAGACAGGGTCTGAAGATACTCAAGATGGTTAGTACACCTCTAACCATCGGTGTATTTGTAGGCAGGTCGGAGTAGTTGATAAAAGTTGATTTTGAGTTGAATATAAAGAATTTTTGAATATATTATATTTTTTATTAAATATATTATTTTCAATATTATTTTTTAATTAAATATAGTATAATTATTGATAAAAAATATTTTATAAAAAATATATAATATATTTAAAATTCTCTAAATTTAAAATCTAAAAATGATTAAATATGAGGTCTAGAGATCACCTTGCACGCTCATTTGGGACTAGTGCTCCCTAAACTTTTTCTACCGAGGAACATAAGGAACTTGAAGAGTGTAAGACGATTGCGAGTAGTTTTATTCTGCTTCCTTACCCTTTGGATTCAATTCAGACTGGAAGAGGCTAGGCCTGGCCGGCAGGCTTGACTTTCGGGTCGTTTCTGTCTTTCACTATACGGAAATATCAGTGTCCACCCAAATGTATGTACATAATAACCCGGTGAAGACACACAAAGAATTTGGGGTATCCAAATTCCCTCTAAGGATCTAGATATTTGCACGCGCTGTATAAATAGACTCGGAAAGACTATTAAAATTGAAAATATGAAGAATTTCACATGCCAATACGGACGGTCTTGATGGTTCAATGCATAGATATTAAAAAGATATCCAGCCCCATCAAGTAAAGTAAAGGATATATAAATATAATTTTTTAAGTTGTAAAGCAAGCAATGACTACGGCATACTTAAATCTACGTGACATGCTCGTTGATAATACAGAATATCGGGTGCATTTGTTATCAATATTATTGATTTCCAGTTCAGATTGTCTTGCTATTAGATGAGATAATTGTCTATTCGAAACATCCAGTTTCATAATTAGTAGCTTTTCTTTTTGCATCAAATTCTTCAAAATTGCATATGTACAGTTCCCTCGAAGTCTAAATTTACGTCAGATTCTTTATTTTTAATACTATCTATTTTTAATATTCTCTGCACTTCTTGAAAATCAAAGGCTCCAGAAATAATGACGAATAACTGTTCATGTAATTTTAGAATCTGTACTGGGCTTTGGAGTATGTGCCAAAGTATATTTTCCTCTCTGGGCAAATTGATACTAATATAAATTGATACAAAATAAAAAGCGACTTACATGTCAAAGAGAAAACTAAGGATGCCCTATCAATCCCTACAAAAAATAAAACCAAATGGGACAAAGTGAAGCTACACCTCATCAAAGATGAAACATGGTGCACATGTTGCAGGTTAACTTGCTCGACACGGTGGCCGTTTCCACACATCAGGTATACCTTGACAGGTGCATTGACATGCGCATCCACTAAAGAGCCATGTGAGAAAGACAGCTTATGTTCAAAACAAGTCAGTTGGTGAATATTTTAAAAATTAACCAACATGCACGAGTTGGTCCAACGGACCTATCTTACTACAATTTCCACTCTATAAACCCTCGTTTCTCTCACCAACCATTGACTGCGAACATCAAATTGAACCCCATTGCAGCAATGGACAGTCTTATGAAGCTTTTCCCGGTTCCCGAAGACACACACATCCAGCCCTTCGTGATCGTGTCCGATCCCCGACCTGTCCTAGTCGTGTAGAGTCGAAGGGTGTCTCAGATTTAGTTGTGATCGCCTGAAGCTTGCTGCGGTGGATGCCACGACGCGTTACACCGTTACTGCTGGTCCTGCTGATCTCTGGACAACCAAACTGGAAATTTTGGTTCCTGAAGCCGAATTGTCGCATGAATTCGAGGTTAGCTCTGCCATCAACTGCAAATGCTTAGTACTGGGATATAATGATATTTGCGGAAGTTTGAAAAGGTGTCCGTGGGGAAGTTTTGCCTCCTCAGCTTTGCGATAAGATTTCGTCGTTGCGGGAACCAAAGCAGCTATTGTTGACCATGCAATCTTTGTGATTGAGGCAGGCTGTTGGAACTATTGAAAATGCTGGATTGTCCAGAAGCGGATGAAGAGGCACACAAACATCTGCGGGCTGGAGTTCAGTTGACTCAGAGCAGTTTTTCATATTTGTTCATCCGTGAACGAATAGTGATGACTATAGCATGTTTACCATCCGTGTGAAGGGGACTCTGTTTTTCTATCTCTGACATAGAGCGTCAATCAGGTATAGTAGAAATCATCACCCGTCTCCATCGGCTGCGGAATCAATCTGTCTACCAACTTGTGTCTAGTTTCCAGTTCGTGGAATGATCAGTTTGTTCACCACTCGACTCTTATGATGCATGGTAGTTTAATAGTCTGCTTTTACAAGGCACACCATACTTTTCGTCATCCAATTCGTTCTTGTTCTTGTAATGTCTGTGCGGTTCATTTCCGATGCAGTACGTCATTTTATCCCCTAATTCAAGCGATCACAAAGAACCATATCTTCAGAACTGCTAATTATTCACGTTGAATGCACACGATCATTCAGAGAGCAGCCAAGAACATGTGCAATAGACAGTGGATAATCTCAAACGTACATGTCGCATCTCCAACCCGCAGGGGCTGAAGGAGCTTCCAAATCGAGTACAACGTCATCTATGCCGGGATCTAAAACTAATAATTCTCCTTTGTCCATGTACAGACGTTCAAATGGCATCTCCATCAAAGTCCAAATCTCCATATAATCTTTTGAGATCTCTTCAGTCGTATATCAGTCGCAGTTCAACTAGTTATCCTTTGAGAGCGGACGCAGATTTTCAGCTCGAAAAGGTGAGTTCCAATTCCTCTCTATGTGTCTGTAGAGCACCGCTATTGGCAGTCGTCTACTGAACGTATTCGAAAGGAATCATCATTCTACTGATAAACACTGGCAAGAAGTTAGAGGAATTCTAATACTCTAATAATTCTATGCTTTCGACAATACTGTAGGCTAACAATGCCCGACGAGATAAATCACTTGTAGCGTCTGTTTACACCGGAAGTTGCTCCCATTTAACTTGAAGTCATGAGCGATTTAAGGCGTTTCACTTCTCATGATGCAGATAAGTGACATGGTACGTGAACTACATCGACCCGAGTCTCAACAAATCTCAGTGGAAATCGTCTTCTTCCATGGTCTGCACCTAGGTTACTACAGAAATCCAGAAATAGAGACCTGGTTTTCAGGAAAGCACGACAAGCCGGAGTGTTGGTTGAAAGCGTGGCTTGCGAAGGAGTTCCCTAAGGCTCGAATCCTCCTCATTTCATATGATGCTAGTCCTACTCAAGGGAGTCAGCAGGGCCGCAGCGACAGATTTCTTACAGCTGAAACTTTGGCATATGAACTGCTTCAATTTGCCAAAGTTGGGCAAACCAGCAACCCAGTGATTCTTGTGGGACACTGCCTTGGGGGCCTCGTCATCAAAGAACTCTGTGTGCTAATTGCTCGATCAGGGTATGCATATGGCCCAAATACCGATGATCTGGCAAAGAAGTTTCTCACCAACTTGAGAGGCGTATTTCTGTATGCCACTCCACAATTGGGTATGAATTTGGGCGAATTTGCTGGAAAGTTGGATCACCCTAACCCTCTGCTTAATGATCTCAACCTCCTGAATGAGGGGACGATGCGACTGAATGAGAGTTTCCAGAAACTACGCCGGAATCATGGCTGGAGAGTAGCTGCTGTTGGAGAATTGCTGAAGACCGACCGATTCAACGTAATCATAACCGTGCATCCAATTTCCAAGGAGACTTACTGTTGGCATAATTAAAGCTTGAAGTTGTACCTCTACGTCACGTGAGACTCACTCCATGGTGGTCCTGAATGATTATCGGCATGGTGCAGGAATTCGAAATCTTGGTTCCGGAGTCTTCCGCAAGAATGGATACAGATACTTACTACTCCGTGGCGACGGATCACTTTGGCGTTTGTAGACCAGAGTCGGAATCCAGCACTTCATATCAGGCGCTTGTCTACTTTTTGACGACAATTATGGTATTCTCTAAACTGCCATTGAACAAACGCCTCAGAGGACCAACTGAATCGTTTACCGTAACCGGCTTTAGTTAGATGAAACAATTTCTTGCTATTCTATCCTCCGACACTATTTTCTTTCCCAGGGTATAGACCCGTCCTATTGAGATCTTCCGCACCGAATGCAGGAAACAATTAAGATATGAGTGGCTATAAGTCATAGCTGGTTACTTATAACAAGTTCGCGTTAGCCAGCTATTTGAACAGGATGAGAGATCTAAGCGGTCTAACACATATGCAACTTGATATCTCTACTTTTTGCAGGTGGAGGTCCAGTCCAAAGGTCCGGATGGACCCTGTTTTTTTCCTAACAGAAATGACTTGAAATTAGTGCAGACAATAGATTCAGAATCTTTCGGCAAGTCTCGTTCCTTCATCGTTAGTAGAGAGGGTATCGAAGCTTATGTCCGACGAAAGCAAACGGAGAAACTCATTTTGAATGCCTTAGAAGACAAAGATGGACCAACTGTGGTTCTATTGCACGGTAACCCTGGAGCGGGGAAATCTACCTTAGCTAGATATATTGCTGTTCATTACTCAACCTATAATCAGCAGCTGCAGGGCGAAATTCATCCTGTTGTGGGATCTGACAGTTCTAGTTTACTTCACTCTCAGCGATACACAAATTTTACCGTCGTTTTCTTAGAATGTGGGCTTGGGGCCAGTCCCACATCAAAGCATCTAGAGCTCCTCCAGAATCTTAGTCCAAACACAGAGATAGAAGTTAATGAGGAAGAAAAGATCCAGGATACTGTCAAAATCGAAAGGAGATTGCAAAGGATTCTCGAGTTGCAAGATACACTGATTATCCTAGATGATGTCTGGGATTCTCTCATCGTGCGTGCCTTTGTTCGGCTTGGGAATAGCTCAAGTCGTAGTAATGTTAAATTTTTGGTCACTTCTCGAAAATCAATGTTATGGTCAACCTCTAGACCAATAGAAATTCAGCGGACCACTGTGGAGGAAGCAGAGCAGATTCTTGCGAGCCATGCAGGACTGGCACACAACGATATACCATCACATTTGAAGGTTTGAATTCCACACATTTCTTGTTCACCAATCCAAATTTGATGCACCGATGTTAAATCGTGAAGGTGCGGATCGCTATTAGGGACGGGGTTGACAGAGTTTCTACCCCTCGTTTGTGGATAGGTTCTCTAAAGGTAGGACTCCTAGTAATATGCTATACGCATATTTTCTTGGGATGTTCAGGACAGCTTAGTAGGTCTAGTATAGTTTTTCCTAGACCAATCACTAAATTAAGTTGTAATTCAGAATCTATATAGACCTGAAAAAACTTGTGGTCGATGATACCACTGTACGGTCTGCGCAGTGAGCGAGTGTTGTGCATTTCCAAAATCTATCAAGTCAGGTTGAATATGTATCCAATTAATATTGATCCTACCTAATATGAGGCCGGTAGCGCGGGCTACACTTCCCCATTGAATAGACCTTACTTCTTACCGTTATACCTTCCTTGGTCTGCACTTTCTTGTCTTCCACACTAACAGTACAATCTGTTTCCAAAACTGTTTACTTGTCAGGATGTGGTTCTTCGCTTGGTAGAACAAACTGAGAATAACCCACTGGCTCTGGCTATGGTGGGGACGAGGATAACCAGGAGTAAGAACACAGACCGTGAAGAGTGGGAAACGGTCGGAGGAAGCTACTCAAGTGCAGTGGTACAAGAAGTCGTTGGGGAAGGCATAGATTCAATTTTCCAACCGGTACTTGATTTACCATACAAAAGGTCTATTGGGCAGACATTGTTGATGACGTACAGACATTTACCACTGGATTCCAAACGTCTGCTCATCTTAATCGCAACCTGCGACAGCAAATCCATACCCCGTCATGTTCTGTGCACTCTCTTCTCCAGACTACTGCTTACAGTCGGAGGAGATCCATCGCTATTCCACCATCACTTGAAAGGACTGAGGGAAAATGGAACGATGCTGCAAGTCCAGGACCAGTTCGAGTTAATCTTTGATCCCGAAGGTACAGTTTCATTCTGGAAAGATGGTGCTTCATTTGAGACTTTTGGATTGCACGACTTGCAACGACAGTTCATCAATGAGCACCAGGAGACGAGAAGCGACGTCGAAAAGGTGATGGCTCACTTGCTCGATACTATGGTGGATACCAAAGAATCTTTGCAAACATATGCAGCGGGCTGTGAGTTCCCAATGAGTAAACTGCATGACGACAGTATCATGGCACTCTGCAGTCTCTACTTACAGGAGCAATACGCGAAGAAAGCAAGCAGGAACCTCGATATGAGTAACCTTCATGCGAGGTACAGCCGTATGAAAGAGCTAAGGGGTGCAATGGGGCCACTTGTGCTTGTCATGCGAGATCAAGCCATGGAATGTAACAATGATTTGCAGTTGATACGTTGTGCGAAGCAGGTAGGGGTTTGGACCTGTTTGCGAGAAATGCATTTCGTGTGTTCTTTGTATGATATTTATTTGTTAAATTAGATAATCTTTAGTTGAATGACCTCTTGTTAGAAAAGACAAGCTAGTTATTGTGCATACTACTAATGTTCATATGCGAGTTACTATTCATATGCTTTCCATGTGTTGCATGAGTAGTATGGCAATATACCTTTCAGTACTCTTTTATCTAAATAATCCCAATCAAAAATTCTTCTACTAGGTTGATTCCTAACATTTCCCCTCTGCATTTAGTGAAACCCTGAGTTGTTTAACATCATTTTGGGAGTATTCTGTGATATCTCAATATTGGAGGCTATTTGTGCTGCATGAGTGAAGTGGATGTATTATATTTGAAGGATAAGAGAGAGTGAATTGAGTTTTGTTGTGTGCAATCAAGAATGTTTACTCTGGTGAGACTAGGAAAGTTGAGTGCTAGAATGTATGATATATTAGAAGTCCGAATGACTGAGGATAGACTATTTACTTCAAAAAGCTAGAACAAAGGTTCGCATCAAGTTATGGGCCCATAATCACCACTGGGGTTGATAAGAGAACTCAGAGAGATAGCAAAATTGAGAAAGACTAACTACAAAGCTTGGGCATTGGATGTGAAGTCTATCTTAGACAGTTATGACTATTTAGAGTTTGCATTAGAAGCTCATGATACAGATTAGCTAGAGACCAACAAGGAGGAGAGAGTCAAGCACGCTACTACTAGGAGGTTTATGCTAAGGGCTATGGAAGAGCCAACTAGAGACCTAGTACATACTTATGCTTGGAGTTGGGAGATTTGGGAAAAGATCAAGAGTTATTACATTGTTGAGAAGTTGGAGAGCTCTTATTGGGTCTGGTCTGCAGTAAAGAACTTGAGATTTCAGGATGGTGAAGATTTCACCTATTATCTGTCAAAACTGCAATAACTCTTCAAGAGTATCAAGGAGGATGGGGTTGTACTTACAGAAAAGTACGAGATCAATCATCTCTTAGATAGTCTTCCTTCAAGTTATGACTCTGTCCTAGTAGCTCTGCAAGTTTTACCAATTGAAACTGTCATATGGGATTATGT